>JAOPUD010000140.1:14639766-14664234 GCA_027122715.1 Trisopterus minutus | reverse complement strand
CAGACCCACCTGGCCGGAGGGCTCTGCAGGCCGCCAGGTCTTCCAGCACCCGGGGCGCCGTCTCACCGGCCCACGCCCTCAGGCGCCCCGCCAACGCCGGGCATGCTGGGTATTTATCTGCCATGTGTAGCAGGCGGGGCAGCAGGAAGGCCGCCATGACGGAGGGCTCGGCGAACACATTGGCCTCGTCCTGCTCGTACAGACTGGAGCACCTGCAGTCACACGTTCATCATCATCATCCCGTTAGCAGCGTTGAGCCAATCACAGCACAGCAGGACACTGGAGTCAACTTTAGGGTAAAAATGAGCCACGACCCTCATTATATGATTAAATTATTATCTCATTCATATCATTAATTCATTGTTAGGTCAAAGCCATGACCTTCCCACGACTAGTAGAGAGTGTACAGATCAGACCCCTTCCTGGGGAACCCACCGGTTCTCCTGCGCCTCCCTCAGCACCGACGGGAGGTCCGGCTCGGGCAAGTGCCCCAACAGCACCCCCAGTGTGGCCGGACGCTCCCAGCAGCTCTCCAACAGGAAGTCCAGGATGAAAGGCACCTCCTGGTTGACCTGCATGAGGTGGAGGCTGCTCTGCCCATCTCCTTCTCCTCCTTCTCCTCCTGCTCCTCCTGCAGTGCTGAGGTGGCGCAGTGTGGAGGCGAAGCGGGCAGCTGTGACGCGGACCTGCTGGTTCTGGTCCTGTAGCAGGTAGAGGCCCGTGTTGATCAGCCTGCAGGGGGACAGAACCGCACAGGATGGAAATCTCTTATGTGTCAACTCCCTCCTACTCCGTCCTACTCTCACAATCCTCCCCTTAAGAGCTTTGTACTAGTCTTAGACCGTCAACACCAGGCCTGGTACCTGGGGCTGATGTCATGGTCTACCGTCCCAGCTGGGCTCAGCAGGGGGTTCCCAGCCAGACACAGGGCTTTAGCGCAGGCGAGCCGCAGGACCTCAGGGGCCCCTGGAGAACAGTGGCCCTCCAAGAGGCTGCACCAACGACGGGAGGCGGGACCCTGTGGTCTGGGGGGAGGGAGGGAGAGAGAGAGAGAGAAACAGAGAGAAAAAGAGAGAGGTTTAATATATGCAAATGTTTTTATTTACATATGCAACTTAAAAACGGTGTTGTTTGCATTTCCTTGCAGTGGCCACCAGGCAAGAATGTTGTTAATGAACATTGATTCATGTTCTGTAAGACATGAGAGTGACCCAATATGGGGCCCTTGATTATGAAGACTTAAATACAAAGAATACGCAGAAACTCAACAAAAATACAACCGAGAATTTAAAAGCAAATACACTATACAACAAAAGCTGATTATTAATGATGAACATGAAGTTCCCCTGTGTGTTCTAGTTGGGGGGGGGGTTTGGGGGTGCTCTGCTGGAGGGTGAGGGTCAGGACCTGTGGGCCAGCAGCACACTGGCAGCACACAGGGCCTGGGACAGCAGCTCGGGGCCCCCTCTCTGCGCCTCCAGGTCTCCTAGCAACAGCTCCAGACTCTGCTGAAGCTCCTCCTCCTGCACCAGGTCAGCCTGAGGGGCCGGAGAGGGCCAGGCCCCCGGGGTCATGGCTGCCACCAGCGCTGCTAGGTAGCTCCTCCGGTACTCCACGTAGGTGCTCTGCAGCGCCTCCTTCAGGTTGGCCTGCACACAGAACCATATCCAATCGGATCTTCGGATGTTCCCAGGCAGCCACACTTCTTCATAGAGTTGGAGGAAATGGGGCCATTCAAGCACTAATGGGGTTTGTGCATTACCCTAGCATTGTCATTTTTGGGTACGACCGGGGCATGGCGGATGAGGTGGTTCTTCTTTCTGTATTCAAATCAACAAGAAACCCCTGAGGAGCCCAGTGGCTCTCTTTCTCTCTCTCTGTCTCTCTCTGGTTCTCCCTCTCTCTGTCTCTCTCTCGTTCTCCCTCTCTCTGTCTCTCTCTTTCATTCTCCCTCTCCCTGTCTCTCTCTCCTTCTCCCTCTCTCTGTCTCTCTCCTTCTTCCTCTCTCTGAGTCTCTCTGGAAGTTTAATTGATTGTGTTACTGTGACGGACAGTGTTGTTAGCCAATATGATATTTGCATGTCATGAGTAAGAGCCAAAATCAGGTTGTTCCTCCCCGCCCACCTCCTCCACCACACTGCTACTAGTGCCCGGCGCAAAATTAATGAAAAAACGTAACACCTTGAAATCTCAAATCATCTCTAATACCTACACACCGTATGTGCTCTGAGTGGTAGAGTACGGCCTACTGCCAGAGGGAACGCTTGAATTTCACTACCAGCAATGACTGCTACTGTGTGTTTGTTTTTCATTTGACTAAATAAGGAACTTGAAAAGGGTTAGTGGCTTTTGAGGTTTTACAAATAAGCTTCATTGTCTCTGGGCTTTCTGGGCCTTCTCCTGACCACCTGAGACAACACTCCTGCAACCCTCCAGACCACGCACTCCCCTGTAAAACTCCAGACCACCTGAGACAACACACTCACCTGCAGCACTCTCAGGACCACCAGTTGCAAATTGCCTGTGCTTAGGCCACGCCCCTCCGCTACCCAGGTCACCAATGAGAGCTTCAGGTCGGGACTGGCTGAAGGAAAGCCCTCCCACATCTGGCCCGCCGACGCTGGGTCCACACACAGGAAGTGAGCGGCGGTTTGGTGGTAGAACAACGATCCGACCTGTGCAGGTGACAAAGGGAGATGGAATGTGTTCAAGTTAGGTCATCCTGTCATAGTCCTTTACAAGGGGGCCGTACAAGACTAACCGGTATATTTAGGTTTGTTGTACTTTTCAACCAATCCTGTATCAATCCTTTCTTTTTCTTTAACAAGGCTTGTTACTGGCGACAACAGCAGCTGATGAGATCTGGTAAGACAAGAGCTGGTAAGAATGTATCAAAGTTGTTGAAATCTATGAATAGTGTGGCAGTTTAGTTTAGTTGATTTAGATCCCCATTAGCTTTTGCCACGCAGCAGCTATTCTTCCTGGGGTCTTTTCATCATGATAAATGACAAATAAAAAACATTAACCCACCACACATTAATACATAAAACAGAAAATACATACAGAAAACACATACTCAATACAAAAACAAAACATCCAAGACAAACACTTAACATGTGTTTGTCTTGGATGTTTTGTTTTTGTATTGAGCAGGGCAAGGGCAGACAAAAACACCCAATTCAAAGACAACAAATAACATCAGATAAGGCCCAACGCTCTATGTTTTGTGGTTAGTGTGTGCTCTACGATGTGTGGTGGAGTGTGTGCTCTACATTGTGTGGTGCAATGCATGCTCTATGATGTGTGGTGCAGTGCGTGCTCTACAATGTGTGGTGGAGTGTGCTCTACGTTGTGTGGTGCAGTGCATACTCTACATTGTGTGGTGGAGAGTGTGCCTTACGTTGTGAGTGGTGCAGTGCCTGCTCTACGATGTGTAAGTGGTGCAGTGAGTGCTCTACGTTGTGTGGTGGAGTGCGTACGCTTCATGTGTGGTGGAGTGTGCCTTAAGTTTTGAGTGGTGCAGTGCGTGCTCTACGTTGTGTGAGTGGTGCAGTTCGTGCTCTACGTTATGTGAGTGGTGCAGTGCGTGCTCTACGTTGTGTGAATGGTGCAGTGCGTGCTCTATGTTGCGTGAGTGGTGCAGTGCTTGCTCTACGTTATGTGAGTGGTGCAGTGCATGCTCTACGTTGTATGGCGGAGATCGTACTCAGCACCTGGAGCCGGGGCTGTGGTTGGCTGAGCTCCTGCAGCAGCAAGCCGCTGAGCTGGTGGAGGAAGGCTGGGGAACACCGAGCTCTCAGTGAGCTGACAACTGCCAGGTAGGCCGCTCGCACCAGGGGGCAGCGCTGGGCCTCGCTCGCCAGCCAATAGGACGCCTCAATCCGGCTTAACACCTCCCCCAGTTCACAGGAACCGTCCCTGGAACGAAAAACAGGGACAGGGTACTTCCTGAAAGTGTCTTCACTATCCATCCATTGTTCCAAGGCTAAAGTGGGAGAGACTAACCTGCATCATCACTTCACCCCTACCTAATCTAAAGGACAAGGCCAATTCATCATTCAATACTTTTTACGGCAGTGGTAACTTATATGCTAAATTATTATAAATTAATGGTTTTGTAGATATGATTTAATAGCCATAATTTGAGTGTCATTTGTTAGAAAAGGCAAAGCCTCCGTCAGCTAATAAGGAGTGCAATGGGCTGGGAGGATCTGCTTTGAGTTGCCTGCTGCTGTATGAGACCATATCGATTTTAAACCGCTCCCGGCTTACTTCTGGCACATATTAGGGCATCTCTTCCCTGATTGGTTCAGGGAATCCATCTTGCCCGTCAATCACAGGTGCGTGAAATGCAATAATTCGGAATGACAGAGACCGTAGGGAGAGAAAGAGCAGAGAGGGAGCAGAGAGGGAGAGAAAGAGGGAGAGAGAGGGAGTGAGAGGAAGGGAGCAGAGAGAGAGAGAGAGAGGGAGCAGAGAGGGAGCAGAGAGAGAGAGGGAGAGAGAGGGAGCAGAGAGGGAGAGAGAGAGGGAGCAGAGAGAGGGAGAGAGGGAGAGAGAGAGGGAGAGAGAGGGAAAGAGCAAACAACCCACATTTTTTGGTTGTTTGGTTTCCCAATCTTGCCCTCTTCTGCTCCCTTGACAACTCTGTGATCTTACCTACTGTGGCTTTAACCACACAAATACAGCCCACCTTATTGAAACAACCAAATAATCAGACTGTCTGACCCCATGTCCGGCCTGGCCCTTCTCATTGGAGCGTACCTGCCCGAGCTCAGAGCCGCGTCGAGCAGCGCTTGTGTCTGCAGCAGCTGGCCGTGCAGCCGGTTGTGACGGCAGTGTGCGGGCTGCGGTGGGAGCTGGGCGGTGAGCTGCAGGAGGAGGGCCCTGTGCTCCGAGGGGTTAGCTGTGGCCACCAAGGCCTTGGCCGCCATGGTCCTCACGCTGTGGACGGGACTGGCCGCCAGCTGCAGCAGCGGCGCCAGGAAGCCCGACAGGTCACTGCAGAAGAGAAGGAAGAGCCGCTTAGTGCACCACGCATCCGGAACAGACCTCCCACAACGAACGTCACCGTGTTCTGTTAAGTCAGGGCTCAAAACATCTTATTTTGCCTCAGCTTTCATAAAAATGATTTGATTCCATGGTTTTAATGTCTGTAACTAAATAAATAAATAAATAAAACGTATCCTTTGTATGGCACTGCGAATGCTCTTAAATGCTCTTGTGTTTGACGGGTGTAAATAACGTCCAATGCAAACCCGTAAATAAATATACAGATACAAAACATACAGGACATTTAGGAGAATCTAAAGCAGCTGAAAATGGATTCACACTGGAAAGAGGCCGTATGTAAACGCTATGAATACTGACCGCGTGGGCGCCGGGCCTCCGGGCTGCAGCTGGGCCAGCAGGGTGAGGATGGGGTAGAGCGAGGGCTGCAACCGGAGCCGCGCCCAGCCGGCCGCGCCCTGCAGGTCCCCCGCCGCCGCCTGCAGCTCCCCCAGGAGGAAGGGCTGCAGGGCGCCATGCTGCAGGAAGAAGGCCGGGGCGGAGGCGCCATGCTGCACCGGGCCGTCCTGTGCCCCGCCCGGCCGCTGGCCCAGCACCCGCGAGCACAGGGAGCCTGGAGAGGGGGGGGGGGTCAAAGGTAATGATTGCAGTTGAAACAAAAAGTCTTTGTTTCAACTGCAAACAAACGAGACCCGAGTCAACAGTACAGGCAGGGGCAGCCTCTGGGGGGACGTCACTAGAGCCATGACTGGGATCGGTTGCAGACGTCAGGAAGCAGACCAGTGAGGGGTCCGGGGGGTCTTACTGTAGAGCTGCAGTGCGGCGTTCCTCATGGCCCAGCACGGCGAGCGCAGCAGAGTCAGGGACAGAATGGCCACGTCGGACGCATACTGCAGCATGGCTCCCCCCAGCAGGGAGCCCCGGACCAGGGCCTGCAGTGTGTGCACCGCGCACACCTGGGGGGGCACAGGGGGAGGAGGAGAGAACAACAACAGATTAGAGGCCAGATAGGCATCGGATGGTTTTAAATGGGACTTATTTTTTACTTTTACTTTTTTTTTTTACTACTATTTTATTGCCATTGTTAAGTTTCTTTGAGTGTCTGCAAAAATGCTGTATAAATGAACTGTATTATTATTAGTAGTAGTATGACACAGATCTACATGATATACTGTCAATACATCCAAAATGAAGTAGTTATAACATTAAGGATGGTGAGAGGATCTCTACAATAAGTTTCAGGTTTCTACTGACCTGGGGGAGGTCGAGGGTCTGGTCCCAGTGGTCCGGCAGGGGGTCCCGGGCCGTGTCCAGCAGGGTGCCCACGCTGAGCGACAGGAGGGGCCGCGAGCGGTTGGCCTCCTCGGCCGACGCCACGCAGAGCAGGAGCATGGGGAGGCCCGCCCCCCGCCGGGTCACCGAGCTGGGGCGGGGCGACCGGACCACCTGCAGCCCCTGGAAGGGGGGAGCGAGACAGAGACAGACAGCGATAGCGAGCGATGAGAGAGTTGTGTTATTGCAAATCAATTAGTCTACAGATGTTAATTATAGTGTATTAAATAATTACTAATTCAACTTCTACATATTAAAAGGACTACTTAGGTGGAACCATAGCCATAGTCTTTAGTTTAGACTGAGTTCCTCAGTTTCGGTGTGTGCGTGCATGCATGCGTGGATGTGTGTTTTTTCCAACAGGGGCAGAACTTCACAAACGGTTTCTGGAATGTCGTTGTACTCTAGCAGGTACATGATGTATTTCCCAGCGTGCCTCTTGGCTCACCTGTCTCAGCATGTGTTCAGGGATGTCCCTCCACTCCGGATCCCAGCTGGTCAGCAGCGCCGCACAGAACCGGGTGAAGCCAGCACCGCAGCCCTCCACCGCCCCCTTAAGGTAGAGGTGTGGAACACACAGTTTCAGGGGGATTCATTTTGTTTTGCATACGCAGACAAAACCCCCACGGCGTGGAATGCGACTCACCCAGTGGCGACACTTGAGGAGAATGTTCTTAAACACTTTGGATCCTCTCCTGAGGTCCTCTGTCGTAAGAAGACACGCCTCCGGTTTGCCCTCTGCTAGCAGTCGCTCCACAAGTAGACCCAAGAAGATCCCCACTCCCTGGAGACCAGACAAAGAAATAAAACTGTATAAAATGAATAAATAGGAGATAAGTGTGGATGGGACGTGTGGCTTGGTGTGGAGTTATATAGTCAACACTTAAATGACACACCGTCACATTAAAGGAAAACCTAGGTTTGGGTGTCTAAACGAGTTTTGAAATCTGTCTACTATTGATTTGTATCGAGAGAGAATGCTGAAATAGAGAGCCTCTCTCAAGGAGAAGTCTCGCCCTGCGAACCCCTTGTGGCGGGAAACGTCCCTTTTGATTTACCATCTCAACCACCTTCACCCCAACCTTTCACTGAGCTGCACTTTGTGTGGTCCAACAAACTCTTCTCTCTCAAGCTCTCACTTGAGTGACCACAGGAACCAGCGATGGAGTCATACTCCTCTCAGAAGTGGATAATGGTCCCCATTAGTCCCTTAGATACAAGAGGAGTGAGGTTGAAAAACGGCAGTGGTCAGGACTCAGGCATTGCCAGCCTTTCCCAATGGGAGGTCTGGCTCCCAGCGGTGATCCACTGGGGCAAGAAGCTCCTACTTATCAGGAAGAGGTCTCGATTGACATGAAATGTAACCAGCCACAGACCGTACGACCGGAACAGTACTTCAAAAAGCACAGACCCCGGATGAAACAAACGTGATTTAAAGCAATCGCTCATCGTTCTACGAAAGGCCATAAAAAAGACACACCATGTAGGTAAGCACTAGAATAAACTGGATTCAGCCGTTGGCTGACGCTACATCTACATTTCTGAGAGTGACATTGCAGCCAGCCAATTAGAATTGTGAGGACGAAACCGAATAGCGGAGGCTACCTTGAGTGTGACCCAGCAGCAGGTGAGCAGAAGGCCGTGCTCCTCAGTCAACAGGATGCTTTCCTCCTCCTCCTCCTCCTCATCCCCAGCCCCACTTGAAGGCGTTGCCTGGGCGATCAACGTGTTGAGGGCATTGCCCATGTCGTAGAAAGAGGGCGGGGCATCGCCTGAGGGAGGGGTGAATGGGAGACGATCAAGAGGATCATCTGGATATGTACAATACAGCACTGTACAAAGATGATAAACTGCAAACTTCAAGTGGCGATCACAAAGCTTCCATTTCTTTGTATTGGGTGAATTGTTTCCCCTCATTCGGCCATACAGTGACTCTTAAATACCTCACTTTTATAAATAATAGTAATAATAATAATAATAATAATAAATAAATATCAACCTTTCATCTGGTTTGATAGTTTGTTTCGTTCTTTGTTTTAGTTTGTTTATTGAGTGCTTTGTAATTATGTATTTCATGTTGTATTTGTCTATATAATTGAAACATTCAGCATTTAACAACTTTAACGACGGCTGGCTCGCAGTCAGCCCAGCATACCGTTCTCCTGGGGAAGGCTCTCCTGAGCTCCGTACAGCACGCCCAGGAGCAGCAGGGAGATGTTCTCCAGCAGGCCCAGCAGCTCCACCACCACGCTGTGGTCCAGCATGTCCTCCAGACGGCCGGGCGCCTCCAACAGACACCTCTCCAGCGCGCTCAGAGCCCCTGATCCACAGAACACCAACAAGTCAGGACTCAACCAGCTGTTTATTGATGGGTTGTTGGTCTACTAGTTTTCATGCTTTTTTTTTAAGAAAACGTATCCAAAGCAAATTGCGCTCTGGATAAACATGAGATGGATCTTTTTTTAATCCATGTCCCTGAGGGTCAGGCAGTGTTTAGGTCTATTGCTCAAGGAGACCTATAGGTAGACTGCAAACAGCATTGAACCCAGAACCTTTGTGCAGCACCACTAAAGACTCCTTTGTGCACTCATGGTTTTGCGTTGACCCACCGTGCAGCGGCGTGCTCCTGGCCCCCAGCAGTACATCCTCCTTGGCCGTGAGGTAGTGGCGTTCCAGTTCTCTGACCAGATCCTGGACCGCGCCTGAGCTCCTCCTGTGGCCCGTGCTGGGGTCTGTCCAGAGCTGCTGGACATCTGGACATCTGAAGGGTGGGCAAAGTGTGAAGGCGGTGAAAAATACCAAAATTGACACCTCATCCTCGTTAAATACTTGTTCCTGATTGGCCAATAACGTTCCAAAGGTGTAAGGTGCTGCATTTTAACAGTGATGAAACAATGTGCTACAAATACAAAACAACGGTAAAATACAAATATGGACCCATAGTTTCCTTGACATCATACATCATACATTATATTGAAGACTGGACAGCCCATCGTGGCTTATAACTTCTCTCAACAGGTTTTTGTGACTGTTGACAAGAGTCAAAGCAGGGGAACATTATAATCCACCAAAGAACTCTAAACCCGACATCCTGCGTGTGATTGGACGCATCATTTACAACCGCATGGCCAAAGGATCCTCCTCTTCAGGTCAACGGTTGTGTTTCCGGAAGGGAGAGGCTTACTTGTGCAGCATGACCTTGGTCATGAGGGCCCCCATCTGGGCCTGGGGGACCCGCGGGCTGCAGAGCAGGAGCCGGCTCCTCCCCCGCAGCAGCGCTGCCACGTCCTCTGGCCAGGCGGCCGGGAAGTACCGCAGCAGCAGGCCGGCGGAGAGCTCGCGGACCTGCGGACGCACAGCGGGGACACGCCGGTGAACCAGAGCCTCCTGCGGCTTACTGCTCAGGGGGGCGGGGAGGAGGGGAGGAGTTACCTCATTGGTGGAGTCCTCCAAACAGCCAATCAGAGTGAGCAGCTTGGCCCCGCTGAAGAAGTCCCATTGCTCCCGCTGTCTGGTCCAGTTGATCAGACCTGACACGCACACTGCAGGAAAAAACAATGAAACAACAGCGTCACATGACACACACTGAGGGGGGGAAACACCTGACCAATGGGATCACTGACCACACCTCTGTTGTCAACATAGGTGTGGCCCAAATGGTCCTCTGCTAATGTGATATTGGATAACCAGTCAGTATAAATAAAGATGTTGATCATCAGCCAGCTACTGTTAGGCCTGAGTGGACTGGGGGTTGGATGTGGAGTCATGTATCTAGACTCTGACATGGGGGAGTCATGCATCTAGACTCAGGGCTGGGGGCGTCATGTATCTAGACTGACCTGGGGGCTGCCCCTTCTTCCTCTCAGGGCTCCAGGTGTCAGTGCAGGTCTCCAGCAGGGCGGAGAGCAGCAGCAGGGCGGTCTTCTTCCTCTGGTAGCTGTGCCCTTGAGCCAGGTAGGAGTAGCACAGCAGACTCAGCCACTCCACGAAATCTGAGAATAAAACAATGTATTGTTGTCAACCTGTGGTTTTCTCACTTCTAACTATAAAACGTTTGATGGACAAAAATGTGGACTAAGCGAGAGGGAGGATACCATGCACCTCAGTGAAAAATGATGTCTGGTAATGGTTTGAAAACAGTTGAAGCTTTCCCGACAGCTTACCCACGCCCTGCTCCAGGACGCCCCCCTCCTCGAGGGCCCCCCCCTGGAGGGCCTCCTTCCTCCCCCTGGGGGCCCGGAGGCTCTGCAGGCAGCTGTCCCTGACCCGCACCAGGAAGCGCCGTATCGCCGCCTGGAAGTGATGGCGGAAGGTAGAGGACTCCCCGTTGAGGTTCTGGGGGACAAAGGCCCTCATGGCGCTCAGCTCCAGGGGCCCCGGGGGGTCCTTGCTTCTGGGGCTGCAGCACAGCAGGTCCAGTGCGGCCATGCGCACCCTGTGGTCGGCCGAGCCCAGCGCCAGCCGCAGCCTCCGCGGGCCTGAGGCCCCCTGCAGGGTCCAGGGGGAGCCGCCCGTGGAGGCCCGGTGGACGGCCAGCACGCGGGCCCAGGCGTGGAGGTTCTGCGGGGTGTCGGGCTGCAGGGCGGCCAGGAGGGGGTGCACGGCGCTGGGGAACGCCTGCAGGGTGGCGGGCAGCAGGTGGGTGGAGGCGTTGGTCTGCAGGAGGGTCGCCTCCGAGCTCAGCGCCTCCAGCAGCACCGGGAGCCAAGGCCTCGCCCAGTGATTGGCAAGCTCCAGCTCAGTGGGCGGGGCGTCGGGTGAGGCTCTACATAGGTCCCGCCTCTTCTGCAGGATCAGACATTTGTGGAGCTCTGATGCGCACGGTGACAGGTGATTAGTGGAGAGGCACTTCAGCAGGTGGTTTGGGAGCTCTGGGTAATGTTCCAGCACCTAGACAGAACAGAGGGTTTTATTGCATGACCAGTATCCCGTCATACAAAACGTTCATGGGTGGAACGTAGTTAAAATCCCTGTTTCACCAGAGTTCATGTTTTTGTCTGTCTGCTGATACAGTAACATGTTCTCTCACCACATCAGCACCCAGGTGAGGGATCAGGGCACAGAGGAGCGGGTACTTGGCCCGGGCCTCCCAGGGCAGCTGGGTAACGCGCTGCAGCAGAGTCCGTGACAACGTCTTGGCCGTGTCGCCAAACCGCTGGCAGTCCTTCTCATAGAGCTCCAGCAGCAGGCGGAACGCACCGCGCACGTCCTCCGACACGCCCTCCACCTGGCAGCGGAGAAGCTCAGTCTGGGTCACTTCCCAAGAACCAATCCAATCTACACATCTGCATTAGCAACAAAAACTAAAACTGAGGGTAATAAAACAGGCCCCTCCACCCACACACAGGGGATTGAACCTCTCTAAAATCTAATTGAGGAAATATCATTTTGAACAATGAACAAGTAAAACAAAAAGTAAGGGCAGCAGTCACTGTAGCTCTCCACACCTAAAGCAGGATCCTTCTAGAGGAGCAGATATGAGACAAAACTCACTGGGGTCTCTGCGTTGTTCCACATGACCTGAATGAGCCGCTGCTGGAGGCTGGACCCATCAGGAAGCAGCCTTACGCCCGTCAGCTCCCAGATGGCAGGGAGGCAGTCCTTCACCTTCTTCAGCCACAGCGTCAGCACTGAGCACACGGTGAATACACAAATTACTTTACTGATTCATCTTCATACCCACACAGTAAATACACCGCACTGTTCATTCACTGATTCATCTTCATACCCACACAGTCAATTCACCACACAGTTCATTCACTGATTCATCTTCATCCCAATGCAGAATCATGATGCTACGGATGGCGTTACCTTCAAACATGTAGTGGTGACAGTCGAGCTTCTCCTGGCACAGAGTGCAGACCAGGGGGAACACATCCGCCAGCAGCAGGCAGCCCTGGAGAGACAGATGGTTACGGCTCCTCCCCAGGGTCATTAACCAATCAGCTCCTCCCCCTTCCCAGGGTCATTAACCAATCAGCTCCTCCACCTCCCCACAGTCATTAACCAATCAGTTCCTCCCCCTCCTGGTCATTAACCAATCAGGTCCTCTCCCACCTGGTCATTAACCAATCAGCTCCTCCCCCTCCCCAGGGCCATTAACCAATCAGCTCCTCCCCCTCCCCAGGGTCATTAACCAATCAGCTCCTCCCCCTCCCCAGTGTTATTAACCAATGTTAAATGCTCCTTGACCAATCAGGACAGCAAAGAACATTTCACTCACTATATATAACAGATGTTTTAGTGAAGCCACAGGGTTATGACAGGTTAACCACCCAGACAGGTAATGTCCTTTAAACTGTTTAGAAGGGAGCGTGTTCAGTCTGCACTGGTTGTGACCAGGATGTCAGGTGTTTAGAAGGGAGCCTACATCTGCGCTGGGTGATAGTAGGATGTCGGGCCGGCAGCACATCAGCAGGCCCCTGGCCACGGCCAGCCGCTCCACGCCGTCCCTCCGCTCCACGCCTTCCCGCCTCGGGGAGCCATATTGCACCGTGAGGACGCCCACGGTCAGCAGCCAGGGCTCTGAGCCGGAGGGAGGGAGTAAAGAGGTTTATTTCTCCTGCTGGTACCAATGCAGGATAATCACAAAGTGCTACAGTCTCTGTAGTTGATTCTAGTGCTGAGTCACTATAAACCACTGCAGGCATTGAAATCGCTTTTACAATAACATTAAAGAAACATATATGAAATACCAAGATGTTGAAACATTAGAACTTTGTAGGAATTATACAAATGATAAGGCAGAATAAAATTTAATAATATCTGTGTAATATACGACAAGGAAGTCTTTCTGCATAAGTAATATCTTTCAATATTATATATATTTCAATAAGTAATGTCTTTCAAAATGAATGACATTTTTGTGTACAGGATTTTTTTTTTTTTATTGTAATCTTTATTTGGCATATATTTGGAAGAGGAAGAGGAATTTTGTTGAAAACGCATTTCAGTGGACTACTTACGAACTGGTCAAACCAGAATGTACTGATTTTTGTGCATTCATTCTATGAATGTCTAGTTTTGGTTGTTATGAAGGAATGTATATTTTGTTGGGTTAATTTGGAATATTGTATTATTGCTATTTTGTGGCTGCCATGGTGAGGTCTGAGGTTGTTTTGGAGATAATCTTAAATCCAATGTTTGGGTGATGCTTATAACACAGGTTCAACCGGGGCTAGCTGGACTCGGGCAGTTTTCAACCGCAACCCTCCCACTGGATGAACAATGTGCACCAGCCCCTCCTGAGCCAACGCCACTGGATGATTTGCGAATGTTACAAACCAAAATGGAGGAAGGGGCACCTGAACCAGAGATCTTCAGCAGGCTGCCGATCGCCGCCCCGCCCACTCTGCTGTCGGGCGCTGTGTTGATCAGCATGGCCACCGTGGTCCCGGCCAACAGGCGGGTGTCCCTGTTGGAGCGCTGGAACACCAGAGGGCATCTTATTAACACTTGGAGATGGTTTAGACGCACCAGCCGGTGTCTAAACACCTGGCTGCCACCGGGCAAAGGGGGTGAGTTTGGATAATTTGTCAGAAAAAACCCAAGGTTACATATCGCTTGGCTGCTAGAACCTTTCACCCAAACAGACACAATTCTAAAAGTGAATATCGGACCCCAGCACCAAACAACGAGGACCTGGCCGAGGATGACGTCCACGAGGGCCTGCAGGATGCTCTGCAGCCTGGGGCCCTCAGGATTGGGCTCCCACACCAGCGGGGCCACTTCTCCGGGCAACAGCTGGAACATCTGCAGGCACAACTGGAGGGAACACAGGGGGGCTCACCAGGAGGCGTGGATCTGGGACAACACTGTGGAAACACGTGGAGCCTAAACATTGCATGCACAAGGTGTTAAATATTTGATATTTACCTTTACAGCAGCATAACAAAATGTCCCATTTCTTAAGCCTTCCTGCTCCATTAAAACAGGGAACAGCCGTGACATCTTATCCAGAAGGTCAGGAAAGGTCTCCCTCCACACATCTCTGCCAATCCAACTGTCCTCCAGGAACATACAGGCTAAACAACAACAAAATAAGTTGAAATAAAGATTAAAATTATGACAACATTAAAATTCTACTTGATGTAAGGCAGAATTGTATGTATAGAATCTTAACAGACCTATCTGCAAATCATCAATGGACAATATCTAGAAAAAAAAAGTGTGGCGGAAGTACAGTGAAATGATTAAAACCGTGATATGTTGACAATCATTTCTAACATATTTTAGCATAACACCATACACAGATATTTTACCTGGTCCCTGTGGACAATGCCATGTAAACACTGAGAGGTTTCTCTCAAAACCAGCTTGTGGTTCACTTTTGCCAGATGCTGCAACAACTGTAAAGGAAAGACCAAACTTTAAGCGACCTCTTATGCTGCAGCATCAAACTGATTGAGAGCAAAACTAGGGCTGACCTTGTCCAGTTTGCGACAGGCTATGGAGCTGTTGACCATTTCTAATTGCATGGAAAGGAGGAGCCTGACCAGCAGCAATAGGTGCTCCTCTTCCAGAGAAGAGAGATGCGCTTCTGGGATCTTCTTCAGCAACTGGAAAGCATCTTCTAAGCAGCGCTCCTTGCATCTTTTTACAGTATTTCTATTAGTGTGACCAAGAAAGATAATGAAAAGTTCCGAGTTTTAATATTAAACACATGTCAATACAATATAAATAACTTTTCTAATGTACTTATTTTTGATTGGCTGCCATACCTGGATCCCTCGGACAATTGGTTTATAATGGGCTTGAGTGTCATGCTGACATCCCCTAGCGGGTTGTCTTCTGTGTCAATTAAGTCAACGATAGCTGTCTTCAGATCTTCAAACGATAACATTATGTTTCACTTTGTACAGTCAATCAGTTCAACTCATTTCATTGATTGTGTTGCATGGGATATTTCCTCGTGTGTGACAAACGTCTTCCTCTGTTTAACTCCGGTGTCACACGTCGCACCCGGCGAGGAGGTGCTTCCTCCTAGCGCTGGGTGGTGGAATGTTTTTTTTTTTTAAAGGAGAAACTCAATCTCGTTGAGAAAATGCATAGATAAAAGCTGAGTGATAGTTCGATTCAGAAAGACACAATTAAATGTTTTCCAATGTTTTGCGCCATTACAACACAGACTGCGTGTTTGCATTGACATGTGAGTGACTTCCAGGCTGGTGGACGGCGCTGTCCGCCTGTCCGCCGTCAGGCTCACGTCCTTGACGAGGAGAGCAAGAGCTCTGCAGCGCGCTGATTGGTTAAGGCTTGGTTGCTAAGATATCCTAATCCATATACAAATATGGCTGCTTTATAATACGCAAATGGACATCACATTTTCATTTATTTTATGTTTATTTTTATTTTCATCGGATTCCCTATCAGGTGCAGGGGGGGATCTAGGTAAGACGCATCAATGTATATTCACGATTAGCGGGATAGGTTGCAGTACCCTTCACTTTGCACGTTACCCACTAACGTTAGTGTAACTTTATCACATTGATACTGTATATACTGTATACTGTGTATACACACTGTATGTTATTGACGTACAACATGATGTTTAACAGTGTTTCAGCCCTCCTACTCTGTTGCAACTGGACCTTCCTTGACGATATATTTGCTCGGAAATGCGTCGGACAAACTTCTGTTTCTGAAAACCACATCTCTATCTGATACAGGTACTTTGGCCTTGGGCCTCGGGGGGCTCCGGCTCCGGCTCTGTCTCAGGGGCCCAGGCTCTGTCCCTCCTGGGCCCCTGGCTCTGTCTCTGGGTTCAAGGCTCTGTCTCTGGGGCTTTAAACATAACGTTAGGTCACATCAGGTCTGTTTTAAAGGGACAAACAGAACTTTATCCTTGCAACAATAATTAGGATAAAGACCATAAACAAATGCAATCGAATAATGTACAAACATTTGGAATCATATATTTTCATTGTGATCCTATTTAATTATAAAATATAAAGTAGTTCTAAACATGTTTGGCTGTAAAATTCAACTTTGGAAATGCAAGAAATGTTAACAAACTAATTGCCTGGACATTATAATCACATCATTTGATGATAAAAAAAACCAGTTATGCACATACACCCTTATACAGTTGAGTCAAACTGTTTTCTAATGCTCAAACTGTATTCTAATGCTTGATATCACAGTCCTATGATGTTGTTATAACTAAGCAGTGTATTCTCTGCAGGAAGCCTTCCTCCTCCATCTTGCACTGCAAAGCCTACACAATGGCTTCTCACAAAGGAACTAATTGGAAAGGTAAGATTAAAAGTCTGTTAATAAATTGGTAATATATCTTGTATTGGTAAATTATATTGCTAATTAAAATAACTTCATGGAAAACATGTAATATATGTTTCTAAACTAAACAGATCTCTCTAAGCATGTTTACTTTGTCCGAGAGGCAAATGGTCCTCTGCTTTACTGTTTGTCCCCGTTTTGCAGACCGCAGTTCAAATCCATCTGAAGCTTGAGCGAAGTCTGCAGTTGTGTGGGAACAATGAGACGGACACAGGCTGCTGTAAAAAGCCTCTATGTGTCCTTGAGACACTCGAACTGTCTGCCTGTCAGGGAGGAGTCCCCCTGGTCTCCATGTATATCCAGGCCCAGATATACGCTACGTTTTCTCCCACTAACTCTGGATCAGGTGACTCTCTCTCTCTGTTGCACACGCTCTCTGACTTTCAACAACAGTGTGTGTGCTTTGTTGAGTAGATGATTAGGGTGTGGGTCTAAAAACATATGGATTGTTGAATTAAAACATATCCACATTTAATTGGATGAAATTGAATCGTGATGCATTTAATAATCACCTGATAATTCACCAATTTATTTCAGAGAATAGAACTGTGCTTCCTAACCAAGTGTACCAGCCTCTGGGGTCGTGTCCCTGTGACCTGACGTCAGGCGTATGTAACATACGTTGCTGCTGTGACCAGGTCAGCTGTGGTGCCCTTTGAAATGGTCTTATGATAATGAGCATAATTTCTTAAACGTTTAGTTATATTCTATATTCAACCATTCTGTCCTCGCTGTATTTCCATTATTTTGTCCATTATTTGGATGTTTGTATTTTACCGTTTGAAAGAGTAACCATACAGCTCAACAACACCCCAGGAACAATGCCGCCGGTCTTTGAGTTTGCATTTACTGTTTTGGTGAAAGGATAAAAATGACTTATTAATTTAATATGGCTTGTGTCTGTCTGACTGGATCGTGGTGTTCCGTACCAGGACTGCTCCGAGGAAGGCTTGAAGTTGTTTGAAGGCCACTGCCTTCGAGGGCCCTTCGGTGGACAGGTGTCTCCTGCCCCGGACTACCAGTGTTCAGCCCAGTCGACCGCCAACGCTCCAGACTGGTTTCCATTCCTCTGTGTCACGTCAGCGCCGGAGAACAACCCCTACCTGGGTCTGTTCTACCAGGGGAAGACTCTGTAAGAGGCCCAGAATGTCAGGCACTTTGTCATGTATTTTAAAACACCAGTATTAAAGGCCTGTCTGTGTCTTTGTGTCTAAACATGCCTAATCTTTGTGTTTGACTAAGCCCCCCAAAGCCAAGCCCGTCGTTCCAAAGGCATGTGCTGTCAGCACCCCTGCCTGCTGATGAATATCGACAAGGTAGTCCCATCTTCACCCTGAGCGATCAATACTTCACCATCCCTCAGGTCAGTTCTTAAGTGTGAAAGTGATTTACCTTCATCATAGATTCAGCACTCAGGACTTGTACTAAAGATGCCCAACATGATTCTTTTTTTGCAGGAACTTTTTGCAGGGCAGTGTGCAAATACTGGTCCTGTAGCTTATTTGCAAAACTTCAATGTCAAATGTACAACTCTTATCAAATTCTGTCCAATTGGACCTCCTTTACAAACATCACCAAGTGATTTAGGAGTTCAAGTCAAGGACGGCCAAGGAGGTATAATATATAAACGCTAATCAATGTTGAGGATTTGAGTATATACATATCCACATTATAGTATCATATCGAATAGGAGTTTGAAATGTCAATTTTCGGTTTTTCTGCTTTAGGTGTGATAACGATTGATGTCCTAGATGAAGTCGCTGTTGATTTAAGCCCATTCATTTCAAGTTCTGAATCCTCCTATTCATCAGGTTTGGCAGGCTTCTTGTCATAGTCAATCTTAAATCTTAAAAAGTACTCCTAATTTGAATATTTTTTATCAAATGAAACTGTTTTTGTCTCTAAGGTGAGAGACAGGTGTGTGAGAACATAACCCTGGCCATGGATTACCAATTCTTTTGGCAAGCAAATGGCCTCACAAATATAATACTGAGACGTACTGTTGGAACGATCGTGCTGAACAGTAGTGGTAAGGGCCTGAAAAACGTACGTTTCAGACTACTTTGAACTACGTCTGCCACTGCTACTGTCTTACTTTTTCTCTCCTGTCTTCTGTCCAGTGGTGGTGACTGCAAGGTATTCTTCTGTCTTTCTGAGCGGGAATTTTACTGACCAACAGAAGAAGTCGGGAAACCCAGGTTCATCTTTTTGAAAAAAGGAAAATCCTGGCACATGCTGTTAGTCCCAAGTTTGCCTTCGGGGATGAATACATCTTCCTGGTATCTTGTCCTCAGGGTACCTGGTCGGAGCTCCGGTGCTGGCCGGGTTTGGGGATACTTTGGACAACAATACATTAATAGAGAGGAGCTCAATAAATATTTGGCAACCAGGTAATATTTTGTGTGCCCATTCATCATCCGTCATTTGACAAAATACACTTTGTATGTTAACCGCAACCTGTTGGACAAGTTGATCATTAACAATATGTTAATGAGAGGCACGTACCAGCATCTTAACTAGGATACCATTTGAGTAATTGCATTTGAGATTATAAAGCCTAGTAATAAATCTCTATTTGTGTTTGTGAGTTAGCAGGATTGACTGGTTTGACTTGCTGCATTGTTCATAATGTGCACTGCTCCCATGCTACTTCTTGTCCAGTCGAAATCCTCCATCACTAACTCCCTGCTTCTCAGTTGGTGACGGTGTCTGTTCTACCGCTGAGATGACACCAGTTATGTTTGGAGTGAACGCCACAGCAGGATGCCTTCTGGCGGTCAGCCGGTATAATTTGACACAGTGTGATGTTCTGAGGTAAGTTTAGTGTTCTGAGGTAAGAAACTGCTGTGATTTAGAATATTATGTGTACAGCGGATGTTGGGTCATGTCGTTTTGTATGTACAATAATGTTTTTGATTGCACTTCAACAGTTTTCTCTTCCACATTTCTATTCCAAAAATCAGAAGTTCCTACACACATTTTTTACATACATTTATTTGACTTGTCTGCAACTTTTGATCCTTATATTACTTCTGTCTAGGGAGATGGTTGCCTCTCTCCAAGCCTCCCTAGTGACGGCGACACATGTGGCGAAAAACGGTGACCCCGATTTCCAAAGGATGGCAGACTGGCTAAAGATAAGCTGTGAGTAGACCCCTTGCTCTTCAGGGATCTCAGGTGAACAGCAGTTCGAAGATACAGACCAAAACAATGTAATCACTTTAAATGTCCCACCGGTTTCCAGACACGCTAGTGAACGTGAGCAGCGCTGATGGCGATGGGTGGTGCTCCGGTGTCCAGTGGCACCAACACGTGCACGTGAGGAGCGCTGTCACAGGCGAGGTGGGCGGCGTGCCTCAGAAGGAGATACAGGCCCTAACCATCAGGTACAAAGTCCTTATTCATCTCACTGGAAGATTAAGATTTATCTGTAAGTCACTATCGCAACCAATGTTGCAAAGGAAGCCATTGCTCAAGAAGGACCAAAATAGGTGAATGACGTTTTAGCTCAAATATGTAGCCAAATAAATAACAATTATTATTAATTTCTATCCTTGTTTATTTTTCAGTTACAAAATGTCCAGTTGGAGGTTGGAGTGTGGAGGAGGAAACCCTTCTCCCTGTTTGGATCCAATGGAGACACAACTGTTTCCTGTCTCCTCCTCGGTCACCTTTACAGACGTCCCTGTTAACTCAGGGCCCCCCAAAACCAGGTGCTCCATCAGTGCACATCAGGCATGTGTGAAAAAACTAAACCAACATCAACCTGACCGGCTGTGTCCATCCCCAGGTTCCAGATCAACTTCACTGAGTATGACTGTGACAGGAATGATGTATGCTGGCCAGAACTTGCATTTCCTTTGACCAGATATTACACGGGTAATTATTATTTATTCAATTACACTTTTTACTGAAAGTAAGGGTGTCTGTGTGTGCTAGCTGAGCCCTCAGCCCAAGCCTATATATAGGTAAATGTATAGGAAAAACTATAACTGTTCTTTGTTTTTTCTGTCTTCAGGTGAGCCGTATTCACAGTCATTGGCAAAAGGCCTGATCTTGGTATTCTTCTTCATCGTTGCCTCAGTTCTTGGAACTCCATGGAAACAGATCAGACAGGCGTGGAATACCTCCTCTTTGTAAATGCATGAAACAAGTTATCCTGTCTAATAAAGAAATGGAATATGGCTGTTGATTACACATTCACGACTTAAAGTCCCACCCGATCCATAATTAACATGAATTATTAAAAATTATGTCAATATTTTGTAACTATCTACATTTGAGTTACTTTTCAATGTATCGTTTTATTTGTCTACACTTGATAATCGTTCATGATAATGTAACGAATGACCCGCTGGACTACAGCATTAAAGTGTCATCTGCGCAGACTCAAACGGGCGGATCTTATTGGCCAATCACTTCCCTGTCACCGAGCATTCTTCCGGTCCCAGTGACGTGGATAGTTGTCTCAACAAACGAGCGATGTGCCTTTCTAAAGGAAATATAACTTTACCTTTTGGACAATGAAACCCAGCTGCTGAGGTTATACTCGACTCGGTGTCTACTGATTAACCTTTGACATTCTGGGTGCACTGAGCCAGATAATCCAGCAGCTAGCACCAGCAGTAACTTCAGAAGCACTAAGTTAGTTTGTTCTTCTGAACGGTCAGCTGTTGACCTGCAGTACCTCGTTAGTCTCGGACCGGAGGAAACTGAGAAATAGGATGAACGAGGTGCACGAAGAAAGTTTTCTTGGTCACTTGGGCTAATGGAAAGCAGTCAGCTAGCTCGAATGCTAACACTAGCGTGATCGTCTTCGTGTGAAAGGAAAGCAAAGGTTAAGAAGCTGTGAAAATGGGCTCCTTGTTCCGGAGCGAGGAGATGTGTCTGGCCCAGCTCTTCCTCCAGGCCGGCTCGGCCTACGACTGCATCAGCGAGCTGGGAGAGACCGGACTGGTGGAGTTCAGGGACGTGAGTGGTCTTCTCAACCCTGATTGACAGCTGAACACTAAATCTTATGCTTCACAGTTTGAAAGCATTTTGTTGAGTCACGCCATCATGTTAATCCAACTGTACCTGCGACTTTTAAAATGAATGCTGAATGTTTCTGTGGTTTTAGCTCAACCCCAGTGTCAACTGCTTCCAGAGGAAATTCGTCAATGAGATCAAAAGATGTGAAGAAATGGAAAGGATTCTTGGTAAGAAACACACTGACTTCATAGAACCATCTCTGCTCAATGTAGTCAAATTAATTGTACCCTCTTATATTCTACTGTCCAGCTGTTCTTGTACTGTTCTCTTATTCTGCTCTCAGGGTTCCTCCTGAGGGAGATCAAGAAGGCGGACCTCCCGCTGCCTGACCGAGACGTGAACCCCGTGGCACCGCTGCCTAAGCATGTCATGGCCACCATGGTCAGCCGCCGGCCTCAACATCCCCTCTTTGTTGTTAGGGTTTTGATGTGTAACGAGTTATGTCTTTTTGTTAGGGGCGCTCATGTTATAACTCAAATGTACCACAATAATAATGTTTATATAATGGCTGATATTACTGTTATTACATTGTTATGTGATTCAAACTAGGGTCATTCTGTATCTCAGTTTGTTTTATTAATCATATTATTCCCATTCGCTTCATTATATTACATATTTTGGTTCCTGTTCTGTATTTTCAACACATAGACTTCCTGGTTCCACTCTGTGACTGTCTCTCTGTATGTTTGTGTTTGTGTGTGTCTCAGGAGCAGCTGCAGAGGCTAGAGGCAGAGCTCAGTGAGGTCACCAGGAACAAAGAGAAGCTGCAGAAAAACCTGCGAGAGCTCACCGAGTACACGCACATGCTGCACGTCACCAAGAACTTTGCGCAGAGAGGCAGTGAGGTTAATAGCACCAAGTCGTCTTGAATCTCACCGGAACAAACCAGGAAACAAGGCGCCACTCTGCCCCTCTCAGTTTTTGAATGGCCTTCTTGGCCTTCTCTTACTTATTGGTCCACCCCTTGTGTGTGTTCCAGCAGGACCCCCCCCAGGCCCAGTACGAGGAGTTCCCCTTCCTGGAGAAGGATGCTGCTCTGGACTACACCAGCATGCAGAGGATGGGGGCCAAACTTGGGTGAGGGAAGATTTAGAAGAGGGACACTAACTGGTCCTGCTGTCGCTGGTGCATGGTTACACTGTGAAGATCCTTTCCAATGAGACAATATAGTTCTGTTAAAGCTGTGTAGGATTTAGGTATGGCTGCAGACTGCAATGACTTGAATGCCCCCCCTGCTCACAGCTCTTGCCGGCTTGTAAAGGTGCCAGTAGGTTCAAAAGATTCCAAAATGATGTCATTGTCAATGACCTCATTAGAATCATGGTGTTGCTTACTGCCACCCTCCATGTAAGAAGACTCTCTATGTACAGTAGATGTAAAGGCTTGTTGTAAAAATGCTTATTATTTCATGGGATTATACACACTAACCCTTAAAGCATACTTATGAATATTATATTAAATTTCTGCAAACTCTGTTTTGCTAAATGACACTGAATTCTACACACTATCTTTTAAAGTTATTAATAACCCAAACTTTATTTTTTGATTATTTGAGATAAACAATCCAACGATAACATACATTTTTATGAAGGACCCATTTGTCATTATTAATGAATTAATTCATTTTTTTAAATAGCTATTTATTTTTCTGCATATTTTAGATTTATTTCGGGACTGATTCAGAGGCCGAAGATTGAGGCGTTTGAGCGGATGATGTGGAGAGTCTGTAAGGGATACACCATCCTCAGCTACTCGGAGATCGACGAGTATCTGGAAGACCCAGACACGGTAACTCTCTAACTCGTTCACCCACCCAATCACTCATGCACTCTCACTCTGTGTTGTTGTCTACTGTAACACATTAACAGTGTTTCATGTGATGACCAGACACAGGGTTTCACTGTAACATGTCATGTTTCATATGATGACCAGACACAGAGTTTCACTGTAATATGTCATGTTTCATGGGATGACACACACCGTAGCGTTATACTGAGAAGCTGAACCCTCTCAAGGATATCATCGTCATAATCACCCGCTGTCAATTCAATTCAATTTTATTTGTATAGTCCTTAATCGTTATTACATCCTCAATGGGCTTAACAGGCCAAGTATTTATGTCTGTTTTAGACACTCACATGTGGTGACCATGAATCAGGGTCAGAATGACGTTAAATACTTTACTGTAAAGTTTAGTAACAATAGAGGGAAAAAACTTTTGATAGACATTCTGCCCCCCCATATATCGTCATATCGCACAGCCCTAAACTAAGGTTATTGTAGAATGAATAAAATAATTCTGAATGCATGTGTTTTTGTTTCTTTATGGAGTAACCCAATATTTCTGACTGAACTCTGTGGCACAAACACTTCTCATGTTTGCTCAAGGACTCTGTAGGCAAATCTCTTCCTACTTGAGCATTTATTTACATGCAACTCACTTACATTTGCTTAGCGTGGTGATGCAACTCGGTACTGACTATCCCCCTCCTGCTGTGGTTCATCTCCAGGGCGAGCCAACCAAGAGTGTGGTGTTCCTGATATCCTACTGGGGAGAGCTCATTGGGCAGAAGGTCAAGAAGATCTGTGACTGGTAATGGTTTGGTGGTACTCTACTTTATGAACATGTGAATCTCCTGTGGTTCTCTCTTTCCTTTCTGAACGTGTCGCTTGTGGTTCTCTCTCTCTCCTTTTTGAACATGTGTGCTTCTCTCTCCTTTATGAACGTGTGTGTGTGTGTGTGTGTGTGTGTGTGTGTGTGTGTGTGTGTGTGTGTGTGTGTGTGTGTGTGTGTGTGTG
>JAOPUD010000140.1:14618132-14639666 GCA_027122715.1 Trisopterus minutus | reverse complement strand
GTGTGTGTGTGTGTGTGTGTGTGTGTGTGTGTGTGTGTGTGTGTGTGTGTGTGTGTGTGTGTGTGTGTGTCTCTCCTTTATAAACGTGTGTGTCTCTCTCTCCTTTATGAACATGGGTGTGTGTCTCTCTCTCCTTTACAAACATGGGTGTGTTTCTCTCTCCTTTATGAACGTGTGTGTGTGTGTGTTTCTGTGTGTGTGTATGTACGTGAACGTGTGTGTGTGTGTGTGTGTCTTCGTTATGAACGTGTGTGTCTGTGTGTGTGTGTCTCTCTCTCTCCTTTATGAACAAGTGTCTCTCGTATGAACATTTGTGGCTCTTGTGTCTCTTTCTCTCTGTTCTTTATGAACATGTGTGTCTCCTTCACCAGCTACCACTGCCACCTGTACCCGTACCCCAGCAGCAGGGAGGAGCGGACAGACGTGGTGGAGGGGCTGGGGACCCGCATCCAGGACCTGAACACGGTACAGCCTCTGGTTGCTATGGCACCTGCTTGGTAACCAGGAGATGCACCCCATGTCAGCTAAACTGTTGCACCCTTTAACCAGCCAAGGATTTCTTTCATGAGGCCTTTTGGTTGTGGCTCAAATCCAGGCGTGTCTATATGTCATGTGATCAGCCGAGGAAAATATTCAATATTTAAAACACTGCTAGTTAGTTTTTATTTTATTTAAGTAAAGAAAATAAATCAAAATAAGTTTCAACAGTCCGACATATTGTTTAGTAGATTGAACTGTTGGTTTGTGGTCAAGGCTTAACAGGGTGGAAGGCCCCTTCTCCTAGTTTCACCCTTTTCCTGGTAGTAGTTTTTCTCTATCCCGTTTATCGGAGAATCAGTTTCATTCATCATGAGAAGCACATGATCCACACATGATCCACACGAGACCACGGCTGGAAGCTAGTTCAGAATGTCCTCCATCATTCTGCTCAGTTCTTTTTTTTTTTTCTCTTTCTTTCTTTAATGAGGGTCTGTCCTTGTAGTTTTCGTTACAATATAATGATCTTACCATGTGTTTTATTAGACACATTTTCATGGAATAACCCAAATAGATTCTGCATTAAAATTCTTGATTTTGTTGCTTATGCAG
Organism: Trisopterus minutus; assembly: GCA_027122715.1. Classification (NCBI taxonomy): domain Eukaryota; kingdom Metazoa; phylum Chordata; class Actinopteri; order Gadiformes; family Gadidae; genus Trisopterus; species Trisopterus minutus. The sequence goes on along the minus strand of JAOPUD010000140.1, from coordinate 14,638,577 downwards.
GAATATAGTGATATTCAGAACAAACGTCTGTATGAACATTTGGCCCACAGGTATATAACGTGTAGTGTGCTGTGGTCCCAGGTCCTGCTGAGGACGGACGACTACCTGCGGCAGGTGCTGAAGAAAGCGTCTGAGTCGGTCTACACGTGGTTCATCCAGGTGAAGAAGATGAAGGCCATCTACTACGTCCTCAACCTGTGCAGCCTGGACGTCACCAACAAGTGTCTGATCTCGGAGGTGTGGTGTCCCGTGGGTGACCTGGGCGCCGTGCGCCAGGCACTGGAGGAGGGCTCGGTACGTCTGGAGCACGGGTCTCAGTCTGGGGGTATTGGTCTCAGTATGAGTCCCATCCTCAAGGCTGTCCTGGGAACCCCAGACACTGGTGTTACTGGACGTCTGAGGGGTTGATGAAACAAACGTAAACACGGTGGCCCTCGATGGGCCTCAGATATCTTCTACATATCTACCATCTATCTTGTGTTTTATCTATTGTTTTTATAATTTACTTAATTTTCCCTCTCTTGAAATGGTGAGGTGTCCCAGAGTCACTTCCTGTGGAGCTTCTTCTCTCGTCTAGTTAGGTCTTACTTGTATCGGGCCTATCCTGCTCTGTTATAAGGCTTTTTGTTTGGTGAATATTTGTAAATGCGATCTCCTTGAATGAAGAGTCTCTATTCAGGACATATTTTTGCTCAATTGGGACCGCTGGTCGTTCATTTGTCGGGCTGCTGAGAAGAGGTTGGGTAAATCAGTAACCGGTTCAAAACCGTTGCTGCAGTGCTGGTGCTCCTTAACTCATTTATTAAGCAATGTGCTCGCGGCCCGCAGACTCACTGAGTCTGTCTCTTCAGCGGGGCTGGTCTCACTGTGAGCTGGTCTCACTGAGCTGGTCTCACTGTGAGCCTGTCTCTCCAGCAGGACTTGTCTCACTGTGAGCTGGTCTCACTGTGAGCTGGTTTCAATGTGGGCTGGTCTCACTGTGAGCTTGTCTCAATGTGCGCTGGTCTCACTCTGAGCTGGCCTCACTGTGAGCACGTCTCTCCCAGGGGCTGGTCTCACTGTTAGCACGTCTCTCCAAGGGGCTGAGGGGGGGGCGGGGGGTGAAATCTGGCAGTATGCAGTAATAGTTGTTTGTAGACATATCCACTTACTTTAGCCCCGCTAGTGTTGCCTGTTTAAGCTCATTCTATAGTTGGTCATATTTCTCATTGCAGAGGAAAAGCGGAGCGACGTTGCCTTCCTTTGTCAACCGTATACCGAGCAACGACACGCCGCCCACGCTCATCAAGACCAACAAGTTCACCTCTGGCTTCCAGAACATCGTGGACGCGTATGGAGTGGGCACGTACAGAGAGGTGAACCCAGGTAGGAGGTCCTGTGGGGGTAATATGTGGATGAGAAAGAATTGCATACAAGTTTAATTGTGTCCGAGGTAGCAAGTGGAAGTTAGAAACAGTGAAGGGGTGTTTAAAAGTTGTTATTTTATTATTGAATTATTGCACCCCTCAGCTTTCCTTCTCATGGTTGACTCCATCTTTGGGAAGCTTTAGTTATTGATGTCTCTCTCTGGATTCTGTGAGGGAGACACTTTTAGACTGTGGGTTATGGTCATCCAGGCTGCACCACTGGGCCTAGTGGTCACCCAGGCTGCACTAGTGGTGGTGGATCCTGGTCATGAGTGGTGCGTGTGATGTTCTTGGTACCTCAGCTCCCTTCACCATCATCACCTTCCCCTTCCTGTTCGCGGTGATGTTCGGCGACCTGGGCCACGGGCTGATCATGGCCGTGTTCGCCTCCTGGATGGTCCTGTACGAGAACAACCGCAAGCTGAAGAACACCAGGAACGAGGTGATGTCCTCACAGGCCCTTCTCTCTAATGCCTTTTAATACCATCATTGATTATAATGTATTATTATTAAATCAGGCAGTAGGGCATAGTTATCCCTAATAGCTATAGCTTATATCGCTTGATTGCCTAAAAAAATACTAGACACAACAAGCTTTGCACCAGAATCCATTGGTGGTTTCCAAGCCCTGATCTCTAGCTCTGTGTGGTGAGCTGAACATCGGTGTGATGTTAACCCTCACCGGCACACTGTTAAGATGCTCCCCCGATAGAGCTCCACACACTCCTAAAGTACAAACCCTTCCCTTTTTAAATAAAGTTCTAAGCCGTTGTACAGTGCATACAATCAGTCAAACCTTGAATGTGACCTTCCTTCCTGTTTGGACCTTCAGAGGAGTTTTGTCCACGGCACTGACTGCTGCGTCTGAGTGTGCTTGTAGAGATGATACTTGAAAGGCTCATTATTATAGTTTGGTATTCTCTGTATTAAAGGTCACACAATGTTTTAACACTCTCGCAACCCTGGAACTCAAAGCCTTTTCTGTAGCCCCAAAATATGTATTGAAATAAGTCAGACGATTAGTCAACTCACCTTGAAATTATGACTTTGAGTTGAATGAGGAAGTCTATAGTCGAGGGGAGGACCTTACGGCTCCCAAAAGGATGTTTTGATGACCATCTGTTGATCATTAATTGATTTGATTTGACAATAGTTTTTTTTGTTTAGTATTTTCCACTTAGTTCATGGCAAGGCTTTAAGTGTGTGTATGTGTATGTGTGTGTAGATCTGGAACACCTTCTTTGAGGGGCGCTACATCATCCTGCTGATGGGCGTGTTCTCCATCTACACCGGCCTCATCTACAACGACTGCTTCTCCAAGTCCCTCAACCTGTTCGGATCGGGCTGGAGCGTCAACGCCATGTTCAAGGCTGGCGTGTGGAAGTGAGGACACGCCCATCGCCTAATTACCAGGGGGCGGTGTTTCACCAAATAAATAGTGTGGGAAAAACAGACGTTCATACATAGGTCTGAAAGTGTGTCCATTGGCCTTTCTTTGTGTGTTTTTCGTCAATGACAGGGATGGTGATATTTCCGCCAATCGTTTCCTGATCCTTGACCCCAACATCACAGGGGTTTTCAAAGGCCCCTACCCACTGGGAATCGATCCAGTGAGTTGAAGGGTTTTCATGCTAGTGCCGTATCAGTGCCCGATGCTGAATGTGGAGCTGTCACCTCTCTAGGCCCCCCCCAGATCTATGGGGATGGAATGATGAGGAGAACCAGTGAATATTCACTTAAAGCTGCTTGCTTGATTCAAGACACTGGATTTTACTGGATTTTGCTGGTTTACAAAAATGATGTAATTTAGCCGAAGATGCCATGTGTAGGATTGAGCCCCTCCCCAGTTACTTACTTTTCTTTGGTGAAACCACTTGAGCCTGTCCCTCTAGGCAACCCTACAGAACAATGCAAACTCCCTCTTGGATTTGTGTTGATTACTTATCTTTATTCCAAGTGCATTATCAAGAACAATTCAAGAAAATACCCCAATAAGCTCCCTTCTGACAGAGAAAGTGACCTGATAAAACATTCGTAACATTAAACATAATAACCCATAATAACCCGTTAACCACGCAGATCTGGAACCTGGCAAACAACCGGCTGACATTCCTGAACTCCTACAAGATGAAGATGTCCGTGATTCTGGGAATCGTCCACATGAGCTTTGGAGTGGTCCTCAGCGTCTACAACCACCTGTAAGGCCGGGTTCCTCCGTCATTGTGGTTCCTTCATTGTCACCAAGAGGGTTCTAAATGGTGTAGAATGGGCTATTTGATTGTCTGTTGGCTCATGGTTTGACGGTCCATGGTGCATGTAGGCGGAGGAGGATAACAGCCTGTCAGTAGTGTTCTGGTAGCGGTTGAGCCTGCATTGTATTAGTGTCCCCCTCTTATCTTCCACTATGTCCACCTGCGTCTCCCCAGCCACTTCAGGAAGAAGTCCAACTTGTACCTTGTCTTCCTGCCGGAGCTGCTCTTCATGTGGTGTCTGTTCGGCTACCTGGTCTTCATGGTGGTCTACAAGTGGCTGGCCTTCTCTGCCTCCGAGTCCAGAGCGGCTCCCAGCATCCTCATCCACTTCATCAACATGTTCCTGATGCAGGGCAGCGCCATCCAGCAGCTCTACCCAGGACAGGTACAAGGTCACATGGTCGCCATGGACACAAGCATCCATCACCAATCTCCACCCCTTTCCACCCATCTTAAGCGTTAGTTTACTCTCACATCTCGCATCGGTGGCACTTCAGCGCCAGGAGAAGAACAGGAGTAGAGTTCAGAGCAGTGCGTTCTTCTGGCTGGAGGAGACTAAAACCAAAACACCTCTTTTTCCATATTTCGGTACTATTTTAATAACCATGACAAAATGGCGAGGATCAATGTGTACCAAATCATAGTAGTCGTTATTTTTTTTTTTTTAACTGAACCCAAAACAAGATTTGGGTTCACCGACAGTTTCATTCATCTGTGTGTATATTCATCGGTGGCAAATTTCCTTTTTCGCTTCTTTCTTTCAAAAAGAAAAAAGAAGTTGTACTATACTTCAAGTGTATCCCATCTAAAGTGCAGATTGATGCTTGATGAGGTTCATGTTTTGCGTCCCCTAGGCTGGGCTGCAGGGGTTTCTGCTGGTCGTCGCGCTGCTCTCTGTGCCCGTCCTGCTGCTGGGGAAACCACTCTACCTTTACTGGCTCCACAACGGAGGCCAGCGCCTGGGGATGTATCGGGTGAGAGGCCCAACCCTAACCCTGCCCCATGGTGCTCAATATGGAAATGCACTGAACCTGATTTTACCACACCCACGGGACTAATGAATCCAATCTCTCTCATCTCTGCTGTCTCTCTCTCCATCTCTGGTGTCTCTCTCCCTCTCTGGTGTCTCTCTCCCGCTTTCTGGTCTCTCTCCCGCTTCTGGTCTCTCTCTTGCTCTCTCTCCCTCTCTGGGGTCTCTCTTAAACTTTCTGGTCTCTTTCTCTCTGGTGTCTCTCTCCCTCACTGGGGTCTCTCGGGTGTCTCTCTCTCCCCCTCTCTCTTTCTCAGGGCTATGAGCGCGTGCGGCGTGGCAGTGAGGAGGAGCTCTCTCTGATGCACGCTCACGACATGGAGGAAGGCAGCAGTCATAGCGACCTCTCCACCAGCCGGGAGCACCAGAAGGAGCAGGTCAGAACTCAGTAGACAATGTCAAAAGGCTTATACGCAGAAAGTAAAAATATGAAGGTGTGCAAGCAGCTTAAGACCTGAGGGCTCTTCAAAAGACTTGGATTGAATTTGCATGGGTCTTATTTTGTGTGGCTCTTGAGTAACTGGCCTGATTGTGTTTGTTTGCGGTGACAGATTAACTTTGGAGATGAGTTCCTGCACCAGGGCATCCACACTATAGAGTACTGCCTGGGCTGCGTCTCCAACACGGCCTCCTACCTGAGGCTGTGGGCGCTGAGCCTCGCCCACGCACGTACGTCTGTACACAGGGAGCATCTTGTCTTAAAATGTTGTGTGTGTGTGTGTGTGGAGCCCTGGGTAATTGGTGACATCGTCTACTTTGAGATATAAACAGCCATGGCTTTGGTTCCTTTGAGTGCCATCGAGGGGCGGAGTTGTAGGCAGCGGGATCATTCTGAACTCTTCAATAAGTCTCGAGGGTAGGTGTAGGAGGGGGTGTTTGTTAGTGAATGGAACCACAGAGCCAGGGACGTATATAACAACCCACCAACCTCCCTAAACTGCGGACCTTGTGAGCGGGGCGGAGTTGAATGAAAAATTATGGCTTATTTACAACCAAGTCATAAACTGTCAACATTTAACCTGGGGTCTCGGCTGATCTTCTCTGAACGAGGGAGAGCTTTGTGGGGTTGGAAAGTGATTTGTACAAGCAGTAAACCCTCCAGGCCCAGCCCTCTCTGGTGTCCTAGCATCTCATACACGTGTTTGGTCCGCTGTCACAGAGCTGTCCGAGGTCCTCTGGCGTATGGTGATGCACTTGGGCCTGCGTGTGGACACCAGCCTGGGGGTCCTGTTCCTGGTGCCGGTCTTTGGCCTGTTTGCTGTACTCACCGTCTCCATCCTACTGGTGATGGAGGGTCTCTCTGCCTTCCTCCATGCCCTCCGTCTGCACTGGTAAGAGAAGTCTAATGAACACTGCTGGTGGCGTGCTCAGCTAGCAGCTGCATGTACTCAAAATATGTTAAGCCCATATTATTAGTACAGCCATTAATCCAATTTAGTCCCACACATTTAATGCACCCTATCCCAAGCTTGTCTGGTAGGGCTATTGTGGTTAGTTGGTGAGATTAATGTACATCACTGGGTATAATAATTATTCTATAATACATACTTAGATAACATACATATGTACATAATAATATTTGTTATTTTGGTCCAAATGCAATTACTTCAAATAAGCAATAGTTTATTCTGCTATAGATAACATTACATTACAGTCTTACAATAAACCTGCACCTTGGCGATGACTGTTGGAGGGAATGTGAACTGCGGTCTGCAGCTACAGCGGATCATGTTTACAGCCTAGAAAGTCGCCAAAATGCTTGTAACTTGTTCTGAAATATAATTTCAGAATTTTAAGGACAGACTCATCTAAACGAGATTGAGGAAAAGTCATGAAAGCGAGATGCTGACTGTATGTTGAGCATACAGTTGTATCCAGCATACAACTGTATGTTGTTGTATGCTGGATGTTTTTATATTTCAAAGTGGTGAAAAGGAGCTCCATCACAGCAGGTTTACTGATCATTATCAAGGATGAGACGTGGGAAGGAACGAGAGTGACACGCTCTGTGTCCCTTCTCAGGGTCTCTTCCTTGACCCTTCCAGGGATGATTAGGGATGCAATGGGGGCCATAATAAACATGCATAATAGCATAACAAACATAACATAACAAGCAAAAATCTCTTGTTTATCCACAGGGTGGAGTTTCAGAATAAATTTTACAGCGGGACCGGAATCAAGTTTTCTCCATTCTCCTTCTCACTCCTGGCCTCCAGCTTCGACCATGATGGTTTCCACTAAGGGCAGGGGAGGGAGAAGCCATTATGGATGGTTTCCTCTAAGAGCAGAGGAGGGAGAAGCAATTTTGTGCCAGCAAGGTTGAGCTTAAGACCCTCTAAGGAGCGTCGGACAGAGTGAATTGTTTTGTTAACATTTTTTCCCGTTTAACAAATGTATTGTCTGAACTCCTTAGAAGTCTAAATGCATTGGGAAGATTATTTACAAAATGATGCCCTTCCCTGTGGTAATGTATTTAATAGTCATTCTGGGATGGAGAATAGTCTGTTGTAGGTCACAGGTTCAGATATTTGATGCACTGACTGCCTTATAGAAGTTCCACCAAATGACCGCCATTTTCCCTTTGTATTGTCCAAAGGATTTATCACGCTATTGAAGAGTGTTGACATACAAATGTGATATAGACTTTGTAGACATTTTTTAAACATGATATATATATTTTTAAGCAGTGCATCAACGAATGTGTTTTGCTCCCTGATTCCCGAGATGTTATTTAAGTCTTCACATTGTTGCCTACGCCTCCATCAATACAGTTGAGCTTTGGTTCGGGGGAGGTGACAGTCAGTCAGTCATTGTGTAATAAAGTAATTATTTATGGATGTCCCCTATCAATGGGTTACAAATTGTGTTTGAGGTTTCGTATGCCTTCATTTGGAAGGTAAGGGTCAATGCTATCTTAATAACAGAATGACACAGTAGTTTCATGATTGTGAAACAATTTTAGTTACAGCTGATTTTTGTTTATTTCTTGTTTGTTGTAACATGAAGAATTGTCCCAAGGGAAGGTTCTTTGTGTTTTGATCACTTTACTACGTTAAATGATGGGCTATGTGAACATTATACAATTAGATTAATTTAAATTAAATCTTATTTTCAAGGGACATATGGTTTAAAACTGGTAACACTGTGACATCTTTTTCTTTGATTTATTCAATATTTGCCTGATAGTTTTTTCTTATTATTGGTAAAGGCCCTTGATTAAAGAGATTAAGTTAAATTGATCTGAAATGCCCTCTCTGAATGTATGTATGCATGTATGTACAAATGTCTTTATTTGTAGCCATACATTCCCTGGTTTCCTTTGATCTTATTCTTTGATTTTATTTGGCTGACAAATACATGTATTTTATTATACCTATACAAACTCTTTTCTGTCGTGATTAGTGACTAGCCCACTCTAGGGTAGAACTATAAAGTGGTATTAGTACAATTTATAAAGGAACATCTAAATGTAATAAACTCGTAGCTCGAGCGTCCTCATCCAGCGGTAGACCGAAAACGCCCGAGTCATGACCCTCTCTCAGCCTGAGAGTTAAGGAAGTTGACACATGTTGTCATAGCAACAACTTGGTCGCCGCCGAAATTGTCAGTTTGTAACCTGTCTATCGTAACCCGTCTATTGAAGGGAGCGTTGCATTTTACATTTGAAAGATCAAGAGTACGTTTATTGACCACCGATTAAGAAAATTGGTCAAACAGCGAAATGCAAGGTTTAATTTACAACTGGAACTAGAGAAACATGGTTCATTACGATGTGAGGGTCGAGTGGATCCGGGACCGGGTCTTCTCCTACTTCCAGTTACCAAGTCCCGACTGCTTTGAAGACTTGCTGAGTCGAGGGGATGGAGAAGATGAGCAGAGAATTATCACCTTTCTGAACAGCGTTACCGAGGAGGAATCGGCCTCTGCACTATTCTTCGTCAGAGCGGTCCGGGAGGAGGAGGTCCATGTAGCGGTCCCCGTCCCGGCCGGTAGGTGGCAGCCCTGCCCTGGTTCCATGACGGCTCACTGTACCCCTCTGACCTTTACCCCCTAATTAGCCTGGTTACTCTTATATTAGACACTTTTATGTTTGACACATTTATTCATTCATTTTTTTTGTAATCATGCACATGAACGTCGCTTACATTGTCCCTCCAACCACAGAACAATGAGTTTGAGTTTCCACTCTAGTAATGAACAGGTCACCACATTCAGAGCAAAACACAGCATTATTTGCTTGTCTCAGGTTGGATTTCAGCTTTTGGACCTGCTAAATATAAAATAATACTTGTCTTGCTTTCCCAATACCGATGGACATTGAATCAGTTCCTCACCACCTGTCTGTGCTTCAGTCCACAGCCAGAAGGACTCTGGGACTCCCACCAAGGAGGCAGATGAGTTGAATGAAGAAGATGGCCCTCCTTCCACTGTGAGCACATCCTCTCATTGCTTAGTTTTTGAGGAAATTGTAGTTCTTGAAGCCCTCACAATGTGGACTTTCTGTTATTTACACCTTTATTTTTTCCCCACGATGGAATAATAATCACATTTATCATTCGGATGTTATTCTGATCAGTGCTGAGATGGTGTGTGTGTGTGCATGTGTGTGTGTGTTCCTCCAGAGCTTTGAGCTCCAAGTGGTCTACCACCTGGAACTTCATGTTGCTGTGGACCTCGTTCCAGAGAGGTTCATGAGCTCCAGCCTGCTCTGCTTCCTCAGGAACACAAAGGGTGAGTGAAACCACAGAGTGGGTGATTATATATAAGGATAGACTATTTAAAATCTTATAGTAATGACCTGTGTAGTTTTGTCTGTATCCTGTGAATTGCAAAATAATTTTCCTTAAAACTTTTCTGGGTAAGATCAGGGAAGAGATGCCCTGATTTGTCAGAAATGGGGAGGCAGTCGCAATCACCTCAAAACTTATACTCCCACAAGTTCACTCATTAAGTAAAAATTTACTAAATAATAATTTACTTAAATATTCCATACAGCTCCTTGAAGCTGTTCTGGCTTTGATCTTTCAAACCCTAACTCTGTATTAATCAGGGCTGCCCAGTGGTCCTTCTCTCTTCAGCAGTGTGTCAAAGTATCCAGTCAGTTGTGCTGAATGTTGCGTGGTTCTCCATAGACCACTGGGGCTGTGTGTGGAGGGGGGGTAGCATGTACACACTGTGTGTGACCCAGGGTCTATGTCCTGTTGCAGAGACCGTGGTTGAGCCAGTAGACATGAGTGAAGCCAACGAGATGATGCCCCGCGTGATGGAGGTCACCATGCTGAATGGACACCCTCTGCTCATGCTAAGGGACGTCCTCAACCACGTGCGTATACATGCACACTGCTTAGCTTCTACTACTAGTAGAAACTTGATGCTAATATTGGTAGTGCTTCTACTACTGCTACTGTCGCTGATACTACTAGTACCACTTCTACTACCACTGCCATTATTATTGCCAAATAAAACCCTTAATTATCTCTTTTGTAGTTAAAACACAACTTCCCAAAAAGTGTAAAAACTAAATAGATTGACAAAGAACAGCTTGTCTCAACAACCGACATTTTTACTTTTTTTTTGACCCCCTGCAGGTGTACCTGCCCCTGCTCTCTGTGAGCCAGCTGAACCGCCTCCCAGCGGAAGAGGCGGCCCCTCGGCCCCAGGAGGGCGACAGATCGCTGGAGACCCCGGGGACGTTGCTGATGCGAGACGAGTTGCTCAATAGCACTCACAAGTACCTGGGTCACATCAACAGCACCCTGCAGCAGCTGGACGGTGGGTCTGTGGTGGGGAGAACCACAGCTGTGACAGGGACAGACCCACCGCTAGCCTTAGTTCTCCCTTTTGGAACCAGGCATTAAGAACGACTTATTTAGGACGGCACCTGGTGAGTGTGTGCTGAAATGGTTTAGAATACGAATCAAAGGCAAAGACAGCAGGAGATGTTAAAAGGCGGTTCTTAAAAGTCCGACCACGTTTGACTGACTTACTTACATATTTTACTTACAAATTTTGAAATATGACTATTTGAATATAATATATGGACGTTCTGCATTGATGATCTAAAGAGAGAATAAGCCTGCACATTCCTGAGATGGACCTGGGAGAAGAGGTGGGTGTGTTGGTGTCCAGCCCAGAGGTGGTGGACAGGCTGGAGCAGTGTGTGATGAACTGGCACGCTCAGATCACCATCATCATCGAGGAGCAGCTGAAGAAGAGGCCCCAGGTGTGTGGAGCGGTATCCTGTCCTCCGTTCAGGCTCATGTCACAGCTATTCAGAAGACCTTTCCTGGTCTTTGTGTCCTCATGTGTCTGCGTGGCTCTGTGCCTTAAAGGCTCCCGGTCCAATAGCGGAGGTAGATTTTTGGCGGGAGCGTTCAGCGATTCTCAGCGCTTTGAGTGAGCAGCTCAACCTGCCCGAGGCCAAGAGAATCGTGGAGGTGTTGACTCAGGTGGACCCAGTGACCGTCCAGAACCTGGAGCTATCTGTGTGCGAGCTCAACAGCTACCATGAGGAGGCAAAACAGAACGTCCGCTACCTCACAACACTGGAGAGATACTTCAAGGTTAGCCATATTCTACCAACTAGCCAACTACTACAGGTGATTTTATAGTTAAGTCCAAAATATTATGTTTTTTACTTAATGATAATATTGTATTCATATTCCTGCAGTTGTTAACTGCTCCTGGTTGTGTTAGCGACCGTCATATTGTATGTTTGTGTTCTCTTGGTGTGGTTACTTATTTTTTTTTGTGTTTACGACTGTGGTAGAACCTGGCCACAGGAGCAGACTTCAGCGTGATCCTGAACACCACCCCTCAGATGATGAACGGGCTGAGACTGGTGTGGATCATCTCCAGCCACTACAACAAGGATGAGCGCATGGTCCCTCTGATGGAGCGGATTGCCTGGGAACTGGCTGAGCGCGTAAAGCGAGTTGTCAATGTCCGTGTGCTGTTTAGGTATTGTATTCTCCGTCTGATCCCAGCTGATCTGGGATCTGTACTTCGCCCGTACCCCATACCTAATAGTTTACCCCCGACATAATTTCTACTGGATTTCCTTTTTTCTATTTTTTGGACAGAGACAAAAGGCAATTGGCCATGGCCAAGGTGCAGGATGGGAAGAAGGTGTTGGACCAGTGGAAGGAGTACTACTTCAAGACACGAGAGCAGATAGAGGCTTCAGCCGGGGACCCTCGCTGGGAGTTTGACCGGAAGAGACTCTTTGAGGAAACAGACTACATTGCCTCCATCTGTCAGGACGTCTACAATGTTCTGCAGGTCAGTGAGGAGCAGAGAGCAATGCCCACGCCTTTCAGTCATGCTTAATAATGTGGGAAATTAAATAGCCAACAAATGAACTCTAGAAAAGTAGATCTGCTCGACTCCCATATCCATCATGATCTGCCTCTTAAGATCCTGGAGGAGTTTTCTAACATCTTTGGACCAGAGCTCAAGGCTGTGACAGGGGATCCCAAACGTATCGACGATGTGCTGCGCCGGGTGGAACTCCTCGTTGTGCCCATAGAGGAAGTGAGCTTCGATCCGTTCAGCATCCAAAAGAGGAGCCGCTGGAACATCATCATGCGAGACTTTGATACAAAGGTTCTGGTGAGTTCAATGGCTGACACTTGCCATTGAAGGTCTCTCGTAGAAGAGCTGCACAATGAGACTAAAATACTTCATACTGTCATGGTTAATTCATTGCTAGCACATATCTGCTTCCAGGATTTTGAAGACGAAGTCATCAGCTTCATTGACCAGTCGTTCAAGAAGCTGCGTTCAGCCACGGCGGCGTTTGACATGCTGCTGAAGTTTAAACACGTCCGGTCTAGAGAAGCTCTCAACAAACAGATGATGAAGAAGTTCAATGACATCCTTGCTCAGTATTGTAAAGAGGTAGGCCAGTGAAATCAAACACTATTCTTATAGTACATAGAACAAAATAATGTCTCTATTCTAAGCACAAAATGATGTGTTCATAACATGACAGTTATCTACAAATCTATAAAAGACAACAAGATAACAAGCAAGGTAACAACAAGGGAAATGCTTGATGAATTCATCTGAAAGCTTTGTGTATGTCTGGGTGCTGGTGGGCTAGGTGGACATGATCAGTAGGAACTTTGATGTCCACAAAGAAAAGCCTCCATTGAAGAACCAGCCCCTGGTGGCAGGAGCGATATCCTGGGTGCGCCTGCTCTACCAGCGCATCAAGAACCCCATCCTGCGCTTCCAGGAGATGGAGGAGCTGCTGGGGAGTGATGAGGGAAAGAAGGTCAGAGCAGCTCCCAGAGAGCACCTGTTTCCTATGGAGACCTCAACACTGCTGCATGATGGTAACGGTCTCCCATGTCTTGTTCCGTTAAGGCAAAGGCCAAATACCTGGAGGTCGGGAAGCGCATGAGGGACTATGAGCTGCAGAAGTACAAGCGCTGGCAAGTCGAGATGGACAATATCCTGCCCCTGCTGATGAAGAGAAACATCCTTGCCGTAGCTGGTTCTGCTGATGTTGGAGGTAGCCAGGTCAAGAGAGAGATGGTGGGTGGCGTTCTTCCCCACGAGCCACGGTGGATTCTTCAAACACGATATCATGTGTTCATTGTACCTTTTGAACTTTAGGATCCTTCAACACAGGAGCTGGATAGGAACGTGACGTATCATCTAAACTTTGCCCCCGAGATCAAGGAGATCATCGCTGAGACGATGCACCTCGAGCAGCTTGGGTACTCTGTGCCTGAGCTGGCTCGCAATGTTGCTCTGCAGGCGGAGAAGTTCCTGCTATTGTACGATCATTTGAGGATTCATGACTTCTAGAACTGTAACACTAATTCATTCAAACAAATTGCAATTCAATTAATAATTCAAAATGTGACAAAGGAGGTCATCTCTGTGTGCAGATACGTGGACGGGCTGACAGACCTGCTGAGCCGCTACAACTCTCTGATGGACAGCCTGAGCAATGCTCAGTTCTTGCTGCTGCAGGACCACATCCGGGAGCTGAGGAGAGTGATGCACTTTGGGTCCAAGAAGCTAAACTGGAACTCCTTGGGTACAAATACTTGAACTACGACTATTTATCTAGTTTATTCCCAACGGCACTCCTGCAGGACCCCACTTATTCTATGGATGGATTGAATTGCGGGCAGATATGAGATAAAACTGAGTAAATACTTTTTTACTTTCAACTTAGTGCAGCCATTTGAGACTTGTTCTTCACGTTTAATTTTCTTAAGGAATTGTGGACTTCATCGCACACGGAATCCAAGCGACCTCCAAGTTCGAGTCTCTCGTGGTTCCCATTCAGAGGAATGAAAGAGAAATCGAGGCCAAATTGCAGGCCATGGAGATGGCCAACCTCTTCAAGTTTCCATCACCAGATAAATGCAGCCAATTGCCAGGTGAAGATGTGTGAGAATGATTGAATGACCATTGAATTAACATGGTGTCGACTAGTAGAAGGTTCATAACTGCCATCTCTGGGTTTTTTTTCTTCCAGGGGTGAAGGAGTTCTGTGAGATCATCGAACACGATAGAACCAAGGATCTGAATGTGTTGACCAGGAAGTACACTGCCATCGGCCCTATCCTCACCAAGGTGGAGAGTTTGATCATGCACACCAGCACTGGCAGATCGAAGCACATGGCAAAGTACTACAGCTTCTGGGAACACAAGGTGTTTGACTCCCTGGTTCAGATGGTGCAGAGGTAATTTAAATGAAGGACATGTGTTGTCCTAGCCTGGGGAGCACATGACGGGTCTGGACTTATGTCAAATTTTCATCCCAGAAAGGCCTGAGCAGTTTCTTTGCCGTCTCCTTTAGGAACATGCAGCTCTTCAACAAAGCCCTTACGGGGAGCACCCCTCTCTTCCAGATTGAGACCATCCTATCTGCCCCAGATATTCTTCTGCAGCCCAAAAGTAACGAGGTCTACAAGTTGATAATGAACTGTGTCAGGAACTGCGTAGACAGCACCAAGGTGGGGCCTTCATCTTTAGCTCAGCCTCATTCAGATCACTGAAACAGTGATCGATCCCACTGATGAAGAATGACTCCAATGTGTTTCTTCTCAACTGTCCAGAGGTTTACACGCTGGATGCACGGCACCTGCATGGAGTGTCCTCCGCAGGGCGGGAGCAGCGAAGAGCAGCTGCTCCCCCTCACCTTCTACAGCGAGGTGTGCCAGGTGCCGCAGATCAGCGAGCTGGCCCTGATGGTGTCCCAGAACATCCAGCGGCTGCTGAGCACACTGAGCCACTACCTCAGCAGCTGGAAGCGCTACTGCCCCCTGTGGAAGCTTGACAAGGAGATCGCCATGGAGAAATTTGCCTCCAAAAAGCCACCGTGCGTCTCCTACGACGACAAGCTCCAGTTCTACGCTAAGGTCCACCATGACGTGCTGACGGAGCCGCTGGTGAGGACGGAGCACATGATCCAGCTGAACCTGGCTCCTCTGGTCCACACGGTGCAGGAGAGCGCCCAGGCCTGGATCAGCTCCCTGGGCCGGCTCCTGAACCAGTCCGCCAGGGAGGACCTCCTGAGCCTGAGGGAGGAGTTCACGGTACTGAACCTGGAGATCAGAGACCTAGAGGAGAGGAATTATTTCACTGTACTGAACCTGGAGACCAGACTCAGGTTCAATCGACTGTATAGTGCTGTTGTCAATACCTGACAATTTTGTGGCTTACACAAGCTTATCGCTTTAACATTAATTTATATTTTAATCATAGCAAAAATTTGATGTCTTTAGTGTGTTTCGTTAAACTGAACATGTGTGCATTGTTTGGTTCCCCTGAGCAGCAACTCTCTGAGAACCTGAAGCAGAACCCCAACAGTCTGGAGGACCTGAAGTCCGTCCTGGGGACCATCTCCGACATCCGGGCCATGTCCCTCACAGTGGAGATGAGACTGGCTGACATCCAGGAGAAGTACAGGACCCTGGCTATGTACAAAGTGGAGGTCATCACTTCTCTACATCCCTGGTCGGCTTGCTGATATCCACGGAGGCAGTGCATGCTTGAAGTCAACCTACTTCCTGTCTGTCCCCTAGGCTCCGAATGAGGACCTGGAGCTGGTGGGGAGCATCGGTCCCATGTGGGACGCACTCCTAACCGATTCCAAACTAGTGGATCGAAGTCTGGGCAGCGTCAAGAAAACCTTCACAGAGGTGAGCTGCATTCAACTCAAAGCTCCCCATCTCAGAAATGCACCCCAATAGCAATAGGGAAGCAGCTGTAACTCACAAACGTTGTTTTATAATATTTTATGCTAGGGTGGGCAGTTTGGAACAACCAGCAAGCTAGATTATGGCAGTATCAAACGAAAAACAGATTAAAAAAAAAAAAAAACCTTCAGGCCTCCCTCCAAAGCAACCTCCCCATGACCCGTTCGCTGGCTAGCCTTAACAACAGGTGGGCCTTGTGGACAACACTAGGCCGATGAGCGTGTGAGCAGAGTGCATAGCCTGGCGGGGCCAGAAATTGTGTTTGTGCAGAATGCAGCATTTGATTTTTTTTTTTCATTTTGGATTTGGTTTTCAACCTTTCAACCTTTCTGTCAGATCACCAAGGACCAGATTGAGGGGTTCACGCAGGATCTGTCCATCTTCGCTGAGAGCTTTAACATGCATGGCCCCGGAGCTGTGGGGGACGACTTGGAGAAAGGTGCCACAGTAACTTCTTTCTTAAACACTGTTACCTACCTACTTATTCCAATTAAAAAAGGTTATTCAATTATCTTTTGACCACATCATTGCCATCTCTTCCTGGTCGACTCCCTCCTGCCCTTCATATAGGCTTGGCTGTAATGGACAAATATGAAGCAGAACTGGCCAAGATGGAGGCTGGCCGGCAGCAGCTGGCCAATGCTGAGAAGCTGTTTGACTTGTCGTTCACCATGTATCCAGAGCTGCTGCAAGTACAGAAGGACATGAAGGGTCTGAAGCTGATCTATGACACCTACAGAGCTCAGAAGGTGTGCTTTTGTCTTCCAAATATTCAAGGGTGTATTTGGCATCCAAGCATTGGTTTTCCGAACTGAGAGCATATAGGACAATGCATACATTGCTTGAGACAGTGACTCACCCTAAAAAACAATGGTTTATTTATACAATTTAGTAAATAAATCAAGTCAGCACATAAAACATCCAAGACCAAAACCTAAAATAAGAAGTAATTTCTCTGATGAATCTCTGATGTTGTTTCTAATGTCCCAGACGGCCAAGCTGGAGTGGTCCCAGACGCTGTGGGTGAACCTGAACCTGCAGTTGCTGCAGGAGGGCATCGAGGGCTTCATCCGGACCATGAGGAAGCTGCCCAAAGAGGTGCGGGCGCTGCCGGTGGCCTTCTTCCTGGAGGGACGCATGAAGGAGTTCAAAGAGTCCCTGCCGCTCCTGCTGGACCTGAAGAACGAGGCGCTCAGAGAAAGGTCTGTTCAGGAGCTTCACCAGTTATTGAACCACCATTGAGCATGTGTATCGTATAATGTACATATATAATATATATTAGGACACATATATACGTACGTATCGTAGTATTTAGGTCCCATATGGTCTGTTCTTTACCACAGACACTGGAGAGAGCTCATGGAGAGAACCGGGACGAGCTTCGACATGAACCCTGAGACCTTCACCCTGGAGAACATGTTCTCCATAGAGCTGCACAAGTACGGCGGCGTCATCGGCGACATGGTCACCGCCGCGGTCAAAGAGCTCAGCATCGAGAAGGTGGGCCTTCCTTCTGCTGCTGAGAAGAACCTTCCTCTTCTAGACGATGTTGTCGTGTCTTATGTTCCTATGATATGCAACACAGGGAGTGAAGGAGGTGGTGGAGACCTGGGAGATGATGAAGTTCAGCGTGCAGCGCTACTTCAAAGGCACCCAGGAGCGCGGCTCCATCCTGGGCCCCGTGGAGGAGGTCCTACAATGCCTGGATGACAACTCCATGAACCTGCAGAGCATGGCGGGCAGCCGCTATGTGGGCCCCTTCCTGTCCACCGTCCAGCAGTGGGAGAAGCACCTGTCCCTCATGGGCGAGGTCATCCAGGTGGGCCATTAACCGATCCTACCCACATACAAGAACTCTCCCTTGGATAAAAGGTCACTTTAGAAGTAGAAGTACGAAGTAGGTCATTTCGAAGTAGGTCATTCGAGTTATTTGTTGCCTTTAACAAAGCATTTTCTGGTATTTCTTGACTGTTCAGTTTTCAAAAATGAAAATAGTGACGATTTCTGACATGTGATTGACTGACCAACCATGACCATGGGGTTGACTCCGTTTGAAAACAGGTTTCTCATTTGATTGGCCTGTTGAGTGTTGTGGGCGTAGCTACAAAGTATTCTCTTGCATTTATTAGCCTCCCTGAAAATATTCTGAGAGAGCCTATAAAATGTACTCTTAAAACCCTACTTAAATTAGGTTTATTTCCACAAAAAGGCTACTCCATTACAGTAAGGTCAGTGGTTTTAATTTAGTTACTTTAAATCGGTTAGTGCTGCAAATTAAAATGGCGGCTTCCTCCAACCCTCCAGGTGTGGATGCTGGTGCAGAGGAAGTGGATGTACCTGGAGAGCATCTTCATTGGAGGGGACATCCGCTCACAGCTACCGGAGGAGGCCAAGAAGTTTGACCACATTGATAAGATGTTCAAGAAGGTAAATGTGTGGCTGTTGTAGAGACAGGGCTGCATGTCGGTGTGCTGTGTCACTCAGGTGGCTAGGTAAGGTAGGTTAGCTGCAACCTTATCAGTGCTAATAACATCAATATTTGTTTTACGCAAGTTGTTCACATCTAGATTCTTCCACTCATAAAGAGATCTACAGAGTGAAACTATTCTTGGGAGAGAAGACGTCTAATTAAAGGTGCACTTCTGCCTGAGCAATGCTTGTGCATGTGTCATTTGTTTGTTTTTCCCTGGCGTAGATAATGATTGACACAGTGAAGGACCCAGGAATCAAGCGCTGCTGCCTGGTCCCCAACCGCCTGGCCGACCTCCAGGGCCTGAGTGATGGCCTGGAGCGCTGCCAGAAGAGCCTGAACGACTACCTGGACTCCAAGCGCAACGCCTTCCCCCGCTTCTTCTTCATCTCCGACGACGAGCTGCTGAGCATCCTGGGAAGCAGTGAACCTGCGTGTGTACAGGAGCACATGATCAAGGTAGGAGGGACGAGGGCAGGACGCCTCGATCTGTGTGTGTGCGTGCGTGCGTGAATGCGCGTTGATGCGTGCAGAGCTGCTGTGTTTTTAGTTTTAGTGGGTGACAACACATGTGCTATAACTGTGAAGATGTACGACAACATCGCGTCCCTGCGGTTTGACGTGGGCGCCGGGGGCGAGATGGCGGCCGGGGCCTTGGTGTCTGCCGAGGGGGAGGTGATGGAGCTGAGGAAGCCGGTGGCAGCAGAGGGCAGGGTGGAGGAGTGGATGACCGGAGTCCTACTTGAGATGAGGAGAACCAATCACCTCATCACCAAGGAAGCCCTTTTCCACTACGGCGAAGACAGGAGCAGGTGGGTCTTGTTTTCTTGGGATTTTACTAATTTTACCCTAACAGCATTAATCCTCTGAGCAGTATTGTGATTGCTCCGAGCGTTGTTCACTTTCAAGATCTTCCACTTTTGCATGTAAAGAGAGAAGGTAGAGATCTCTCTCTCTCTACAACCCACCCAATGGTACCAACATCAGCTTTAGGTCAACGCTTCTCAGATCTTCCCAGCACATTGAGTCCCATCTCTGCAGGCGGTGAGTCTGCCACCTCCCTGCAGACTGAGGGCCACATTCACAACCTGGTGCCTCTCTGTCTCAGGGTGGACTGGATGCTGCTGTATCAGGGCATGGTGGTCCTGGCTGCCAACCAAGTGTGGTGGACCTGGGAGGTGGAGGACGTCTTCAAGAGGGTAAAGAAGGGGGAGAAGTTGGCGCTGAAAAACTACGGCCAGAAGATGCACCAGCAGATTGACGAGCTGGTGACGCGCATCACCAGGCCCATGAAGAGCAACGACCGCCGCAAGATTAACACTGTGCTCATCATCGACGTCCACGCCAGAGACATCGTCGACAAGTTCATCAGGGACAGGTATCCTCTCCTCCCTCCTTGTTCCCTTATGGGCCTTTGAATCTCCTTTCCTTACCTCTCCTCATTTATTTTTCCTTCCACTCCATCTCCTCTCCTTTCCTCTCCTCTGCCCTCCTATTCTCTCCTGTCCTTTCCTTTCATGGTAGGATGCATCACATCGGGGATTGATATCTTTCCAACCAATCGAAAGCCTCCCCTACAAGATAGCATTTTTACAGTGACCCGTGAACTGTGCACTACATTTTATGCGTTATTGATTGTGCTCTGAATATTGTAGCTGGTCTATATTAAGTGGATCGTAATTACATTGTGTTATACCGTTTCTGACTCCTGGCTCCTCTCTCCTCAGCATCATGGACGCCCGAGAGTTTGAGTGGGAGAGCCAGCTGAGGTTCTACTGGGACCGGCAGCTGGACGACCTGTCGGTGCGCCAGTGTAGCGCGGCCTTCCGCTACGGCTACGAGTACATGGGTCTGAACGGCCGGTTGGTCATCACCCCTCTGACCGACCGCATCTACCTCACCCTCACGCAGGTCTGGCATCAGTCTGACATGCAGTCCATCACTACCATCCACACACATCTGGTACAGCAACATGTGATTGTGGTTGTGTGTGTGGTTGTGTGTGTGTGTGTGTGTGTGTGTGTGTGTGTGTGTGTGTGTGTGTGTGTGTGTGTGTGTGTGT
>JAOPUD010000140.1:14596871-14617791 GCA_027122715.1 Trisopterus minutus | reverse complement strand
TGTGTGTGTGTGTGTGTGTGTGTGTGTGTGTGTGTGTGTGTGTGTGTGTGTGTGTGTGTGTGTGTGTGTGTGAAGGCTGTAGGGAAGATCTTATCCGGCCTGGCCCAGTGTGGTGCCTGGGGATGCTTCGATGAGTTCAACCGCATCGATGCCTCCGTGCTGTCCGTCATCTCCTCCCAGATCCAGACCATACGCAACGCTCTCATCTTACACCTCACGCGCTTCCATGTATGTACACACACATTATTATTATCATGCTATATTTCCTCAGGGTTTTCACCAGGATTGACTGCATGACAGTAATATGGTATGAGCAGTTTGATTCACATCTACCTGGTCCAGCTGGTGTCAAGACAAGGCAACGCAAGGCATTGGCCTTTACTGTATCTTAAATTATCATGTCATTTCTACTAGTTAACCACAAGCGCTTCGGAGCGGTTTAGTGAGAGACAGCTTTGGACCTTTCGATAACACCTCTAATGGAGAGGGGAACTGGGACTTATGTTTAGGATATGTTTTGGATTGGTCAGGTTTAGCATTATGGATCAGGGTGTATCTACAGATTGAGTGCAAAACATTTGGTGTCACTCTGAGGAGGACACTGGATTTAGGGTTATAGCATTAACTCTGTCGTTAGGGCTATAGAGTAAACCCTGTACGTAGTGTTATAGGGCTATAGCATTAACCCTGTAGTTAGGGTTATTGGGTTATAGGATTAACGGTTAACCTTGTACTTCAGTTTGAGGGCCAGGAGATCAGCCTGGACGCCCGCATGGGGATCTTCATCACCATGAACCCGGGATACGCCGGGAGGACAGAGCTGCCCGAGTCTGTTAAGGCCCTCTTCAGACCCGTGGTGGTCATCGTTCCGGACCTGCAGCTCATCTGTGAGATCATGCTCTTCTCTGAGGGCTTCCTGCTGGCTAAGGCAAGGAAACACACACACAAACACACATTTACCAAGCGGAGAGAGATCAGCAGTAACCAGGACTGTCTGTGCTTCTGAGATGTAGGTTCTGGCCAAGAAGATGACGGTTCTTTACAAACTGGCCCGCGAGCAGCTGTCCAAGCAGTCTCACTACGACTTCGGCCTGAGAGCCCTGAAGTCTGTGCTGGTGATGGCTGGAGAGCTGAAGAGAGGATCTCCAGATCTCAATGAGGTAGGACGCCTCCATCTCAACAACACCGTTTAGAACAAACAAAAACAAAGGGTCAATGTATTTCTGGTGTTAGAATTCCAGTCCCCTGTTTTTTGTTTGACCAGGTTTCTTCAAGCATTTCATTTATATGTATGTTTTCACTTTTATTTCATATACTCTGGCTATTTCTCATATATGTGTTATAATTATCATTCCATATTTAATTGGATAATTGAAGGTTTAATGTTGAATCGTATTGAATTATGTAGTTCATATAATGAATCCTATAATACATCTGATGCATTTGTCTGTATGTATATTGAGTCTGTATTAATGACGTGTGCATTGATTGGTTCATGTTAAATGGTCCCGTTCAGGACATGGTGCTGATGCGGGCCCTCAGGGACATGAACCTGCCCAAGTTTGTGTTTGAGGACGTGCCTCTATTCCTGGGGCTGATCTCAGACCTGTTCCCGGGACTCCACTGCCCTCGCGTCCGATACGCCGACTTCAACGGCGCCGTGGAACACAGTCTACACGAGAACCGGTTCAGCATCCTGCCTGACCAGGTGTCCCATTGGCCCTTATACCTCTCCATCACCGTCGCTAATTCCCGCTTCTACCTTTTCAGACTGCTTTCTTGTTACCAGTTTAAAGAGAAGAGTTGTTTAACACAAAGACCTCTCACTTTCTACTGTCTGAGCCTTTACCACGGGAGCAATTTCCCTGGGATCCATAGAAAGGAGTATTTTCTGGGTAGGAGGTAGTGGGAGGAGCATGACGTTCAGGGGGCCAATAGGTGGGGATGTTGGGGGAGCTTGTCAATGTTTATCATGTCTGATATATCTTTTGCTTTGTGTGTTTCCAGGTGGACAAGATTGTGCAGATGTATGAGACCATGATGACCAGACACACCACAATGGTGGTGGGCCCCACAGGCGGGGGCAAATCGGTTGTGATCAGCACCTTATGCCAGGCTCAGACCAAGTGAGTGCTGCCCTTCTTCAGTCTCAAGTCGGTTGTAATCAGCACCTTGTGCCAGGCTAGGAGCAACATGGCATCAGTGTGAATCTGGCCTCTGTAAAGTGTTTATAAGGCTTAGTCTTTCTACATGTATCATAAGTTTATGTAAAGGCAGGGCAAAGTGTAGGATCAGGATTATCTAGTTGGGAGTACATACTAATGCATACTAGTGTTTATTTTCTTTTTCTTTTTTTCTTCTTTTAAGTATGTCAGCATACTTTCAAAGTATATCAACCCCTTACAGTGTTGAATGTAGAATGTTATGCCAAATCCATAAGTCTACATTTTAAAGTACAGATCCTTTTGTAATTGCATTTAAAGAGGCAAAACGTTTTGTGTGCAATGTTTAATGATTAATTTAGTGGTTGTGTTTGACCATAGTTGGCACTGTGCAGAATGGTTGTGGTTTGGTAAGAATTAACCAGTGCCCTTGTGTGTGGTTGTGTTGTGGTTCTCACTGGTAGGCTAGGACGGCTCACCAAGCTATATGCACTGAACCCCAAAGCCATGAGCGTCATCGAGCTGTACGGCATCCTGGACCCCGTCACGCGGGACTGGACCGACGGCATCCTGTCCAACATCTTCCGCGACATCAACAAGCCCACCGACAAGAAGGAGAGAAGGTAGGTTGGATTGTTGCATTCGCTTTACCGCACGCAAGTTCAGTCATCCGTGAGGAACTCAGGATTAGAGCCGCTGCTCCTCTGCTTAGAAAGGAGTCAGTTGAGGTGGTTCGGGCATCTGGTAAGGATGCCCACTGGGCGCCTCCCTTGGGAGGTGTTCCAGGCACGAGCAGTGGGGGGGAGACCTCGGGGAATACTCAGGACTAGGTGGAGAGATTATATCTCAACACTGACCTGGGAACGCCTCGGGATCCCCCCCGTCAGAGCTGGTCAATGTGGCCCGGGAAAGGGACGATGCGATGCGATGATATTTCACATGTTCTGGATTTTCATATATTAGGATTGAGTACAACCTCAGTCTTTCCTCGTCGCTTTAACTCAAAATTAGGAAGTATTAAAATATAATACTGTAATTCTCCACCTGCTGGAAACCAACCCCATGACCTCCGCTGTGACTCTGTGGCCCTGCAGGTACATCCTGTTCGACGGGGATGTGGACGCTCTGTGGGTGGAGAACATGAACTCGGTGATGGATGACAACAGGATCCTCACTCTGGCCAACGGGGAGAGGATCCGCCTACAGGCACACTGTGCCCTGCTCTTTGAGGTCGGTCCTCCTGTCAACGGCCTTCATGGGTCTGTGGATCATCGTGTTCTTCTCAGTGTTGAACTTCACTCTAATAGTAGGAGGGCCCTGTCATATTAAATGGCATATTAAAGGGGTATCATTTGAGTGTAATTTATTAGAAATGTCAAAGCCATCCGTCTGCTATTGGTGAAACAAATGGTCTGCAAAAATGTCTGTTTGGAAGTGTCAGCGCCCACCATAGATCTTAGACCACTACCAGGTAGTTTCTGACCAATCCCAGCATATCATCCCTGAATGGATCAAGGAATCCATTTTAACTGTCAATCACAGGTGTTTGATCATTCAAATGCAACGCTTCTCAGTGGTGGAGTGATGTGTGGAGGGAGGGAGCAGATAGGGAGGGTTCTGGTGATTTCTTGCTCTCTTCTGCTCACTCTCAGAGGAGCTTTGACAGTTTTATGGCTGCTTAAAGTAGAGCTTATTGTTCTGTGTTTTATGGCAGGTTGGAGATCTGCAGTACGCCTCCCCGGCCACCGTGTCGCGCTGTGGTATGGTTTATGTGGATCCCAAAAACCTGCGCTACGCCCCCTACTGGCACAGGTGGTTAGACAGCAGGCCAGTGCAGGTCAGAATTTATATTATGCTGAATTATCTCCCATGTGATTTCATAATTAATTTTCTGTGGAACTAATTGAGTCCCATTTTATTCAACTTCCAGAACTTATTGATCCAACGTCTCTTTTTTCTTGTTCTTTTTCTAGGAACATGAACATCTGAACAAGCTCTATGAAAAATATGTGCCCGTGACCATAGACATGATACTGGAAGGGATGGTCGGTGGCAAACAGGGGAGGAAACTGAAGACCATTGTGCCCCAGACAGAACTCAACATGGTGCGCTCCATGGAGTTATTAACAACCACTCTTAGATACACCCTACTCATACTTCAATTCATTCCCATTTCTGCACTGTTTTTCCTTCAAAGTCAGTCCAAAGGCTCAGAATTGTATCGTTCAAATTCGCTCAAGGTAGAGAAATTGACTTGCTCATGGACAGTTGCACATTAGCTGGGAGGAAATTTAGAAGTTAGATTCAAAACAAAGGTCCATGTTTCCAAAATCGGATCTTCGAAATGAGAGTTAAGGTTCAACACTTTATTCCTGGGCTGACGCAGGACTCCCAAAACTACCTCATACAACACAGTAAATCAACGCGCATCCTATTAGCTTAATTAGGTTATTCAAATCAATCATCACAAACCACCTACACCCTCTCTAGGTTAAACTCTTGGCGGGGTGGTATACCTGGAAAAGATGTCTGTTGGTCTGAGGGGGTCTATCGGGCTGGGAGATAAGGGGAGGGCCATTTGGGGTTTGAGACAGGTCTGGCAGGGAGGAGGAGGAGAACAGGATCAAGCTGAATACACATAAGAGGTTTGATCAGCTCCTCAAGTGTAGTGGAGGGATAGAGACTAGTGTCTGGCAGGGAGGGGGATTAAGAACAGGATGAAGGTCAATACACAAAGCTCCAGACTAAAGAAGGGCCTTTTGATGCTGATACCAACCCCTCAGTTGCTCTGGTGATCAACTACTTTAAGAACAAAAGGGAGTCAGAGAAAGGGAGCCGACAGGAAGGGGGGAAACAGCTTGATGCAGAGTCCCATCTCACTGTTTAACTGTGAATATGATCCTCAACAGAAACCCAGAAATGAAATCATCAACATTCCAGTTGCCGCTAGCTACTAGCACTAGGGTTCATGTCCAAGCGGTGGTCCTATTGGGAGGGGTGGGTCATGTGTCCAGGTGACCTGTGATCATATTGGGGCGGGGTGGGTGATGTGTCCGGGTGATGATCCTATTGGGGTGGGGTGGGTCATGTGTCCAGGTGACCCAGCTGTCTCTGATGCTGGATGCTCTGCTGGCCGCTGCTGAGAGCCCCAGCCCGGAGGCCCTGGAGTGCTATTTCCTGGAAGCCCTCTGCTGCTCCCTGGGAGCCTCCCTATTGGACGACGGCAGGAGGAAGTTTGATGAGTTCATCAAGACGGCGTCCTGCCTGACGCCAGTCCAGGATGAGACGACCGGGGCCGGGCCGGGGCAGATCCCAGGTGGGATCAACGGAAGAGCTTTCCACATTCAAAAAACTTCCAAACTGAAGTACAAAGGCCACAGAGCATTAGCACTGCCTCAAACAGTTTTATATATATTATATATAGCTCTTTGGATTCATTACAATGAGTATCTGGCAATATACTAATACAGATATAATAATTCCTACCAATTAACTGTATACTTATACTTCGTAGTTTCAGTGAGTATAAGGGTTAGAGCGTGTTATAAAGCAGGGTCTCTCTCGGCAGGCTACCTCCCCACCCTATTTGACTTCCACTTCGATGGCGCGCAGCAGAAGTGGGTTCCCTGGAGCTCCCTGGTCAGCCGCTACGTCCACGACCCCGAGGTCAAGTTCATCGATGTTTTAGGTAAGGCTTAGAGACTGGAATGACCTGGATCTCATTTTGCTTTGCTTTATTTGGACTATTGTTAACTACTACCTATATTTCTTGTTCCCTTCTGTTTCCTGTTCCCACTAGGATTTAAAAGGTTTTCAGAGCCTCTTTTAAGGCGTAGGGTTATAGTGGGGGTACCACCTGTTGAATAGCGATACTGATTGATTACTGATTGATTTGACTGTTCTGTTGAACCTCCGTCTCCCTTCCAGTGCCCACTGTGGACACTACCCGAGCCGGCTGGCTGTTGGAGCAGATGGTGAAGATCAAGAGGCCGGTGGTTCTGGTGGGGGAGTCTGGCACCTCCAAGACAGCCACCACACTGAACTTCCTGAAGAGCCTTAGCGTTGAGACCACTGTGAGTGGAGACCCTAATGCGTCCGGTCCCACGTAAAGGTTTTAAAGACCTACTCTGACACCACCTTGAGTGTCCTGCCAGGCGTTAGGGATTTAAAGGCCTACTCTGGCACCGCCGTGAGTTCTCCTTTGAAGGGAGTTGTAGCGGGCCTTTGGGTGACTTATTGTTGTATTTTGGAAAGTCAAGGTAAATTAATTAGGTCAATTAATTAGATTCATTAGAGTCCCAGTGCATCGCAGGCCTGTGATGGTTAGCTTTATGTTGTTTGCTCTCATTTCCAGACGACCCTCGTCATCAACCTGTCATCGAGGACCACCTCGATGGACCTGCAGAGGAACCTGGAGGCCAACGTGGAGAAGAGGACCAAGGAGACGTACGGACCTCCTGTTGGAAAGAGGCTGCTGGTCTTCATAGATGACCTGAACATGCCGAGGGTAACGCTGCTCAATGCTCACTCTCTCTCATCGAGCAACTCACTCGCTCATAGTGCACCTCTCTCGCTCATGGCGCACCACATTGTGAATCAGCACAGCATCATACGGTGTTGTGATTGGTGGGCAGGTGGACGAGTATGGCACCCAGCAGCCTATCGCCCTGCTGAAGCTGCTGCTGGACCGGGGGGGCATGTACGACCGCGGCAAGGAGCTGAACTGTAAGCTGCTGAAGGACCTGGGCTTCATCGCCGCCATGGGCGAGGCGGGGGGGGGGCGCAACCAGGTGGACCCGCGCTTCCTGTCCCTCTTCAGCGTCTTCAACATCCCCTTCCCCCAGGAGGAGGCACTGCACCTCATCTACGCCTCCATCCTCAGGGGTCACACCAAGGTCAGCAGCACACCTCAGGGGTCACACCAAGGTCTGAAACTTCTGCTGTCCAGTCTATGTGGGGACATACACATGCATGTTTTGGATCAGTAGACCCTTTAAATTTGCAATATTTAACCTATTTTGCTATGTTCTATAAACGTCTTCTTCTTTTTATCAGCCCTTTGATGAGAAGATCCAGAACGTGTGTGACAAGGTGACCTTCTGCACCCTGGAGCTGTACAAGGCCATCATAAAAGACCTCCCGCCCACGCCCTCCAAGTTCCACTACATCTTCAACCTCAGGGACCTGTCGCGTGTCTACAACGGCCTCACGCTCACTAATGCTGAGAGGTTGGTCGAGGGCCACTTCCTAAACCCTTCCTTTTCCTCTTGTGACGTTGCACATGTTCCTCACATCCAACCCTGTTTTCTGACAGGATTTTGACCGTCACCGAATTTGTGCGCGTTTGGAGAAACGAGTGCCTGCGTGTCTTCCATGATAGACTCATCAATGAAAAGGACAAAAGCTTGGTAATGAGTTTACATTCCACATTACCCTCTGGTTTGGATTTAGTATACATCAGTTATCACTTGTGTCATTATATTGTCAAAGATAATTGTTACATCTGTATGTAAGATCTGAGAGTTGGAGAGAGAGCAGAACAGACGAGAGGGCGATTTAGATAATAAACATCCAAAACAACGTCCCCTCCCTCTCTGCTCCCTCTCCCCTGGTTGAGAACGGCCACTAAGTGACAGATGGCCGCGTAATTTCTACCAGCGTACACTCATATCGCTCTTAAATCGTATCTGCATCACCTACTGTATAATCGTTATGTATTATGTATTATGTATAACCCTAACCCACTATGTTTTAGTTTTCTTTAACACTTAATCCGTCTGAGTATGTTTAAGACTTAATATTCTTCAAATAAGTCTGTTGTGTTTCACCCCCAGGTCCAAGGCCATTTGAAGAACCTGATGGAAGAGCATTTCAAATCGGACCTTGAAGCCGCCATGAGAGACCCCATACTGTTTGGAGACTACAAGACGGCCCTCAACGAGAGCGAGCCCAGGGTGTACGAAGACATCCAGGACTACGATACCGCTAAGGGCTTCTTCCAGGTGAGTACGGCACCCCGCCCACCTGCTGTGTCTGTGTGTCAGGTGTGTGAGGACGGCGAGGTTTAGTAACTACACATGAGAACCAATAGTCCTAATATGGTTCTAGGATTGTGACTCTTCTGGTATGGTCGTAATACCACTAGCGGCTGACAGATTATGACCTATTTGTGTGCCCCCACATGTCCTCTCCGGCAGGAGATCCTGGAGGAGTACAACGAGACCAAGTCCAGGATGAACCTGGTTCTGTTTGACGACGCCCTGGAGCATCTGACCCGGGTGCACCGCATCATCCGTATGGACCGCGGCCACGCCCTGCTGGTGGGGGTGGGGGGCTCGGGGAAACAGTCGCTCACCAAGCTAGCTGCCTTCACTGCTGGATGCGAGGTTTGTTACATACATTGAAAAGATCCAAGCAAAACAACGCAAGACCCTAGAGAGGAAAACACCTTACAAACAAGAGCAGAGGACCAAACAACACACCAAATGTATATTAGTATAGAAAGTCCCCGTAACACAAGGAGACTGGGATATAGGAGCTAAAGCTTGCAGGTTGCAGACTCTTTCTTTCTACTGAACTGCATTATTTTAACCAACTTTTCGGCAAACAGCCTTTACGGGGTCAAGGTTCAGATGTAGCAAAGGAGGAGTGTGCACTCTTCCATCTTATTTTGTCTGTTGGGTGTGGGTTTATTCTCTAAATATAAACCTAACAAATTAAAGGTAAGGATTTGAAAGAGATAATAATCCTGATCCTGCTCCTCCCCAGGTGTTTGAGATCACTCTGAGCCGAGGCTACGCTGAGGCCAACCTCCGCGAGGACCTGAAGACCCTCTACCTGAAGCTGGCAATCGACAACAAGAAGACCGTCTTCCTGTTCACTGACGCCCACGTGGCCGAGGAGGGCTTCCTGGAGCTGATCAACAACATGCTGACCTCTGGTGAGTCTCATCACACTCTAGATGGTCCTTAATCTGGATCCAAAACAAGCTGACCTCAGGTGAGTGCCCCCTGGTCTCATCAGACTCTAGATGGTCCTAAACCCCAGGGCAGACTGGCTGAAGTCTGGGTAAACAGGGCGGTTCTTTCTTCCTTTCATATTTGTTGGCCAATCATGTTTCTGGACGGGGATCTGTAAGAGTGTCATTTGCTAACAGCGAACCAAAAAGTTGGCCAGGAGAAGTAAACTTTGCCCAGTGGGAAGACAAGCTATAATAATATATATTAATATACAGCATCTTGTCTGGACACCGACACGTTGCTGTAATGAAACAGGAGACAAGGTATAACTCAAGGTATAGCACTTTGAGTTTGTTACACTATAAAATAGGTCTGCTGGTCTCTCTTTTATCTGCTGGGACTGTCTAGCGGCTGGATGAGGAGCTGTTGCTTGTGTCCCGCCCCCCCACCTGCAGGCATCGTTCCTGCTCTGTTCCCTGACGACGAGAAGGAGGGGCTCCTCAACCAGCTCCGGGATGAGGCCCTGAAGATGGGCGCCGGGCCGTCCAAGGAGAGCCTGTGGCAGTACTTTGTCAACAAAAGTGCAAACAACCTGCACATCGTCCTGGGGATGTCCCCCGTGGGGGAGACGCTGCGCACACGCTGCAGGAACTTCCCCGGTGAGCAAGCAAACACAGCCTTCTGATCTCTGTCTCTGCTAGTGTTTCACACCTTCTGACCTGAGCGCCCTGCTTCATTTCACTGCCTCAGGCCTGGTGAACAACACCGGGATAGACT
Organism: Trisopterus minutus; assembly: GCA_027122715.1. Lineage (NCBI taxonomy): Eukaryota > Metazoa > Chordata > Actinopteri > Gadiformes > Gadidae > Trisopterus > Trisopterus minutus. The sequence goes on along the minus strand of JAOPUD010000140.1, from coordinate 14,607,893 downwards.
GGTTCCTGCCATGGCCACCACAGGCCTTACATGCAGTGGCTTACTCCTTCCTGGGTCTGTAGGCGAATCTTAACGTTGTCAAAAAGCTAAAAGACTAAAAGTAGTATTTATATTAAGGAATGCTTCATCTTTATGATACTGTGACCGTGACTCTCACAGGAAAAAACCCCATGGTCCCGGATTCCCACTCGGAGGCAGTGATCGCCCACGTGCGCATGGTTCACGAGTCAGTGGGGGAATACAGCAAGATGTTCCTGCAGAAGCTCCGGCGCAGCAACTACGTCACTCCAAAGAACTACTTGGACTTCATCAGCACCTACGTCAAGCTGCTGGAGGACAAGGACAACTTCATCCTTGGTTAGAACTCAGAAGTTAGAACTCTTTAGTCAGGACAAAATGAAATGGAATGGTTCACAAAATCAAGGTATTAGGGATGAGTGTTGGGGTGCTAGATGCTAGTTATAACACACAGATAAATGAAGCTATCTCAACCTCAGAGGAACATGGGTTTGGTTTTATGTTCTCTGTGCGTTAGTTCATTGGTCTGTTTCCTCATGTCTCAGCTCAGTGCAAGCGTCTGGAAGGAGGTCTGGATAAGCTGGAGGAGGCGAGCGGTCAGCTGGCTGAACTCAACACCAAGCTGGCTGAGCAGAAGGTGGTCCTGGCTGAGAAGTCGATCGCCTGTGAGACACTGCTGCAGGAGATCTGCACCAACACCGCCGTGGGTCAGTAGGTCACATGTCTGTCTACTAGAATAAATTTACTTCAGCTTAAAGACATGCGTGCCCTCCTATTGCGGCCTTAATACATAGTACATAGTGATACATAGTGATGAGTGGAGTCCAATCGTCTCTCTGGCCCTCCAGCTGAGGAGAAGAAGGTGATGGCGGAGGACAAGGCCAAAGAGATTGAGGAGCAGAACAAAGTGATCGCCGTGGAGAAGAAGGACGCTGAGAGCTCCCTCGCCGAGGCGCTGCCGGCCCTGGCAGCGGCCCGCGACGCCCTGCAGGACCTGGACAAGTCTGACGTCACTGAGATCAGGTGCTGCTCCGCCTGACGCGCACCCCTGTTGGTCTAATAACCACAGTCTACAAGGCCGACCCTGTTAGTCTACAGTAACCGCTGATCCATCCATCCAGAGATGGAGTAAACAGCTAGACTGCGGTTAAGCCGATGTCCCCAGATGTGTATTTCTAGAACATATGAGCAGAATGTAACATGGTGTATGATGCAGGAGTCCATCATACACAACAACAGACATTTTTTCTCATTGTTGTTCTTCCCTCTCTGTTGGTCAGATCCTTCGCCAAGCCCCCCAAACAGGTGCAGGTAATCTGCGAGTGCATCCTGGTGATGAGAGGCCATAAGGAGATCAGCTGGAAGGCCGCCAAGGGCATGATGTCCGAGGCCAACTTCCTGCGTTCGCTAATGGAGATGGACTGTGACGCCATCCAACACAGCCAGGTTAAGACCGTCAGAGGTACTTTGGCTCCACAAACAAAGCTTCTGCAGTGTCTTTGTCACGTGATGTAAAAATGAATAAAATAAATACGGTGATAGACTGTGGCAACATCTAGAATGGATGGTATCCTAGCATAGGATCAGGGCGGTGGGGGATTTCAGTGTCCTGGCAAAGGCGTACTTTCATTGTGGGGCCCAGCTGGATTGTAATTGGTCAGAATGCTATTCCTATCCACTCAGATATCCAACACAATCAAAGACAACTTTAGATAAGATGATGAAATCATGTGATACATTATACCAATGGAAGCTAACAAGGAAATTATCAAATTAAATTAAATTTCAAGATCAAATCAAAATTATGAGCCCATTTTCTTTGATTGTACATAACATTTAGGTTTTTTTTGCATGGTATTAATATAGTTTGTAGATGATGTTTGATTCTTGTTCCGCCCATCGGTCAGGGTTCCTCAAACACCTCAACACGACCTTTGAAGAGATGCAGGCCATCAGCCGAGCGGGGTCGGGGATGTTGAAGTTTGTGGAGGCTGTGATGGGCTACTGCGATGTCAGCAAGGAGATAAAGCCCAAGAGAGAGAAGGTAACCAAAGATTATTCATTCACATGGACCTGGAATTCATACCATCAAACTGTAGAATGTTGTAGGATGACAAAAACACCAAGTTTTAGCTGCTTTCAGCTTTCTTTGGAAATCCATGCTTGCCTGTCATTCACAGGTGTCTAAAGGTGTGTGTTGGGATGAGGGAGGGGACGCTTTTTGGGGTTTATTTTCAAAACCTTTCCCTCTTCTGCATTTTTCCGTCTTTTGAAGACGGTTGAATGTGAGCTATGAGTGTTAGAGTGTTAGATAACACACGTATGTTATAGATAACACACGTATGTTATAGATAACATACGTCCTTCTCTGGCGGTCAGGTGGCCCGCCTGGAGAGGAACTTCTTCCAGAGCAAGCGGGAGCTGGAGCGCATCCAGAAGGAGCTGATGGAGCTGCAAAATGAGCTGGGGGCGCTGGGGGACCGCTACCACGCGGCCATGGGGGAGAAGCAGCTGCTGCAGGAGGAGGCTGAGGTCATGGAGAGGAGACTGATTGCTGCTGATAAACTCATCTCTGGCCTGGGCTCTGAGAACAAGCGGTGAGGGAGGGGACCCACCTCCACCCAGCACCACACAGCACCAGCCAGCCCACACAGCACCACCACCTCCTCCACCCAGCCCACACAGCACCACCACCTCCTCCACACAGCCCGCACAACACCACCAGCAGCACCCAGCCCACACGACACCACCATCACCCAGCCCACACAACGTCACCATCACCCATCCCACACAACACCACCACCCAGCCCACGCAACTGGGTCTGGGTCTTAACCCCCTTTGCCTCCTGGGTCTCGGGTGCAGCTGGAGCCTAGACCTGGTGGAGCTGAAGCAGCGGCGGGTGCGTCTCCTAGGGGACTGCCTCATCGGCGCCGCCTTCCTGAGCTACGAGGGAGCCTTCAGCTGGGACTTCAGGAACCAGATGGTGTACCAGGTCTGGGAGGAGGACGTGCGGGAGAGAGGCATCCCCCTCAGCCAGCCGTTCAGGGTGGAGGTGCTGCTCACCGATGAGGTGGAGATCAGCAGGTGAGGAACCCACTTCCCTTCAGCTCTGTCCTCTACTCTGTCTTTGGTAGAAGCTCATAGGGTTCAGCAGGGCCTCCTGGGGGAGAGGGCCCAGAGCCTCATGGCTGGATGATGACAGATATGAAATATACATATTATTTCTACCACCATCAAGCCTTCAGAAGCGATGGGTTTTAAAACGTGTATTTCTGCTGAGGCTCAACCTCCACATGGTATTGATTTGAAACCTTTAGAGACGCTTCTTAACAATTTACTTCTACTTGCCCAGTTTGTGGTCAATTATGAGCTTACAGCAACATGATCGATTAGAAACAAATGCGAAGCAAAAGAAAGTCTACTGAGATTTGCTTGTCTTGTCTGTGCTTGTCTGCTGTCAGACTTTAGATATGAATATAAAGTCTTGATTTGTGATATCCGCTCTGTATGGGTTTACCATGAACACCTGCTGTCCTCTACTTTATGGAGGCTCGCCGCTAGCTCTGGGCCTGGTGTCCCTGGGCTCGCTGACCTAGTTCTGGGCCTGGTGTCCCTGCAGGTGGGGGTCTGAAGGCCTGCCTCCAGACGAGCTGTCGGTCCAGAACGGGATCCTGACCACCAGGGCCAGCCGCTTCCCCATGTGCATCGACCCCCAGCAGCAGGCGCTCAACTGGATCAAGAAGAAGGAGGAGAAGAACAACCTCAAGGCATTGTTCTTTAGTATTTTACAGCAGCACTTTCCATTTTGTCCTACCCACAGAGTTAGAATTACCAGAATAATGAAAGTGATTGTTCTCTTCTTGCGGCAGATCTCCTCATTCAACGACCCAGACTTCCTGAAGCAGCTGGAGATGGCCATCAAGTACGGCTTCCCCTTCCTGTTCCAGGGCGTGGACGAGTACATTGACCCCGTCATCGACAACGTCCTGGAGAAGAACGTGAAGGGCGCCGAGGGGAGGCAGGTCATCGTGCTGGGAGACAAGGAGGTGGACTACGACCCCAACTTCAGGCTTTACCTCAACACCAAGCTGTCCAACCCCAAGTTCTCCCCGTCCGTGTTCGGGAAAGCCATGGTCATTAACTATACAGGTGAGATGCAGATGTTCCTTATGAAGGCCTCGTTCCGCTCTGACCTTCAGCAACCCTGGTATAGAAAAAAATGGAAATGGCATGACCAACAACTGGGTTGGAGCCACTATTTCTGCTGAAAGAAATAGATTCGATTTTGTTTGTAAAAGTTTAAAGTATTAGTTATTAGAAGTGGTCTTGAACCCCAGGCTACTTGATATGGCCCTCAACCCCTCTGAGGGCTAGGGCTGGCTCCTCAGAGGCCGGGCTTGTGAGACGACCCCTGACCCCCGGTGTGTTTGGTCCCCTAGTGACCCTGAAGGGCCTGGAGGACCAGCTGCTGAGCGTTATCGTGGGCTTTGAGCGGAAGGAGCTCGAGGAGCAGCGGGAGCGGCTGATCCTAGAGACCAGCGACAACAAGAAGCTGCTGAAGGAGCTGGAGGACTCCCTGCTGCGAGAGCTGGCCACCTCCAGTGGCAACATGCTGGACAACACCGAGCTGCTGAGCACCCTGGAGGAGACCAAGTCCAAGGCCAGCGAGGTCAGTCCCATGGGGATCCCCTCTGGCCCTGGGGAGAGGTTATCCATACTGTAACACTCTTAAATCCATACTATCTAGACTGTCAAAGTTGACCAGTGAAAGAGCTTCAGGTTGTGACAGTGCAGCATATACCCTTTCTTTTATCACAGACACACAACGTGGATGGGGCTGATAAGTTGTCCTCAAAATGGATCGAATTCTTATCAAAAGTTTGCTGCACTACAGCATAGAATAAATAACAACAAATCTGATTTTAAATATTTCTTCTGATTAAATGAAAAGAAAGCCAACAACCAAGCCAACAACCAACAACCAACAATTACTCTCAACTCTGAGCTTGACAAATCATTTCCCTGTTCTGCGAAAAATAGCATCAGTATTATGAAGTTTGAAGTATTATGTAGTTTGTTGGTGTGGACGACCGAGCGTTTGAGGCGTTGCGTTTCCTCGTAGGTGTTTGAGAAACTAAAGCTAGCCCAGAAGACGTCGGCAGACATTGACAAGCTGCGCGACGGCTACCGTCCTGCGGCCAAGTGCGGCGCCATCTTGTTCTTCGTGCTAGCGGAGATGGCGGTGGTCAACAGCATGTACCAGTACTCTCTGGCCGCCTACCTGGACGTCTTCCATCTCTCGCTGCGCAAATCCATGCCTGACTCCATCCTACCCAAGAGGCTGAAGAACATGATGGACACCCTGATGCACAACGTCTACAACTACGGCTGTACAGGTGAGAGAGACACACACGGGACATCAAAGAGACAAAGCAGGTGGAGGCTTGCTGGATCCACACCCAGCTCCAGTTTTGTATGGGTGTTGGGCCTTGTCTTGGAGTTCCCCCCTTTGAGTGGTCTTGAAAGGCATTCACAGCATAATAGATGTGTATGTTTTTATTAGTAGTGGTGTATTATTATTAGTCTCCAGGTATTCTTTTGTGCAGTCAAGTTATTCACGCACAAACGTATTGCTACTTTATTAGATATCAAGGTACCTGCACTATTGTCTACATTAAGCTGTTGATGACCACTTAAGCTCTTCGTCCACAGGGCTGTTTGAGAGACACAAGCTGCTCTTCTCCTTTAACATGACGGTGAAGATGGAGCAGGCCGAGGGCCGGGCCCCACAGGAGGAGCTGCATTTCTTCCTGAAGGGTCAGACATACATCCTACAAATATCCATGTCCAGAGCATGTGTTGTCTGTTTGGTTTGTCAACAGAATCCATTAGTTTCATCATTTCCACTACAAACGTTACCTTAAAACATGTGTGTTAAGCAATCGTGAGACTAGAAGTAAACATACATTGCTAGGAACAAGTTGCTTCCCCTAAAGTCCCCAAAACGCCCTGACTCCAGGTAACCTGTCCCTGGAGAAGAGCCAGCGTCAGAAGCCTTGCCCCTGGCTTCCAGACCAGGGCTGGGAGGACATTGTGAGATTGGCAGAGCTCTTCCCTGAGCAGTTTGGCTCTCTGCCCGATGACATGGAGCAGCACCTGGGCCAATGGGAGGCGGTGAGTGAGCTCTGTAGTTAGTGAAGGAACTCATCTAAAGGAAGCTTTAACCGCTTGGTTCAGGAGGTAGGCAGGTGGGATGATGCAGCTCTAAGGTCGCTGGTTTAATTCTCAGATACCTCTGATGGTCTAATCCTCTGATGATGTGATCCCCTCAGTGGTACGACCTGGAGGGCCCGGAGCAGTCCACTCTCCCCCTGAAGTACCAGGAGAACCTGACGCCCTTCCAGAGGCTGCTGCTGCTGCGCTGCTTCCGCCTGGACCGAGTCTACCGGGCGGTCAGCGACTACGTCAGCACCACCATGGGGACCAGGTAATGACACAGAGACATTTAGAAAAATGGCTCCACCTTACTGCAGAGATGTTGACTATCAATTTATGACATCTGAACAGGGTGGGTGAGGGTGGAACGTTAATTTCTGTCACTTTTGATCTAAGCTGACCAAAGAGCACCACAGCAGCGTTTGTGGTTGTGGTTTGTATCAATCAGAAAGCGCCTTACATCGTTTTTATTATGGCTGGATAATGATCCAGAGTGTTTTGATTAAAGAATGTTCATTTACTCAACCTCATTAGAGCAAGTATAGATATTATTCTGGTCTTTCTGTGTCCGCCCAGGTACGTGCAGCCCCCGGTGATCAGCTTCGATGCCATCTATGAGCAGAGCAGCCCCAACTCCCCCATCGTGTTCATCCTGAGCCCCGGCTCCGACCCCGCCAGCGACCTCATGAAGCTGGCCGAGAGGTCGGGCTTCGGGGGGAACCGCCTGAAGTTCCTGGCCATGGGTCAGGGCCAGGAGAAGGTCAGAGTTCAGCACCTTCCTCCATCTCATGAATACAATCATTCAAAATGTTACGTCACACAGTTATAAAAGCATGCCAATTTACATTCTTGAATGCTTTTTAAGCCAAAATGACACAAGTTGGTCCAAACAATATTCCCTCTTTCAAAACACCGCACACATGAATTAACTGAAGATGAGGAAGATTAGCAGATTGAAGATTAGCTGAGATGCAGACTGAGCTTCTCTTCTCAAACCCCTGTGCTGTAGGTGGCGCTGCAGCTGCTGGAGACAGCTGTGTCCCGGGGCCAGTGGCTGATGCTGCAGAACTGCCACCTGCTAGTCCGGTGGCTGAGGCAGCTGGAGAAGTCTCTAGAGAGGATCACCAAGCCCCACCCAGACTACCGCCTCTGGCTCACAACAGACCCCATCCAGGACTTCCCCATCGGCATCCTGCAGAAAGCCCTCAAGGTCAGTAGTGGTGTGCATAAGCTCACAGCCACAGCATTGGGTTTATAGAGAGACAAAGGTTGCATTCCTCTGGGAGTGTGAGTGTTGCGTTTCCCCCACCTTAGCAGACACACAAATAAAAGACACTTCAACAAATAGAAAACCCTAACTCGCCCATGGGAAGGACCTGTGAGACCCAGCAAGGAGCAAGCCTCCACAGGGCACCTGCTTTTACGCATTTGAAAAGATTGAAGAGGAGAATAATATCGTCAGCGTATCGTTATTGATCCGTAGGTGGTGACGGAGCCGCCCAACGGGCTGAAGCTCAACATGAGGGCCACCTACTTCAAGATCTCCAGCGAGACACTCATGTCTTGCCCGCACCCGGCTTTCCGCAGCCTGGTCTACGTGCTCGCCTTTTTCCACGCCGTGGTGCAAGAACGCCGCAAGTATGGCAAGATTGGCTGGAACGTCCCGTACGACTTCAACGAGTCTGACTTCCAGGTGAGATCTGGCCTTTCTAATCAAAGAAAGCCACAGAATTGTAGCTCACTCTCATTGCCTTGCACTTTTCTTACTTCTTCCATCATCATCGGCCTCTTTGGTCTGTGGTAATTTCTATCATTTTTCTATCATGTTTTCGTATTCCAGGTGTGCATGGAGATCCTGGACACGTATCTAACTAAAGCCCACAACCAAGGAGACGCAGAGATTCCCTGGGAAAGCCTGAAGTACCTAATTGGAGAGGTTAGGCTCACTGGACAGACAGTCAACCGTAGTGTTTAGGCTAACTGGCCAACTGTTCAAATGGTTCATATAACTTGCAGAGGCTTACTGGCTAAATTGAATTAAGCCTTAGTGCTCATACCTGGCTGTCCCTTTGTCGATGTGAGTCGGCCCTGTGCATTAACCCTGAGCTGCTGAATCTCCTAGGTGATGTACGGAGGCCGCGCCATCGACAGCTTTGACCGCAGGATCCTCAATGTCTACATGGACGAGTACCTGGGAGACTTCATCTTCGACATCTTCCAGCCCTTCCACCTCTTCCACAATCAGGATGTGGACTACAAGATCCCTCCCCAGGGGCTCAAAGAGAAATACGTCGGTGAGTAACCCTTGTTAGATAGAAGTGAACACCAGAGGACACGTTTCATGTGTTGACACTCTCTGCTCTTTCTCTGAATTCCCCAGGAGAGATCGAGTCCCTGCCGTTGGCCAACACCCCCGAGGTGTTTGGGCTGCACCCCAACGCAGAGATAGGGTACTACACCCAGGCAGCCAGAGACATGTGGACCCACCTCATAGAGCTGCAGCCCCAGACAGGTAACACTCACCCTCCATCTCATAGAGCTACAGCCATTTACAGGTGACACCCCCCCCCCTATCTCTTTGGGCTCCACATAACTCAACAGCTGTCATTCACTGTTTATGAGGCAATCGTATAACTCTATAACTGCATTTATTTAGAATCATAGACATGAAATGAATGTAAAGGTAAGAATGTCACAGTACTGGGGGATTTGGTTGAAATCTGTCAGAAGGTTTGACCTGTGTAATGCATTCCCGATCTGGATATACAGGCTGTATCAATGCTGAGTACAGATGTATCTGCACATCCAGTCCCACATCCATACAATTATATGAGTTTGTGGTCTGCAACAGGGGACTCTGGAGGAGGCATGAGCAGAGACGAGTATATCAGCCAGGTGGCCCAGGACATCCAGAACAAGCTGCCCGCCGTGTTCAAGCTGGACGTGCTCCGGAAGAGGCTGGGCCTGGACGTGTCGCCCACCTCGGTGGTCCTGCTGCAGGAGCTGGAGCGCTTCAACAAACTGCTGGTCCGCATGGGCCTCTCGCTGGCCGAGCTGCAGAGGGTGAGTCTAGTGCAGAGGTTGAGTCTAGTGCAGAGGGTGAGTCTAGTGCAGAGGGTGAGTCTAGTGCAGAGGCTGAGTCTAGTACAGGAGCAGCAGGGGGTGAGTCTAGTGCAGAGGCTGAGTCAAGTACAGAAGCAGAAGGGGGTGAGTCTGAGCGGAGTCACTAATGCCAGTGATAGAGCTATGTCCCTGATGTTAGTGATGGAGCTAAGTCACTGATATATGTCAGTGATTGAGGTAAGTCACTGGTGTAAGTGATAGAGCTAAGTCACTGCTGTATATAATGACTACAATTACGATTACAGAAGCACTTCCATCATCGTCCCCGATGCCTGTTTATGGCGGTTGTCATGGTGTTGCAGGGTGTTCATTCATCAAAATTAGTCTAGATGTCCTTGACAGACAAACAATGTAGGACATGAGCAGGAAGTCAATTTCCTGCTTCATCTTGATTTCTAACCCTGTGATATTTCTACACGGGTGGTGATGTAGAGTGTGTGAGTGTCGTCATCAGTCAGTCTCACGGCTGCGTCCTGCAGGCGCTGGCCGGCGAGGTGGGCATGAGCAGCGAGCTGGACCAGGTGGCCCGCGCCCTCTTCAACGGACACATCCCGGACATCTGGAGGAAGCTGGCGCCCGACACCCTGAAGGCCCTGGGGAACTGGATGCTGCACTTCAACCGGCGCTACGCACAGTACAGCAGCTGGGTAAGAGCAGCTACACCAGTACAGCTGCTGGGTAAGAGCAGCTACACCACTACAGCTGCTGGAGCACGGAGTTTCACCCATTGGGGAACGGTTGGCTTATGTCTCCTCACTGATCCAGATGGTCAATAACGCTAAATGTAATATTTATATGTGGCTATATATGTGTTATGTAGTTCTACTTGAGTCTCTAAGTATGTCCAATTTCAGAGAGAAGAATTTTCAAAAAGATCTGTGCGGAGGGACAAAGGCCACAGTCACAAAGCTTTCAGCTGAGATATACAACGCATCGAGAAAACGTGTATTATGTCTGTGATGTCAACGCAGTTCTCTTTGTCTTCCAGGTGGAAGAGGGAGAACCCAACGTGATGTGGCTGTCTGGACTCCATATACCGGAATCCTACCTGACCGCTTTGGTCCAGGCCACATGCAGGAAGAACGGCTGGCCTCTGGACCGCTCCACGCTCTACACACAGGTCACACAGTACCGCAGTGAGGAGGAGGTCACCGAGAAACCAGGACAAGGTGAGGCCTTCCACTCAGACCAATGACCCAGTACTACTGATGTCTGTTACTGACGCCATCACAGAGACTCTCAGACCTGGAGACTAGGACACTTTCAGAGGACGGCCCTTTCTCTAATGGCTCCATAAGGGCTGTACGCCTTTGTGTTGAGTGTGTGTGTGTGTGTGTGTGTGTGTTTCCCAGGGTGCTTTGTGTCTGGCCTGTATCTGGAAGGGGCCGACTGGGACGTGGAGGAGGGCTGCCTGGTCAGGAGTAAGGCCAAGGTGCTGGTGGTGCAGTTGCCCATCCTCAAGGTTATCCCCATCGAGGACCATCGTCTGTCCCTGCGGGTAAGCACCGCTCCAACAGTGTCACTTAAACTGCACCCCACCAGGCTAGTAGCCCCAGTGGACCCGGGCTCACCCCACCAGGCTAGGTGCCCCTGTGTGTGTGTGTGTGTGTGTGTGTGTGTGTGTGTGTGTGTGTGTGTGTGTGTGTGTGTGTGTGTGTGTGTGT
>JAOPUD010000140.1:14582067-14596771 GCA_027122715.1 Trisopterus minutus | reverse complement strand
CTGTCTGTCTGTCTGTCTGTCTGTCTGTCTGTCTGTCTGTCTGTCTGTCTGTCTGTCTGTCTGTCTGTCTGTCTGACGCTCTGTCTAGTCGCCACCACTGTCTGACTGACTGGTTTCATCTCTTTGTTTCACCTTGTGCCTTGTACCTTGTGTGTGTGTGTGTGCGTGTGTGTGCGTGTATGTGTGTGTGCGTGTGTGTGTCAGAAATCCCTTAACGTCCAGATGATGTCTCAGCGTCAGTACCTCAGTCACCACCTGTGCCAGAAGCAGCATCACGTGCACCAGCATCACGTGCACCAGCATCACGTGCACCAGCATCACGTGCACCAGCAGAGAGCCATCGTGGTGTAGGTGGCCGGCCCCCCCATGCTGGTCTCCAGCCGGCCAATGGGCAGCTGCTCTGCTGCGAGGGTCCGCCCACGGTAGGACTGCTGACCAATGACGTCGCAGACCTGCACGACGACAAGGGATCACTACAACACTTAATGACACCTGGAAAGAGCTCCTCCTCTCTCCTCTCCTCCTCTCTCCTCTCCTCCTCTCCTCTCCTCCTCCCCCTCTCCTCATCCCCCTCTCCTCCTCTCCTCTCTCCTCCTCTCCTCTCCTCTCCTCTCGTCTCGTCTCGTCTCGTCTCGTCTCCTCTCCTCTCCTCTCCTCATCCCCCTCTCCTCCTTTCCTCTCCTCTCCTCTCCTCGTCTCCTGGTCCAGGGAGGTGCTCTCCTCTGGACCAACATGCTGGTGCAGGAGAGCTGAGTGAGTCAAACCCTGGTGGAGCATAGTTTGTACTGCCTTCTGATTGGCTGAAGGGCCGTGTTGGTCTCTCTGTGTTCTGATTGGCTGATGGAGCATGCTTGTCTCTCTGCCTTCTGATTGTACAGCGGTTCTGTAGCAGGTTAGCATCGCAGAGCTAACCTGCTACAGAACCGTGGTTAGCGTCAGGAGCTAACCACTCCCAACCCAGGATGATTGGACATTTACTTTCCAGAACCACAGTTTAGCTTCATCACGAATGACAGGATTAAGGCCGGCCTGTCATGTTCTGATTGTTTTCTTTACTTTGTGATCAGTTATGGGAACGTCACTAGCTAGCTAACACGTCTCTTGTTTTGTACATTAGCGGAGATTACGAATATTTTATCAGGCGTTCTTCACCGTCATGGTTACAGTGGGCGGGGCATCAGCCCCCACCTACAGCAGCAGTTAGCATGACTCCCCTGTGTGCCCGGTTATGCTAGCTGACCTGTGATCCACGCCGCTGTAAATAAATCTCATCTCTACTGAGTGGAAGCGTTTGTGCTCCCGTCGTAGAGGTGAAGGCTGAGAGCCGTGTTGTGTGTACATCGTTGTGTGTACATCGTTGTGTGTCCATCGTTGTGTGTCCATCGTTGTGTGTACATCGTTGTGCGTACATCGTTGTGTGTCTGTTTTCACATTGTTTCAACCCAATCAACGCCTACCTGTAGTCTCAGTGAGTCAACCGGTGTCATTAATGAAGTGATTAGTACTAGTTCACAAAGTGATTAGTACTAGTTCATTAAGTGATTAGTACTAGTTCACTAAGTGATTAGTACTAGTTCATTAAGTGATTAGTACTAATTCACTAAGTGATTAGTACTAGTTCATTAAGTGATTAGTACTAGTTCATTAAGTGATTAGTACTAGTTCATTAAGTGATTAGTTCTAGTTCACTAAGTGATTAGTACTAGTTCACTAAGTGATGAGTAGTAGCTCACTAAGTACTTAGTAGCTCAGGCAGGGGGGGCAGAGAGGTAATCAGAGCATCGCCACATGGAAGACTCTCACATTATGTGTGATTTTGTTCAAATCTACTTGCCCTTATTTACAAAGATTTTTTTAAATAATAATATATAATAATATTCATATATTTAGAGAAGAATCGGAGCATAGGACGGAAGGATGAGGAGTAAGAAGCAGCAGAAGAGGGAGGAGACACCCGAATGAGTAACGGGTGCAGCCAGCCTGCATGAGGCCTCACGTCCTCCGCCGCGACTGACAGACAGACGCGACCTGTCAGTTTGACCAACGAAACGAATGAAAACAAGACCAGCGGAGGAGAGCGGCACGGACCAATGGGAGCAGGCTGTTCCGCTAAGCCCCGCCCAGAGGAGTTAAAGCCCCGACCCTCCGCGGCGGCCGGACGGTCACTGCGGGGATTTGAGACCCTCCAGCCGGCTAAAGGATAAACAACTCCCCGGTGTTTCGTGTGTCCGCTGCGGAGGACACGACGCGGTCGCTGTGTTGCGGGCGGAGGCTCCACCCCGTCCCGGCAGGAGAGACGAGCCGTCTCACGTCAATGCAAGGTTAGTGAACCTCTAATATCACTGATTCCCTTATTTTTCATGCGCGGAGTTGGCTCGGCGTGCTAGCCGGGGAGGCTGCTAGCACCACGGCTAGCTCCGCGGCTAGCACCCCGGCTAGCTCCGCGGCTAGCACCCCGGCTAGCTGGGGGCTGTCAACACGGTGGGGACCGCCGGCACTGCGGCACCTCACCGCCGCGGGCTCCCGGCCGGCGCTCCGCGGCTCCCGGCTCAGGCTGGACGGGTGTTTTCACACCGTGACCGCGTCCGGTCCTCATGTGGAGTCTTTCACTGCGTTTAGAACATTTAGTACTGATGGATGTCGGTCCACCGCACGGTGCTTTGTGCCCTTGACACGGGGAGCGCATCCTCTCATCGCAGTCCAATGACCTCCTGGTTGTGTTGTGTTGTGTTGTGCTGAGTTGTGTTGTGTTGATGGTGCAGGGGCGACGGGACGACGTGGCTTCTCCTCCCAGCGGGACCGACGGTGCGGTCAACTCTGCCCTGAGGAGCGGCTGCTGAGCCGGGCAGCCGTGAGGTCGGAGCTGTCGGCACATGCTGTCGGCCCAGAAGATAAAGCGAGCCGGATGTTGTTACTCCGTCTACCCCAGATAAGGAAACGTCCTCAGACGGCTCCAAGGAGAACATAGATGAGCTGCAGCCGGACTCGCAGCGGTCTGAATAATGTTCATTGAATCGTGAAGTTTTGGCTCCAGGGAAACGCGGCGGTTTAACGTGAAGTCTTTTGTTGGAAAAACCAAAGTGGAAATGAGATTAGTGTCGGGACAGGAGGAGGGGGAGGAGCTGGAGGAGCGGGCGGCAGGCCCCACCCGGACCTCCCTGGCGGGGGGGCCGCCCCTGGGGGAGACCCTGCTGTGTGGCGGGGCGGTCCCGGTCCGCACAGAGCAGGACGGGGCGGCGGCGGGGGCCCCCCCGCCGCCCTCCCAGGACGAGACCCCCGCCCATTCTTTGGTAAATGTGTTTTTTTTAAGTTAGAGTGAGGGTAGAAAGTGAGGGTAAAGCTATGAAACGTGTCTCTAGATGGCAGCACTGCATTGTTTTTAGAAGCTATGGCACCTACAATGTTGTCTTTATGTTCTAGAAGAGCCATCAGGGCCCCAGAGTTAACAGTTCAAATAAATACAATAAATCAAGTTACCCTTTATTAATGTTTTGAACTCTCTGAAATATCTCTCCCATCGACTTTCATTGAAAGAGAAATGTGGCCGTGCACATCAGCTGCCACATATCAGCTCAGTCAGCACAGAGAGATGATGGTTCATAAGAACAGGAGCCCGTTCCCTCGTCTCACCCTGGGAGGTGAAGAGAGACCAGAGACCAGAGAAGCGGGACCTCAGCATCAGCACCTGATCCTCACCGGACGACTGGAGGAGGAGGAGGAGCTGGAGACCAGGTGGCAGGAGAGGGAAAGCAGGAGGGAGGAGACCAGGAGGGAGGAGAACAGGAGGGAGGAGACCAGGAGGGAGGAGACCAGGAGGGAGGAGACCAGGAGGGAGGAGTGCAGGAGGGAGGAGAGGGACACTATGACTAGGCCTGTTATCTCCACTAATTATCAGTAAAAATGTAAATGTTTATTTAGTGAGGAGTCAGAGGAGGCCTTCTCTAACCATAACCCTAACCCTTAAAAGCTGAGACTACTTGCATGTGATGGGTACTTGGAAAGCAACAAATAGATATGTTGGCCCATCCACAGATAGAGGTGGCGGTGGAAGCCCATCCACAGATAAAGGTGTAGACCCATCAACAGATTAAGGTGGAGGCCCATCAACAGATAGAGGTGGAGGCCCATCAACAGATAGAGGTGGGGGTGTAGGCCATCAACAGATAAAGGTGGGGGTGTAGGCCCATCAACAGATAAAGGTGGAGGTGTAGGCCCATCAACAGATAGAGGTGGGGGTGTAGGCCCATCAACAGATAATGGTGGGGGTGTAGGCCAATCAACAGATAATGGTGGGGGTGTAGGCCCATCAACAGATAAAGGTGGAGGTGTAGGCCCATCGACAGATAGAGGTGGAGGCCCATCACCAGAGTAAGGTAGGCCCGTAGCAAGCCTAGCTATTGCCCTGAAAACAGTTCCCATGTCACTGACACATGGGGTGGGATATGGAAAGCCAGTAGGCCGTCTGTCATGGGCGTAGGATCCACTAGAGATGGATGTCCTGTCCTTTTTTACAATACGATGTTATATTGACTGTCAATCTCTGCTGCATTTGCTACGAATTCAGAACGTCTTTCCAAATGACCATGGACCACATGACTTCAAACTTGTTTGTATTGGGTTTTCTAAATATGTATAAATACACATACGGAACGTGGGCCTCAAAAAAGGGTCACATTTGACTTGTCTCTCCTGGCTGACATGAACTGCTGGATTCTAACTCATACCTGAAGGTATGTACATGCCCTGTTACAGGCTGTCCCTAATAACATGCCCTGTTAAAGATTGTCCCTTAAATAACACATCCTGTTAAAGGCTGTCCCTTAACAATAGGCGCGTTCCGACTGAAGGACTTCTTGGAAAGCAGCTCAGTGTTTTAGCTACACCCACTCACTTAGTTCCCCTCGACGTCCGTTCCCATACAGGAATCTTTGTAGCGGTTACCCAACGCTCAAAACAGACCGACGCAGCAAGACTGTAACAGAGAAAGTGTGAAGGAATTTACATCAGCGAAATGCAATGTCTTAGACAAGGGCAAATGGTAAGCCTGTTTTTCTGTAATGTTTAATTGTGTTTTCAATTGAAAATCGAATTGAAATCGATTGAAAATTCTAAAATCGAAAACACAAAAAACGAAATCGAAAACACAACTAATGTTGATGACCCGCCTCCACCGTACTGTATCCAATACGCGTTGACTAGTTAGGAGCGGCTCAGAAAGCTCCTACCCCGAGGCAGGTACTATCTGGGCCGCTAACCGGGCAGCTAAACTGAAGTTGGGAGGATCCTCTCTCCCAAGCCACACCCATAGCAGCTCACTAGAGGAAAAAGTCCTTCAGTCGGAACGCGGAACACTTCCTGTCCCCTTGGTCACATTGACATCAGTCAAGAGGACAAAGCCTGTACAGAACCAGGTCCATCTTGCCTCTCAGTAAGGTGTGCCCTATCCCAGAGGGTGAACCCCTATTCCAGGGTGTGAACCCCTATCCCGGGGTGTGAACCCCTATCCCAGAGGGTGAACCCCTATCCCCGAGGGTGAACCCCTATCCCAGAGGGTGAGCCCCTATCCCAGGGGGTTAGCCCCTATCCCAGGGGGTGAGCCCCTATCCCAGGGTGTGAACCCCTATCCCAGGGGGTTAGCCCCTATCTCAGGGTGTGAACCCCTATCCCAGGGGGTTAGCCCCTATCCCAGGGTGTGAACCCCTATCCCAGGGGGTTAGCCCCTATCCCAGGGTGTGAACCCCTATCCCAGAGGGTGAGCCCCTATCCCAGGGGGTGAGCCCCTATCCCAGGGTGTGAACCCCTATCCCAGAGGGTTAGCCCCTATCCCAGGGTGTGAACCCCTATCCCAGAGGGTTAGCCCCTATCCCAGGGGGTGAACCCCTATCCCTATCCCAGCGGGTGTACCCCTATCCCAGTGGGTGAACCCCTATAACAGAGGGTGAACCCCTATCCCAGGGTGTGAACCTCTATCTCAGGGGGTGAACCCCTATCCCAGGGTGTGAACCCCTATCTCAGGGGGTGAACCCCTATCCCAGAGGGTGAGCCCCTATCCCAGGGGGTGAGCCCCTATCCCAGAGGGTGAGCCGCTATCCCAGGGGGTGAACCCCTATCCCAGAGGGTGAGCCCCTATCCCAGAGGGTGAGCCCCTATCCCAGGGGGTGAGCCGCTATCCCAGGGGGTGAACTCCTATCAGCAGCAGCAGCTGCCTGTGACCACAGGTCCAGGCTCTGCCGGCGCCCCTGAGCCAGGTGGTCTTGGGATCAGGAGCCGGCCCTGAGCTTCATACTGCTCTTCTGTAGCCTTACAGGTGCCTCAGACACCCTGACCTCCTCACTTGTTTCCCTGGGTAGTCTAGTTTCCACAGGGCTCTAGCAGACCGGTCCCCGTCTGGGACACAGCATCATAACTTAGCGTAACACAGTTACAGTAGCCTACTTTACAGTATTTTACTTGCATAACGGGTTGAGTGTGAGTCCTATCTTGAAGGTCCATCTTGCTAAACCTCATAACGATAGTCTTAGAGAAAATCATCATCAGATTCTAGCATGTATTAGGTTGTGCATTATTATTGAAACGTCAGCCTTAACTTGGTAATAAAGCCGAACATCAACGTCAACAAAGTCCCGCTCACCGCTGACGTGCCACGAGCGGCTCTGATGTCATCATAGTGGATTAATGTGCAACAGATGCCGGTGGTCAGTGTGGGTACTGTCTCCGGGGGGGTGCAGCGGGGCACGAGCCTTTAAACGCCCCCACTATAAAACGGGGCGCTGCGTGCACGTGACGTCTCCTCCCGCAGCGCGAGCAGACGAAGCGGCTCAGGGTTCAGATCAGCTGCAGCGTCCGGTCGGTTCTGGTGGCGTGCGTGAGACTCCCGGTGAAGTCCGCAGCAGATCGGAGCCAGCAGTCTGACTACCATCTAAAGCTGAGCTCGGGTTCAGATGTTCCAGGAGTGAGTTTGGACTCTTTACGGACTCAAGTCTCCCGCGGACGGGATGCGCGCGTTACCCTAACGAACCTAGTGGATCTGTGACTTCCCCTCTCCCTCTCTGGTGGATACCCTGCTGCTGTCCGAGAGGAGAAGCTTATTACTAACTTCAGGTCGTACTTTTGAGCCCCGGACCCGGGGATGTGTGGCCGTGAGCGCGCGTCCGCGCTCCGCCCGGGGAGCTGCCGCGGGGTCGTGCTTCTGTTGTGGCTGAGCGCGTGCGTGCAGGGCACCTGGAGGACCGGACTGTACCGAGCCTCGACCCCCCGCCTGGCCAGAGACCACGCCGCCGTCTACCAGAAGAGGTAAGCCTGTCTCCAACGACACATCGAATGGTTTGCCGTCGTCCATCAAACCTTTTTCTTATTAAGAGTGATTCAACTTTAGATAATTGAACTGATGTTTCATTTCAAAGTCATTCATCTTTGAATAAAACAATCCATCATCTGAACGTCGTCCTTTGCGTGGTCTACACAGCTCTGTTTGACCTCCTGTTCTTTTACGATAGAGCAACATTCCCAATCCTTTATCGGTCTTATTGTCTTCCTCACGGTTGGTTTCTTTCTTCCAGTCCTGCCAACGCACTTCAGCTCTCCTCACCCCCATCAGCATATTTGATCATGCTCGGCCGACACCAGCCGCTCTTTATGCGGCCCTTTTCCCGCTGCGTTTGACCACGAGCCTAATCGCCGCCTTGGATGTGAGTTCCAATCCCCAACGGTGACCTATAGGCCAAGATCTAGCTAAAAGATGAAGGGCCCCCAATAACTGTCCAGTGGTTTTCAGCCCGTTACCCTGCTGAAACTGAGGGCCTTTTAGACTGGAAGATAAGAAATCCATTCAGGAGCATAAGAGGGAATTAGGGTTATAGGTTAGGTTAATGTTAGGTAAGGGTTAAAGGTTTACCCACCTGCCCTCGTTTCACCTGGGCGGTTCATAACTCAGTGTGGGACCTATGTTGTTCAATTAATGGATACAGTGGTCCATTAATTGCCATATATGTTATTTCAATTGTTATTAACACACACTTATATACATACATTGTATATATATATATATATTAATTAATATATATGTAGCTTCATTAAAGGTGATGTGTGTGTGTGTGTGTAAAAACAATTGTTGGATAAATGTTGATCTTTACAGACATCACATGAAACAACATTATCTAACCAAAGTCTGCCTTTAGAGCCAATTCCCCCCCCTGGAGGGAGAGAACGAGGGGGTTACTCCCTCTGCTCTGGGGGGCTCAATCTTGGCCAGCCTTATCCCACTAATATTTATCCCCCGAAGGCTTCCAGTGTTTCTGTTTCCTCCTGTGCTGAGGTGCAAGAGAAACCCCTGATGGGTGACCCCTTCTCCTGGGTACCTCCAGGTGTTCTGGAGAGTGTTTGTCTCGCTGTTGGCTCCTCCTGCTCCTCCCCCACCCCCTTCTCCTCCTGCTCCTCCTCCTCCTGCTTCTTCTCCTCCTGCTCCTTCTCCTCCTCATCCCTCACTAGGCGGCCGCTTGTGGACATGTTTACTAAACACATGCAGCTGGGCTCCTCTGCATCTGGCCTTTGGTTTGGGGAAGCAAGGAGGAGACTTTCCAAGTTGTTTGAGCGCTGCTACAATACAGAGTGGTTCACCTTGTTCTCTGCGCTTCATGGAAATTCATTAAAAATATTTCAGACTTCAATAAAAAATATATATTCTAAAAAACCAAACAAGAAAGGTTTTGGGAGGGTATCACAAAATCACCATTTCTCAATTAGGACTATTTGAATGAAATGGAACTAAATACCTATGGCTGTGAGGGACAGACAGACGGGTGGTCAGACAGACAGACAGACAGATGGATGGATTGACAGAGACGGGTGGACAGACGGATTGACAGACAGACAGACGGATTGACAGACAGACAGACGGGTAGACAGACAGACGGATTGACAGACAGACGGGTAGACAGACAGACGGATTGACAGACAGACGGGTGGACAGACAGACAGACGAGTGGACATATAGACAGACAGACGGGTGGATGGACAGACGGCAGTAGGAAGAGGCCTGAGGACACGGCGGGGGGCGGGGAGATGAGGAGGAGCTGTGAATCCGGTCCACCTGCGGTCTGCTCCACCTCAGGGTTTATGGGGGTCAACAAAGACCAGCAGGACCATTGGGTTTTATAGGAGAGGACTCGACAATGGGACATTCCTCGAAGGAGACAATCCAATCAGGCCGTGAAAGTCTCTGAGCAGAGTCGGGGGGATGAACGCTGAGGCGGGAAACGCTGTTTATTTAGACGGCTTCAAAGAGAAGGAGAACAAAACCAGAGATTAGGAAGTCTTGCCCAAACAACAGCTGATGAGGCTGTATAATGTTGTCTCTGAACCGCTCTTTGTGCTAGAGTAACATTGCCAGTAAAGTGTTTATTCACCTTTGACCTTCACTGTTATTAAATCTGATTCCACGTCAGGTTGCTGCTGTCTTCTGCCTGTGCCCGACAAGTGGGACTGGTTGAAGTGCTAGTTACTTGTTGGGCTTGCTCTGTGGTAATAGAAATGCATTGTCTTCTGCTCCTAAATCACTGATACTGGGGGTCCTAGTCCCAAGGAGTGGGGGTCGAGGAGGCTGGGGGGAGGGGGGTTAGTGGGTGTGGGGCCCGCGGGGCCAACAGAGGGACAAGGCCGATCGCAGGTGTCCTGAAGTGCCTGAGAGCCATGGCTCACCTTGTTCTTTGATAATCTGAGTGTCCACTGACCCACAGAGAGGATGTTTACAGGGTCACGTTACACTGGATGGTCCCATGGGGAACCACCACCCCTCGGTGCCTCATGAGTCCTGTCACATCAATGTCAATGCTCTTCACTTTAATACAGTCTAACTATTATCAGTCTATTACTTTATATGATGAGTCTATTACTATTATGATTCTATAACTATTATCCGTCTATAACTATTATCTGTCTTTAACTATTATCTGTCAGTTACTATCTATTACCAGTCTATAAACATTATCAGACTTTCACAGCCCCTTTGGGAGCTCAGAGGTTTTCACTTCATGAAGAATAAACTACTAAGAGGCATTATTTGTCTCATTAATTTCAATGTAATATCTGCTGTCATCTCCAGACTCCAGGGTCTGTGAGGGACGTGGGAAAGGGGCATAACCCAGTGCGACCAGAGGAAGTCTTGTGATTGGACGGATGGGTCCTCCGAGAGCAGATCATTACAGCACAACATACAGCACAATGTCGCTCGATAATGAGGGTACTGAAAGGAAAAGTGAAATGAGACAACCTGGAAAACCTGCTAAAGGACCGGGAGAGATAAAGCCGCCATATCAGACCATATCAGACCATATCATACACTCTAATAGGGGTCTGGGTGTAATCACCTTAGCCAAACACAGTCCATACCTGGGTTACATCACGGATGGGCCAGGAGATTTGTTTTTTGAACTCTTCCTTTAAATTGTTGTGGTGTAACTCAATATTTTTATGTCTTAGATCTGTGGTCGTACCGCCTCCACAGACTAGCGGGGCATTTTTCTTCACTCCAGCAACCTTTGTTGATCCCTTTGGTAGAATCATCTCTCTCTTCCTCTCCTCTGCCCCTCTCCTCCTTTCCTACACTCCTCTCCTAATTGGATTTTTGCCACATTTGTCTTTTTTTGCAGACAGCTTATATCTAGAGAAATTCCTCCAGATTTCAAGCGCACTGCAATTTAGTCATATTCTCCCTCTGACCCCATCCATCACCCGGCAACGTGGTACAAACACCCATGCATGCACACACAAACACACAAAAAAACATGACCTGCACAAACATGAACGACCGTGGATTAAATGGGTGTTGGTGATGGTTTGTATTGGACATGTTGTGCCTACCCTGTCTCTCGGAGTCCTTGCGGAACCTCCTTGTGGCCACTGCAAGGGCCTGACGTGCGGCTCCAAAAAATTGTAACCTTGCGTGGCGTGGTGACGCAGCAATAAGGGCTGTGATTGGTCCGCTCACTCAAACCCGACGCAAAACCACAACAGGTTCATGACTGCGTCCAAGCCTCTGAGTGGTCATTGCTTTGCGTCAACATGGAAGCATAACTGAGCCTTAAGAGGAGCAGCAGGAACAGCAGATCTCCCCCCTCTCCTCCTCACCTTATGTCCCTTCAGCTTTCATGAAGAACCAAGCTACACTATGAATGAACCTCCGCTAACGCCAGGCCAGGATTCAGTGCATGCTGTCCCATGATGCACTGCACCGCTGCCCCATGATGCACTGCGCCGCTCCCCCATGATGAACTGCACCGCTCCCCCATGATGAACTGCACCACTGCCCCATGATGCACTGCACTGCTGCCCCATGATGCACTGCACCGCTACCCCATGATGCAGTGCACCGCTACAGTGTGTCGAGCCACTCTGAATGGCGTCAGAAATCACTTGTTAAAGAATAAACTGTGAGCCTTTCTGGACAGTTTCATGGGCTCTCCATCAGCATTACTGTTCATCTGAGGCCCAGTCAGCTCCGTTTCCCTCTTCATTGTTTCTCTGTGTTGGCCTCCGCTCCGCTCAGCAACAGATGGCCAGAGCTGCCATTTTCCATCCATTAAGAATGAATGTTTTTTCTCCCTCTCTATAAAACCTTGGCTGTGAGGCGGCTGTTAGCGATGGCTGATGATTTATTTAGACTGGGCTCGGTGTGGGGAGAGCAACGTGCTTCTACACGAGACCCGATACTCACCGGGACTCTGCCGGTTCTGCTGCCCTGCCCGACCTGTTGGCGTCACATCTCACTGCACACTGCCCGGTGCAGCCAAAAAGAGAGGCCCCACCGTACAGTAAAGTGTACTGGCCCCTGGCCTGTCCCCCTGTCCTGCTGTCCCCAGATAGACGTAAAGCCATGCAGGAGTCACGGTCCGCTGGCTCTCCCTACAGGCCAGCTCCCCCAGTCAGCTCAGATTTCCAGATGAGAGCTGGACTTAAAGAGTCCGCTGAGGCAGTGGCATTCCCTGCATTAAGTGATCTGGCCTCGTGTCATGATGCCCTGCTGGGCGTTTACAACAGGATGCAGAGCAGTGGGAAGTCTCTCGTCCTGCTCTGTAGGGGAGGGGATGCCCTTCCTTATCTCATCTTCTTATCAAGATCCTAGTGTCCAAAGCAGGGCTCTTGGTCAGAGGTTAGAGGTCTGAGGTTGCACAGCTTCGATGAATGGGCTGCAAATGAGGAACATGTCTGTACTGTGTGTGCATTGAATTACATTGGTAACATTTTACAATAAGGGTTCATTCGGTATTTATGGTTTAACATTATTTATGCAGTAATTAACCGCTTGCTTGTGTTCTAGGGCCTATGCATAAGTTTATGCAGTAATAAACATTATTCTATATCATTAGCATTAGCAGAGAGATTATGGTCAGTGGGTTAGAAGTTCTTACCCTATGCTATAATAATAAATGAACGCCTTTGTTAATACCAACTAAATTATCTTTGTCATATCAGTACCCTTGAACACCATTAGTAAATGATTACTAAACCAAAAGTTAACTGTTTGTTTATTGTTAGTGAATGATGTGTCAGTGATCATTTGAGTCAGGAGCTTCCATCCTGTAGCTCCTGCTGTCTCCATGGGCTGAGCAAACAGAGAGAGGGGGGGGGGGGCGTGGTCAGAGCTCCTCCCCACCTCTCCCTCCCCCCGCCCCCACTGCCTCTCCTGAACCCCACTGAGCCGCTCTGGGAGCGCTTCCCAGGGGGGGTCCTGTTCTCCCTCCGGCCCGCTGGGAACCCCCATGTTTATCTCCTGGTTTTGGGGGATTAGCGGTGGGGGAAATGATAGGGTGAGGCCAACATACACACACACCAACCAACACACACACACACCCACCCACACATGCACGCACCAGTGCTTGACTCTCCCAGGTCTACATGTGTGCTGTGTATGAAAGGGAACCTCTGTCAGAGCTCTGAGCTGCAGAACCAGGGATACCAGCGCTCCGCCTGCCCCGGCTGAGACACCGGTGACTGGTTTAGGTGTGTGTGTGTGTGTGTGGGTGGTTGGGTTGTTAACATGAGCTTTAGCAGTGTATCTACTTCCGTTGCCACTTGGCATTTGCTGATTCCTGTTGTGCAAACTATCTCTCTCTTTCTTAGACACACACACTTGCTCTAACATGTTGACAAACAGAAAAATAATAACATTCCCACATTCTTCCAGTGCATGCTGGCAGGAAGCGATCAAGCGCGGCTAGGTGAAGTCTGAGGGCACAGAGCAGGGAACGCTACTCTCTCCAGGGAGAGCTCTACTCTCTCCAAGGAGACTCTACTCTCTCCAAGGAGACTATACTCTCCAGGGAGACTATACTCTCTCCAAGGAGACTCTACTCTCTCCAAGGAGACTATACTCTCCAGGGAGACTATACTCTCTCCAGGGAGAGCTCTACTCTCTCCAAGGATACTCTACTCTCTCCAGGGAAAGCTCTACTCTCTCCGTACGTTCTGGTGATTGTGTAAACACAGGCTTAATGTTTAGACGTCTCCATGTGCCGACTTGGGCCTTACGGAAGGTAAAGAAGGCACTTGGTTGTTAATAAATGATTTGTAACACATGCTAGGTCTGAACAGGACATGTGTACTCCATACGTTAGAGTCCTCTTAACCCCCTTCCATGTTTCCATGCTGTGAGGGATGAAGTACCCATAAACCAGCCCCTCAAACAAACAAAAACTTAATTTCTGCCAGTCTGCTCTTGTAAATCACTTGGCTTTGTTTTTTCTTCGTTCAGAATGTTTCCATCTTTTCTGCTCCATAGGATAATCTCTCTCAGAGAAAGTCCTCCTCCTGTTGGTCTTTCCACCTCATCGCTCAGGTCTTTGGGTCGGTCTTTGGTTTGCTCAGAGACGTTGACGGTAGCAAAGTTTTGAAAGAGCAGAAATGTCCTCAACCTTGTACTAGCCAGACCCGGTCTTAGAGTCTTCATCTTTAAAGAAGGATATTCCAATTGTTCATACATTGTTAGTTAATATTCGCAGGAATACTATCCATCTGTGAGCTTCAAGCATGCCAACAATTATTGTCAGTAGTAAACAGTGAGAACAGTAACATCTCTGCTACGTCTGCTCCTGTTTTATATTATATATACATCAGTGGCTCATATTGGTGTTATGTTATAACTGCAAGTATTTGACTTGTTTGCAATGACTTGGAACCCAGTTTAGGATATTGGATCTCTCTTCTCCAATACTTTGACTAAATCCTTGAAGCCGTGTCATTCCATTCCATAATGAAGTCCATCACAAGCTGATATTCTTGCCTTGCTTCAGTGCTTTATTTTTTCCCTGCCCATTAACACTAGAGATGGTATGTATGTGTCTGGACTCCTAATGAAGAGCAGCTCCTGCTGACCAGACCTGGACCAAACTGCTCTTCTAGAACATTTTAATTATCCAAAGCCCGGAGCAGCAAGCCTGGGCTGCAGTTGCGTCTGGAGCACCCTGATGTGGCGATGATTACGCTCCTCTCTCTACCTGCGGTCTGCACTGTCCTGCTGGGTTCCTTTAGGAGCTCCAGAAGGCCGAGGGGAGGACAAAGGGAGTGTGCTGGAGCGTGCTCTGGTCTAGTGGGGGGGATCCTGAAGCCCCTCCAGAGTCCTCCCATCTGATCTTGGCTCTCCACAGCCTGATAAAGCTCTCTCTCTCTCTCTCTCTCTCTCTCTCTCTCTCTCTCTCTCTCTCTCTCTCTC
>JAOPUD010000140.1:14566968-14576974 GCA_027122715.1 Trisopterus minutus | reverse complement strand
CCCTACACCTCACCCCCCAGTCAGTCCCCTCTCCATCCAGGGGCCCTACACCTCACCCCCCAGTCAGTCCCCTCTCCATCCAGGGGCCCTACACCTCACCCCCCAGTCAGTCCCCTCTCCATCCAGGGGCCCTACACCTCACCCCCCAGTCAGTCCCCTCTCCGCTCAGGGGCCCTACACCTCAGTCCTCCAGAGGGCGGCCCCCTGTAGCGGGCTGCTGTCCTGCAGTCTGGAGGGAGTGGGGAACGCTGCTTTTTATATTAAATATTGCTAGATAAGACGATTGCTATCCATCATACGTTCCTGTGTGTCATGGGGGCACACTTGTAGATCCTCATGTTGTCATCCTGTCATGTTGGCTTTAGGGCAACATGTTATTTGTAATGGGGGGTGAGGAGGTGTAGGTAGGAGTGTGTTCCTCTGTGAGTGAGGCAGCGGCCCAGACAGGGCTGTGTAATGTCAGCAGCAGTCAGAGCAGCAGTGCTGTGCCTCCATTGGAGGAAGCTGTCAGCATAGAGACGGCGAGCAGGACTAAGTGTGTAGACACTCCTCAAGCCTGTTTAGCCACGGGAGGGGCGTAGGCCTAGATTCCACACACTCAGTGTATCCATTAATTAACATGAAACATTGCCGTGATTATTAGCGTAACAAGGCCTAAATCAAACCCTGGTCTCTCCTCCTCCGTCTGGCTCCTTGTCCCTCACACACGCTGCCTGGAGGCTGAACGGGCTCGCTCCTCCTGTCTCCTGGTCTCCTGGGGGGGTGGGGGGGGCGGGGGGGGGCTCTTCACTGGCTCCTCCTGTCCAGTTGATATCTTAATGGCTTTTGGGAACCCATCAATCATGATGCCAAACACAAACCAACCGTGTTACCTCATTGGTCTAAAGCTGTACATCTTACATTGCAATTTTGCCAAAGGGAAGAAAGTGGAAAAATGTGCAGGGGCATGTGGCATTTTATACTGAATATACTGTATATTCACATCATATGTAATGATTTAGAGCAGATCCATTGATTCTTCTCCTGTTGGCTCGGTTGCATGTTATCCATATGTCTGTTTAGATGATGTGTCTGTGATGCTCCAGTTGAATCCTTGGTCACAGAGTGGAAAACCTGCTCTTCCTTCTGATGTATGATTTCCTCCGTCTCCTCAGGGGAACACAAATAAACCGCCCTTTTCCTGCTGCACAAGAAAGTTTGCCTGGCCAGGTTTTCAAATGACATAAAGCAACTTCCAGAGTTAAAAATAGACCCATACCCACGTCAACAAACACATTTAGACTACAGAACGACACAATGCTCCCTGCACTAGCCTATTAGAGTAGAGACTCAGGAGATACACTAGACTACAGACACACAGCCTAGCTTAGTAGAGTAAAGACACACTAGAGTACAGACACACAACCTAACTTAGTAGAGACACATTAGACTAGATACACAACCTAGCTTAGTAAAGTAGAGTAAAGACACGCTAGACTACAGACACACAACCTAGCTTAGTAAAGTAGAGTAAAGACACGCTAGACTACAGACACACAACGTTCCCTGCACTAGCTTAGCTTCGTAGAATAGAGCACAGGAGACACAGTTTAGCACAAACAGCCAGGGCTTCAATAGACAGACAACAAACTCTCTTCACCAGCTCACCTCTGGAAGCAGGTTCAGCTCCTTGGCAAGAACTGTCCAGGTTTCCCAGAGAAAGATCTCCCCTGTAAGAGCGGTCGCATTGTGGCCCCAGTCTGATATTGTGGAAGATGCCCATGAATCAATGATCAATGAATCAATGAATGAATAGCTGTGTGGGTGATGTGGATGGGAGCCATTGGTTGTGAAAAGTAGTTCAAATTGCAGTAGTCTAAATGGAATGTATGTGAACAGCATGAAGTAAAGACATAAGCATCTTCATGATAGAAGCTTGGGGAGCAGACCAGGTGTGTTAGTAGCCTCCTCAGGCCAGGGTCACATCCAAGCTGTCTGCTGAATGCAGCTTTAACACAATGAAACTAAAGTCTATTTGACATTAATGCATTACATTGTTTACTGACAATGTGATGCAAATACTATTCACTATTTAAGTTATCAGAGGCAACATTTGGGTGTCTGGGATCTGCATTAAGATAAAAAAAATGTTTTAAACGCCCTGGCAGCTATTTGTTTTACCTCAAAATTGATGTCCCTTTCTTCTCTTCCTTTCACGTCTCCACCTCAGTCCAAGCCACAAAGTAATAGCGTTTACAGTAAAACATGTTGAGGCCAGTGTCAGGCTATATAGTACATCATAAAAATGTATCAACGTGTGTTCCATGTTTACATCACACTTTATTGGTCTGCGGTTTCTGTAAACTCACAGAAGAAACTCATAGTCTCGCTGCTCATTGGTCATGCCTCCATCAACAGCATCAACAGCACATCAGAGGAGCTCCAGTGAATGCTATGAACTCTGATGTCACCAATGTCAAGACCCCCGGCCCACGGTGTCTATGGTGTCTCTAGGGTGCCTAGGGTCTCTCCCGGGTTGCCTAGGGCCTCTCCTGCATGCCTAGGGGTCTTCCTGAGTGCCTAGGGGTCTCTCTCAGGGTGCCTAGGGGTCTTCCAGGGTGCCTAGGGTCTCTCCCGGGTGCAGGAAGTGTGTTTGGAAGTGTTTTGTCTTCTGTTCTATGAGGATCTGGATTCACATCTCTTCTTAAAGTATACATACATGGACAGCTGCCATCTGAGCTTGCATGACAAGCATCAAAGAAAATAAAATGTATGTGTTTTAAGGTTCTAGCTCCCACAGTGTGACCAGACCAATTGGGGGGGCTGGGAGTGGAGTTAGGTTCAACTTGATCTATATTCTTGAGTTAGGGTTAGGGTTAGAGATCATGAGATCAAACATAGGGGATGAGGGAGGTGAAGATGAGTTGTGGTTCAGGATAAACTCAGTGGACTGAGTTAGAGCGTGGCGCTCAGTCTCACAACCACAGCACACGTCCAAAGGCCTCTTGGGGTTTCACACATGATGTGTGGGCGGCATTAGCTCAGGAAGTAGAGCGGGTTGGCTGGTAACTGCAAGGTTGCTGGTTTGATCCCCGGCTCCTCCTAGCTGAGTGTCGTGGTGTCCCTGAGCAAGACGCCTCACCCTAATTGCTCCTGACGAGCTGGCTGTCGCCCTGCGTTGTTGACTCCGCCGTCGGTGTTTGAATGTGTGCGTGAATGGGTGAATGTCAGTCAACACTGTAAAGCGCTTTGGATAAAAGCGCTATATAAATGAGGACCATGATGTGGACATGGGACAGAAAATGATTTGATGTATCAAGCAGCAACTCTGAAGCAGTCTCTGCTTCCTACTGTGCGCTGCACAGGTTAAACACCCTCAAGAAATTGTTGATGTGTTGTTTGTGTTGTGTGCGTGTGGACTTCTATAGCCCTTGCTCGTCCCTCTCGCCTTTGGCACTATGGAGTGCTATACCCTCCCAGCTCTGGGTTCAGCCTGACAGAGAAACAGATACAGCGACACCAGCATAGGGGAGCTCCTCGCTGGCACTTTACACTGTTTACCCTGCGCTTAGTAGAGCGTGTAAGACACGCACCATTTAGGAATGAGCTCGGACCTCCTACGCTAGGTCCTGACTCCTAGGATAGAGTAGAAAACACACACGCACACGCACACGCAGGTCACAAGGTGTGACCTATGTTTAAATATTAGTTTTGGGCGGGTTCTTTCTACAGGGCACCTCTTGGACTGATGAAAGCATAGCATAGGTGCTTCTCTGTCTTCCAAGGGTCTGGCTAGTGGATTTTAAAGCATTCATAGTGCTATCAAGGTGGCAAAGCTGGCATATCTTCAGCCAGCTTGGCTGTCACAGCATCCTGAGCCTGCTTGGCTGTCGCAGCATCCTGAACCTGCTTGACTAGCAGCATCCTGAGCCTGCTTGACTGTCGCAGCATCCTGAGCTTGCATGGCTGTGGCAGCATGCAGACGTTGAGCGTCCCAGCTGGGAGCCAGGGAGGCCCGCGTGGAAGGCTCATTACTAACAGGAAGTACCCCTGAACCTCCAAACCAGCGCTCTGCATTCCGCCCCGCTGCCCCCCTGAGACTCATATGGGGCTTTAACAGCTTGGTGTTTTGCTTGGACTTTCGCCAAAGGACAGCAAGCAATGCTGTGTGTGTGTGTGTGCGTGTGTGGTACATGTGTGTGTGTGTGTGTGTGTGTGTGTGTGTGTGTGTGTCCATCCGTCAGTGGTATAACTAGCGATCAGGGAAGGCATCTGTGTGATCCTGCTTCTTCTGGGGTTTCTAACTCTCTCTCCCGCCTCACAGCGAAGAAGTCTTACAGCAGACTCATCCAGCCCTGACGGAGCCTCATGGTGGAGCCTCATGAAGCAGACTCATGAAGCAGATTCATGATGGAACCTCATGAAGCAGACTCATGAAGCAGACTCATGAAGCAGACTCACGATGGAACCTCACGAAGCAGACTCATGATGGAGCCTTATGAAGCAGACTCATGAAGCAGACTCATGATGCAGACTCGTCCAGCTCTTATGGAGCAGGCGTCCTCCAGTACCTGCCTTCCTACGCAGACAGAGCCATGAAACATTTATATTTTGGGGCCCAGGAAAGCATCACATGTTTGTTGACGGCTAAATCGTGGCTCCAGAGGCCGCAGTCAATCTGACACTGAAGAACGACTTTGATGAAATACATTCACTTCATGCAAATGTACGGTTATTTAAATATTGTTCTAAGAAAGGGAATTACCTCTCTGCATCTGAAGCTTAAAGGGCTATCCGGCTGTCAGCCATGAAAGACGAAGAGAGAGAGAGAGGGAGGATGATGTCATGCCAGTTTTATTTATCTTGGCTGTCTTCCATGTGGTCTACGTGAACGGCCCTGCCTCACCTGATTGGGGCCCCGGTCCCCCAGAGAGCGGAGACTGTCTGGCCCGGTCTGGGGGGACATGGACCTGTCAACAGGAGTGCACACAGAGCAGCTAAAGAACAACAGCCATAAGAAGCCAAAAGGCCATTCATCAGAGAAACGACGATGAAACGTCCTTGTCCATTGAGTCACGTGACGCCGCACAGATGGACCATTGGGCCTGGTTCTCATCGCATGCTTCACAAGATCGGTGGAATGAAAAAGTAAAAGCAGAAAGGGATTTTAGGGGTCATACTTGGCCACCTCAGATGATCCGGACAGACTGAGAGAGACCCGGCTCTCTGAAACTGCATTCCCTCTTTCTACTCCCATTCATACATCCTGTCTACATGAGAAACAGAGGCCCTCTGACCGGGTCGCTCTCTCCCCCTCCGATGGACCGCTGGGGTCAACAAAGACTTGAAGCCTCTCCCCCTCCGATGGACCGCTGGGGTCAACAAAGACCTGAAGCCTCTCCCCCTCCAATGGACCACTGGGGTCAACAAAGATCTGAAGCCTCTCCCCTTCGATGGCTCCTCATCGTTCAGAACGGTTTGAAGGAATGATACAAACTACACCCTGGGGACAGGTCAACGCCCTTCGGAGGATCCCAGTCCTAGGCTACAAGCATGTCAGTCTCTGTTGACGACGGGCTCCACTGTAGACACAACAGGTTTAACATGGGAGTGCCTTCCACTCGCTGTATCAGATGTTTCAACCCCAGAGGAACAAAATGAGATGATGTCTGAGGATCAATGCAAACCAACTTATTGCACTATTCCTGCTGAGCGAAAACCCCACAGAGACCAGCTGGAGAGCAACTCTAGAATGAATTGGATGTTTTATAGCGATGTGTTTAGGACGGTGTTATCCCTGTTAGGCAAGGGATTTACTCCTCCTCTCCTCCGCTCGAGTCAGGTGGTCTGGAATATGTGCAGCATCTGGCGGGAGGCGGGATGCAGGAGGGACGGGCACTAACCTTGGGGAAAGACAGGGAACGCTTCAGAAAGACATGGAGAGGGAGAGAGAGCGAGAGAGCGAAAGATACCAGAGAGAGAGCGAGATGGAGGTTGAGAGAGAGAAAGATAACAGAGAGAGAGAGAGATGGAGGTAGAGAGA
The DNA here is from genome assembly GCA_027122715.1 of Trisopterus minutus. NCBI lineage: Eukaryota > Metazoa > Chordata > Actinopteri > Gadiformes > Gadidae > Trisopterus > Trisopterus minutus. The sequence continues at coordinate 14,570,952 of JAOPUD010000140.1, read as the reverse complement.
GAGAAAGATAACAGAGAGAGAGAAAGATAACAGAGAGAGAGAGATGGAGGTAGAGAGAGAGAAAGATAACAGAGAGAGAGAGAAAGATAACAAGAGAGAACGATAGAGAGAGATAACAGAGAGAGATGGAGGTAGAGAGAGAAAACAGAAAGCCGTCCCCTCCCTCGTATTGTTTGAGCTGACTCTTGGCTGGGATTTAAAGACATTCAAGCCAAAAGAGAAGAAAGAAAATCACTAAGAGAACTCAAAACAGTGTTTGGATTTTGCTCTTCCTGAAAAAAAGGACAAAGAACAGACCTCAAGAAAGGCCTTTTCCTTGAAGCCACAATTTTGTGATGCTTTTGAATTATGGCATAGTTCTATTTTCTCTCACATCATGTTACATATAACATACATGGACATACAGGTGTGATCTAATTTGAGGGTCTCTCTCTCTCTCTCTCTTTCTCTCTCTCTCTCTCTCTCTCTCTCTCTCTCTCTCTCTCTCTCTCTCTCTCTAGCGCTGTATAGCTCTCTCCATCAACAAACTGACACGTTTTAGTTATCCTCCATTGAAGTGGGCTGGGGGTAATCACCGTGGTGATGCCAAGCAGGATGAAAGGCCAGAGAAATGTGGCCCTGTGTTTGGTTATTTGTGAGCCTTGTCCCTGAAGTAGCAGCGCTGTGAGACATCCTACTGAATCTCTTGATCCCGCTCATCTAGGGCCCTTCGTACGTTTTGTGAAAAGGATTATCAGTCTCAAATCGTTCAAGCTTTTCTTTGGTTCAGCAGATTGCAGAGAAACTGACATTTTTGTGCCAGCATTCGGCCAGAGGATGCTTCAGACAGCCGCAGAAAAATGTCCAGTATCATATTCACGTGTCTGTAATCCTGTGGAAGAGAGAGAAGAGTTGTCCCGTGGCCGACACCGGGCAGCGGTTTCCAGGGGAACTGAGTTACCTTAAGGTAACTTGAGGTCCTGATGAGTCGGAGCGCCATTTGTTCCTCACGGTGATGGGAGACCACATCGCTCCTTAAGATCGGCGTAGAAGCGCATCAAAGGGCATGCTGGGAATAGGAACCCCCGCAGGGGCTGCAGGGTAACCCCTTTATCTGAGCTAAGGCCTAGCCCCCCCCCCGCCCCCGAAAATCCCAGCCTGACCCGGGGACCCGGGTCAGTTCACTTGGTCCTAACAAGGACAAGGACAAGGATAACCTTCAACGTGGTCGCTATGGAGATGGCCCCGGAGCTGGGCTCTGTCTGACGCCTGCTCTACGATAGACGTTCTCCACACTCTCTGGTTTCTACCATCCTATCCGCACCGCCAAATGGGCGAAGAGTTAAGTGCTGAAATTGCGTAAATTTCTCTTCATAGAGTCATAATCTCCCCACAACTGCTTTCATCAAGCTTTAAAGTCAAATACTTTCATTTTCTGTTATAAACGGTGGTCTTGTACGGCGACCGCTGTGAAGATGTCACGCAGTGGGCTGTAGAATCAGTTTTAAAGGCTGCTTTGAAGCAAAGTTGCGGCCTGTGATTTTTATTACAGCTTTCGTTAGGAGTTTAACACCGCAGATAAAAACTGAATTGGCCAACTAAGTCAAGGACCCGCCGCCTCCCGGCAGCTTTGTGTTTTAATGAGTCGGCTGCCGCTCCAGGACTCTGGACTGAATCAATTAAAACTTCATCAAGGCCTGGAAACAGCAGAAAGCGTAAGAGGATTAGCCAGCGCTGTTTTCTTAAAAGGTTCTGTGAACGTTAGGGTTCAGTTGAAATCTCCTCCAGCCCTCAGCCAATATCCGCCCAGTGAGCCCTGAGCCTTCTAACGACTAAAGAAAGAGCTGACTCTATCTTGAAGTGTCTTTGAAAACACACAGAGTAGAAGATATGGACTTCTAGGTCTATAATAAATTGTGAAGCTTATAATGATAGTGTGATTAATGCTTTGAGGGCTAATGGAGCTGGAGTCCATTTCTTCAGCCAAGAGATCCAAGTCCTGTTGAGACAACACACACAAACACACAGGAAACGCATGTACGCACACACCACGTACATAAACCACACAAAGACCCACTAAGTCACTGCCAGAATCAAACTAGAAAAAGAGGAAATTTTTTACATGCTTTTATGAGATGCACTCTGCTGTTGTTATGTAACTATAGCTTGTTGTTGTGTGTGTGTGTGTGTGTGTGTGTTTGCGTGTGAGTGTGTTTGTGTTTGTGTGTCCCTGTGTGTTTGTTTCTGTGTTTGTGTTTGCATGCGACTGTGTTTGTGTGTGTTTGCGTGCATGTGTGTTTGCATGCATGTGTGTGTGTGTTTGCGTTTGTGTGTGTCTGTTTGCCTGAGTGTGTGAGTGTGAGTGTGTCTGTGTTTGCGTGTATGAGTGTGTGTGTGTGTGTGTTTGCGTGTGTGTGTTTGTGTGCACGATCATGTGTGTGTGCGTGCGAGCCAGCGAGTGAGTATGTGTCAGTGCAACATATCAAACTAGTGTTCAAGTGAAAGTGGGCAGTGGGCCACCAAGCCTGGACCAAACTCTCTGCTTAATTACTCTGTGAAGACCATGGGGTCTGTTACACACACACACACACACACACACACACACACACACACACACCATGCATATTTGGCATTCGTCTTCGTTGTGTGCAAGTGCTCTCTTGTGACAAGAGTGAACCGTAATCATATGTTTTCATGTGTTTGTACTTTGTGTGACTAGAGCAGCCATGTCCTGATGGAATCACCCTAATGGAGGTCGAGTAATGACATCATTACCTTAAACATTCTCAGCTCAATTTGCAGATAGAGATTATTGTTTTTGTGATGCAATTATCTGACCGTTAGAGGCGAGAGATTTTCATTTTGTTATAACACTGGGTTATTTTGCGTTAGGTTTTTTGGTTCAATAGTTGTGAGTCTTACAACATTTGCAATATGCCAGTAGGAAATGGTGTGTGTGTGTGTGTGTGTGTGTGTGTGTGTGTGTGTGTGTGTGTCTATCAATGTGTGTGTGTCTGCTGGGCCTGTCTGAACACAGTGAGGCGTTTCTGAGGCACGTTCTTTCTGAGATAAGGCCAACATTCTGATGCCACAGCTGAAAAGCAAGGCATTATGGGAGTCAAGATGCCATGAATAGAGACATCTCTTCTTCTTCTTTTTCATCTTCCCTTATCTCCTCTCCCCCTCTCCCTCCCTCTCTCTCTTTCATCTCCACTGCCTTTTCAGTTCCCCCAAAATGCTTTTCTCTCTCTCTCTCTCTCTTGCATGCTCTCATGCTCACTCCCTCGATCCCTCTCTCCTTCCCCCTCTCTGCCATTTCCCACCTGGTCCTCAGATCAGAGTCCACTGTGGAGGGAGCCATGCTCAGGCCTGCTTGAGACGGACCTCACAGTCATCATGCGAGCAGGTTGAGCAGAGAGAGAGAGAGACAGAGACAGAGCGAGAGACAGAGAGAGAGACAGAGACAGAAAGAGTAATGCCATGCCAAAAGGAGAGCCTGAGAGAGAGAGAGAGTGAGGGAGAGAGACCACAGAGCCGTGTGGCCAAAACGTAAGAGAAAGCCCTAAACGCAGACATCTGCTCCACCATTTAAATACACTGAACCCGTACTACATAAATCCCCCTTTAACACACGCCACTGCCCCTTTTTATACTGTGTACGGCTTTCTCTTGGTCTCGTCTCTATAAAACGTCTGTTGCCCTGATTAGACTTAACATTTATACTGAGTTATTGGTGTAGAATTAAAACACGTGTACTTAAAAGAAAGGATCAGTGTTAGGATTCACTCACAGCATATTATAACACCTATAAACCACCACAGCCTTCTGCACCCGACCAAACACACTTTACTTTAATCATCCACTTTACTTTGACCATTCTCATTGCAGACCATTGCTGGGTAAACTCTCCTTGACCCCTAGCTAGCGAGTTCCAAGTGTGTGTGTGTGTGTGTGTGTGTGTGTGTGTGTGTGTGTGTGTGTGTGTGTGTGTGTGTGTGTGTGTGT
>JAOPUD010000140.1:14502813-14515401 GCA_027122715.1 Trisopterus minutus | reverse complement strand
GTTGTCAGGGACCGGGAAACTACCGAAAAGTACAATAAAAGTCCATGGAACCAGGCTTTAAAAACATGAATTTACGCTGTGAAAACTGACATTTTAACATGGGCGTCTATGGAAATTTGCTCTGTTTTGGAACCAGTCCCTAGCGTATTTTCGAGGTATTGCAGTTTTTCGAACTTCCGGGTAGGCTTCATTGTTCAGATTAGAATGTTGCCGCTTGGTCAGAACTCACTGTTGTATTATCTGTATTATTCCACTTCTTCTGCATGTTATTTCCTTTCTCAGAGGTATCATGCGGAAATCCACCTGTTCTGCCCTATACTGGCCGACTGTGGAATGGCAAATCCAGCCCTGGAACGGTTGTGTTTTACACCTGTAAAATAGGCTTTCATGAGGATAAAATAGACTTCATGAACAACCATGATGCTGCCAACATGTCTGTGTGCAATATTCACGGAAATTGGACAGGGCCAAACATCTTGTGCAAAGGTAACAGCCCATGATGTTGGAATTCGCACGATGCGCCCACAACGGCCTGCTGACTGCTCAAACCTCCTCCCAGCGCAGTAACTGTCTGTTCCTTGTAGCGGTGGACTGCGGCGTGCCCCCCAACCTCCCTCACGCCACGGCGTTATGGCGTAACAGCTCCACACTGGGCTCCTCAGTGCTCTACCAGTGTGACCCCGGCTACCGCAACGTCAGAGCGGGAAACACGTCCGTTTGCTCTGCCTCTGGAGAATGGAGTCTGGCCTTGTTCCTCTGCCAAGGTGAAACTGCCAACGGCCTCAGAAATGTACATTTACGTTTAGACATGTTTCATCAACTCCTTAGAACTCAACTCACAGCTGCCGTACGTAAGATTTTTGGGCTGTAAAAAGGGAGAGCAGAAAATAGCAGGAGCAAGATTTAGAATGTAAACAACCAAAACATGTCCCTCCCTCAATAGGTTTCTCTGCAGCTGAGATGTGATGCATTTCACACAACTGGGGTTAAAATCAAGATTGATTCCCCGAACCAATCAAGAGATGCTTTTTATCCAGATGGTCAGAGGGGGGATGGTCAGAGCCGGGAGAGGTCTAAATCCAAATTAGCTGATATAGAGGAAGGGGCACTAAACTCTAAACAGTTTCTCACAGTGCAATTCACTCACTGAAAGCTAATGAATGGCTGAAACAATTGCACTTGCATAAGCATAATAATGGTAGCTAATTACCTGCAGCACCTTTAGGTCAAAGGTTAAATTGTTCTGTCCTTTTCCAATATTCCATTGCGACCAAAAATGAGTAACATGATTGACAATCAGTTTCCATTTTAAAGCTAATCTGTTTACCTGTCATCATCTTCAGCATCTGTTAACTATGATGTAGTCATTATCTAACCAAATCTATTACAAGCATATTGTAAATAGTGTATGATACTGCCTGCTTTGAAATGATGCTTCACCAGTCAAGTCAATTCTTTATCATTGCCAAACGACGCAAATAATAAAGACTACACGCAGTTGAACCATAACCTCAATACTGGAACTTACCAATGGCTCCCTTGAATGACCACAATGTTCTCTTGTAGAAATCCAATGCGGAGAACCTTTATCTAAACCGCATGCGAGGATGTTGTGGGACAACAGTACCCGCGTGGGCAGCGTGCTGCACTACCAGTGTGAGGAGGGCTACCGCCCCTCCGCCTCCAACAACCAATCCGTGTGTGGAGAGTACGGACAGTGGGAGGAGTCAGACCTGCGCTGTGAAGGTGCAGCTTCCCTTCAGTTAACACACACACACACACATTATCCTGTACCTGCACATATGAGGTCCTGTAGATAGCAACCACCGCCGAGGAACTGCTCTCTGGTGGTCAGACCAGAATACTGTTTTCCACTTGAAGGCCCGAGAAAAACGGCACTAACCCTAACCCTAACAGCAACCCTTTGATCAAAGTCAACGGGGAAAAAGCAGAACGCCGGCCACAGGTTTTACTAACAGCAGGTGTTGTGCGCTGATTAACCCCCATGCAGAGCTGAGTTGCGGAGACCCACTAACCCTCCTTGGTGCTTACCAGCTGTGGGATGGTCGCAGATCAGCGGGCAGCACGGTGCTCTATTTCTGTAAAGCCAGCTATTACCAGGAGAGCGGACAGAACAGCGCTGTTTCAACATGTTCTGAGACAGGAGAGTGGGGACACGTATCTTTAAACTGCAGAGGTACCGTGCTCATCGCACACTTTATTTCTCCTTTTCATGAGATGTTTGCTTTTGATCCATTCCCACCCTCTAGTGTTCATCCTGAACACTGGAGGGTGCAGTGGAGTCACACCATCCTGAACACTAGAGGGTGCAGTGGAGTCACACCACCTTGAACACTAGAGCGCAGCGATCTCCTGAACTTTTCCACAATGTTGCAGTATGACATGACCCATGGGATTCCTATTGCTTGATTACTTTGACCATTCTCATGGACGCTTCATACTGTTATTTACCTTCACGTTCATCCATTCATACTCCCTGACCCTAGCTAGGTGTGGGCCTGCTCCATCGCTGGCCCATGCAGAGGTGGTCTGGTACAACAGCAGCATGACAGTGCATCGCTGCGCAGATGGATACCGCAGCAGGACAGGTGGCAGTGTGTCTGTGTGTGGCATCGCTGGGCAGTGGCAGAAGGCAACACTGAAGTGCATAGGTGAGAGGAAAATCCATGGGAGATATTCAATGCTTATTTGTTTCCATTGGTTCCCTGCTGGGAGACCTGTAGGCCTCCTGGAGCAAGAGGCCTGATAACGCTGTGTGTCATTAGGTCATGTCATTAAGGCCCATGTGTTCTTCTGTAATCCTGCAGAAGTCAGACCAGCTGTGAGTGACCTACGCGTCTTGAATGAAAAGTGTCTGCAGTGGAGGGCAGAGAAGGAAAACGTTGACAAGGAGATTTATAAGGTAAGACAGCCAATTTACTGCTGGGGAAGGCATTTCAATGTCCATAATGTATTCTTGTTTCTTTGGTTGACAACTTTATATCATGCTGGTGTATGTTTTGATAAACCAATGGATCATGTGGCTTTGAGCAGGCATGCATTTTGTCAAGAGTCGAGTCCTACTGTGAATATCTACTGTCACATTGGAGCTCTGCAGGTTCCAACATCATTTCACTAATAGCGTTCACCATTACCAAATGATCCTTCATCTTCTCACATCATTATATTCCAATATGTCACGATTATCCTTCATCATTCGCTGTTCTGTTTCTCTCACTATTGTCTTCCACAGTTTCACCACACTTTCACTATTTTCATTTCAGCTTCTTTCCATAAGAAACAGGGCCATTTTGTAGAACGTAGTAACAGACTAAAATAAGTGACCCTGAGGTCTCGGGATGCCCACTGAACTTAGAATATTGAGCACATTATTAGGAGCTGACACTGTTTGACTCATCCAATGGATGTGGGGTACTTTTTCATGAGCTCAATTCGGTTTCCATGGATACATCTGTTTCACCAAACCAAGACTAGAATGTTAATGTTATGCTCAACCACTAGAGTGGTTGTATGGCCTAAATGCTTTTCCAGGCTTGGTGAGGGCATTATTCAGCATTCCTGTGATAGCAGATGGGATGTATATAGAAAAGACGGAGGACGTGTGAAAACATCTATTAGCCAGTTTCATGTCCGCCGTCTTTTCTCTGCATTTGTGGATCAGGAGGTTCGACTGTGAGGGTCATTCACACTTATTCACACTTGATGCCCGATATGCAGGATATCAGTAGAATCTGTTTTGGTTTGGCCACACAGAGGTAGGAGCGCACAGAACTCATCGCGATCATCTTAAATGTTGCTGCAGCGATGCATCATATATTCCCAGGGCCGGCCCAAGACATAAGCGACCTAAGCGGTTGCTTAGGTTGTGTTGGTTATTATTATAATTTTTTTTTTCAAGTTCAGTAAACCACACTTAGTGTTTCATTTCAAATATATGAGTTTAAAATAGATTTGTGATTTCAGTACCCTCTGAGGTTAAAAAGACACTGGTTTGGGGTAAATAACAACTATATTAATAATAATAATAATTAATAATATATTAATAAAATCAATACAGGGGTAGATTACCCTTTCAATGGGGCCCCAGATCAAATACAGAATGTGATATGTCTTCATAGGGCTTGCTTAATCAAACAAAATGGGTTATGGGTTGATGTCTGAATGGGGCCCCTCAGGTAATACACAATATGTGATGTGATATATCTAAAAGCCCTCTAAATCATGAAATTCTGCTTATGCCACAATATCTGTGTGGAACCCTGAATGTATCTAATGGCAGTGTGCGAGTGTGTGTGAGTGAGTGGACGAGCGAGGAGACCGAGGGGTAGCGTGTGTCAGTTCAGAGAAGTAATGAACCAGTCTGGTTGTGTCTGCGCAAACGTGTACTGTGTACTAAAGTTAGTGAAACTAAGAATAAAGTACCCAGCCTATCAATAATCGGTGGCCGCTTCATTCCGACCATATTCAAACCTATAAGCAGACCCACTGCCGATCAAAGTCAAGGGTGGTAACCCCGAGAGAACATCGACCCTGGGAGTCGACAGCAGAAATGGTGTCACATAAAAATAAAATATATACGCTGTGAACTCATGTATTGTAATTTATTGTATGATGTGTACTTTGAGGGTTAAGATAAGACCTATCATTTAGCGTTCACCACAAATGACTCTGAAAAGCAGTGCCACATTTAAATATGTTTTAAACCATTCAGCGAACAAAAGGCAACAGGCTGATCATTTAGGGTGCGGGTGTTACTCAAGACAAATGTACACCGAAGCGTCATCAACACGCCCGCTCAACTGGTCTGAAATGCCGACATTCTACTGCTCATTCACATTCACATATAAGGTAATTAACATTTCCGAAAATACAAACTCAGGGGTAGTCTTTTTTCAGGAGGTCCAACGTCAGGATATGTCATTCACATATAAGGCCCGTCGGGAGAATAGACTGTTGTACGTCCATATGTGAAAGCTGCTTGTATATATATATTCCACACCGTCTCAACCAATGGAAGGCCCTTAACCTGCTTAACCTCACTTAACCTGTTCCTGTCCCCCAATAGGTGATGTTCAGGGGCACTAGAGAGTACCAGGGGGCTTTCCGCCATGAGAGGAGGCAACTCCTCCAGTCTGGGGACGAGTGGGTGAAGGTCTGTCTCAGTCTCCTGCCTGCCACCAACTACACCATCTCCGTCATCGCATTGTCCAACAGATTCACGGCCAACATCACCACCAACACCAGCCTGCAAGGTGCTGCTCACCAACCTATGTTGTCTCTGTATCTACTGGGGCTAGAAGGCTTAGCTAGTTTAGTGTGTTCGCGCGCCCTGGCACAAACACAGAGCAGACCCATGATGGGTGGTGCAAGAGGTGCGTGCTAATCCTTCACAACCTCTGTTGAAATACACAGGCTGATGTATATAAATACTACACAGGCTGATATATATACCTGTGTATATAAATAGTACTCAGGCTGATTAACAGATATGAAGTTTGAAGTTTGGAGATTTAAAGACACAATTGGTCTTAATGTATTTTCCTATAATCTATTTACTCTACTCTCTACTAACACTATATGAACCTGATTTCAGTTTCTATGAAAGAGAAACAGTAATATGTGAAATTCCAGTGATGATCTTGACAAGATGTCCGCCTGCTCTGCAGTGCCTCAGGCGCCGCTCATCCACTACCGCGAGCTGGATGCTCCCCCAACCACCTTGAGGCTCCAGCGCTCAGCTCACACTTTAGACGCCATCAGGTAACATATATAACACACATAATTATAACATATAAGAGGACATGCGGCCAGCAGCCAGCCAGGGGATTTGTTTGTTTGTGTGTTTGTCTGTGTCGCAGTGATGTAAACAGAACACTGTTTGTATGTGTTGCAGTGTGATGTAAAACTGTTTGTATTGCAGTGTGATGTAAACAGAACACAGTGTTTGTTTGTTTGTGTTGCAGTGTGATGTAAACAGAACACTGTTTGTTTGTCTGTGTTGTGTGTGATGTAAACAGAACACTGTTTGTTTGTGTTGCAGTGTGATGTAAACAGAACATTGTGTTTGTTTGTGTTGCAGTGTGATGTAAACAGAACACAGTGTTTGTTTGTTTATGTTGCAGTGTGATGTAAACAGAACACTGTTTGTTTGTTTGTGTTGCAGTGTGATGTAAACAGAACACTGTTTGTTTGTGTTGCAGTGTGTACCAGGTGGTCGTGGTGCCTTTAGATGGGACTGTAGTGTTCAACTGCAGGTCCTCTCAAGGGGACCCCCCGTCCGGCCAGTATGTCACAGGCCAGTTCCCTCTCAGCCAAATGAACAACACAGAGATGATATTCACCGTCGGGGACGGACGGTTCCACGGCGGCTTCTTTAACGCGCCACTCAAGAGAGGAACAAACTATTACGTCATTCTGCGTGTGGTCAGCCACTGGAAAGAGGCGGGTCAATCTATCGGGTTCAAATTAACTCTTGATGTTATGTCAAGTGATTCCAGTCATTTTGGGTTAGGAAAAGTTGTATTTATAATAGTAACTGATGAAGAATAACTTATTTTTACTTGACAGTCAAAAATTTGATTTCATTTTAGAGCATGATCATGGGAAGATACAGGCAGCAATTAACCAAGCATCTTCAATGAGACAATTGGTGTACAAGATTCTGATAGGGAAACATTCACATCAAGGGCAGTAGCAAAAGAGGAAACAGAGGGGATAGGAGAGGTTGGGATTGGCCACGGCTGAGGTCAGCCATGGCGGTTCAATTGCAATACACTATGGGTGAAGTGAACATATATGCAAGGCTACAAGCAAGGCTGCAAGACTGTTAAAGGAATCTGCACAACAAAGATGTCAGCAGATTGGCCTCAGCATCAGACCTGTGGCTAGAGTGGAAATGCTAATTATCTTAACATCTCAGTTAGAGAGAGGAAGGGAGGTATCTCGAGATCCAAGGGGGATGTGTGCAAATACATTTTCAAGTAACTATATAAACAAGTTTATATAATTTGGCTATAATTCATATATATGATTTATAGTTATAAATTATAGTTAATATGATGAATGTTTCCACAACAGTAAAATGGTAAGGGTATGTTAATAGCGAAAAGGTTTACAACTTTGGAGGCAATGAAATTAACTTCAATATTTACTTTTTCAGGCTTTCAAATGCTCCTGTGTTCTATGGGCGAAAGTAACAGGTAAGAAGTGAAGTATACCTCACATTATCTATTATGATTATTAGTATCTATTCCAATGCACATCTATTAATCGTCCATTATGTGTCATTTATTTATGATGTGTGTATGTTGATATGAATCAGTAGGCCTACGTATATACATGCCTTTATGTGTAGTTTGATATGTATCTGACCCAGGTACGTCATATGTCATGAGAATGTCCTCGCTGTGGGCTGCTGGCTCTGTTGGAGTGCTACTGTTGCTCGTCCTGCTGGCATATGGTGAGAGTGGCAGACAAGGTTATCTGTATTCACTCCTTTTCAAATGATTAGGCCTACTATTTAAACCTTGAAAACTCTAAGTGGATTGGAATTTGTCCGATTGAATAAGAGATGTCTTCTTCTTTAAACAGGTTTTTCAAGACGACGTGATTCCCCTTTAAACTCTCGATAAGATGTTTGGTTTTTGGCATGATGATGTAGGCCTAACTTTGTGACTGTAACCGTTTACATTTTGTAAAAAATAAAAAGTTATCAATAATTTTACTAGTGATTGTTGTTATTTACTTTTTTAACTGATGATTTTTAAAATGTGAAATAATTTCACATTTCAAGAACTGTCCCTTTAAATTATAGCACAACTCGTACTGTCCCTTTAAGACGATTTCTTCCGGTGTTTTCTTCTTCCTCGCTTCACAACCTAGCTAGTGTTTGTCCAGGAGCTACATCAGGTACATCATTTAGAAACTGCATATAACAGTATGATATTTAGCTTATTCCTCGTTAGTGAAACATGACATACAGAGAACGTTGCTTTCCTTATTTCTCATGGGCTTGTGTGACTTATTGGATGTCTGATATGAGACATTAGGATTAATACACTGATAGTAGTCATTGACGGTAACGCTAATGAATGATAACCGTTTGTTATCAGACGGTGAAATGCGTTTTTATACGTTTTTGTAACGGGAACACAGCTGTTATTACACTATGGACCCGAACCAGGTGATCCTCCAGTTCCGCTTCGCCTCGTTCGGAGACTCGATGCTCCACAAGATGAACCTCCTCCGCCACCAGAGGCGCTTCTGCGACGTAACGGTGCGCATCGACCAGCTCGAGGTGCCCGGACACAAGGTGGTGTTCGCTGCCGGCTCGTCCTTCTTACGGGACCAGTTCATCCTGCAGCAGGACTCCAGGGAGGTCCAGATCAACATGAGCCAGGAGGCGGAGGTGGGCCGGCAGCTGCTGCTGTCCTGCTACACGGGCCGGCTGGTGTTCCCGGAGCTGGAGCTGGTCCACTACCTAGCGGTGGCCAGCTTCCTCCAAATGAGCCACATCGTGGAGCAGTGCACCCAGGCCCTCAGCAAGTTCATCAAACCGCTGCCCCGTCAGCCGGTGGGGGATGTGGAGAGTGATAAGGGGGATGGGGTCTTCCCTCGCGGTCAGAGGGAGCAGCAGCAGCAGCATTCTCCCACCCAGACCGTCCATAAGCAGGAGGACATGGGGGACGGCGAGGACAGCTATGTTATAAATGATGACGATGCTGAGGACTACGACGACGATGTGGACGATGTTGACGACGATGTGGTCATACAAGCCGCCACCGCGGCCCCCCATGACCCAGGCCGGCCCAGCGGGCAGCGGGCAGCCAAGGACAACAGCGACATCACCATTGTGAAGGTGGAGTCGGAGGCGGAGCACCCCGTGAGCCGCTTCCCGTCCAGCCCACCGCCCTCCCTGCGCCCCCCCGAGCCGCTGCGCCCCCCCGAGCCGCAGCACTCCCTAATCAACTCCACGGTGGGGCCCCGTGGGGGCGAGCCGGCCCCCTCCATGTCAGGCTACCCACTCAGCCCCCCCGCCCCGGGTGCACCGCTGCTGGCGGGGCGTCACGCCCACGGGCCGGGCGGTGCCCACAAGCCGCCCCAGTGGTACCACCAGTGCCCCAAGTGTGCGCGGGTCTTCCGGCAGCTGGAGAACTACGCCAACCACCTGAAGATGCACAAGCTGTTCATGTGTCTGCTGTGTGGCAAGACGTTCACGCAGAAGGGCAACCTGCACCGCCACATGCGCGTGCACGCCGGGATCAAGCCCTTCCAGTGCAAGATCTGCGGAAAGAACTTCACGCAGAAGTGCTCCCTGCTGGACCACCTGAACCTGCACAGCGGAGACAAGCCGCACCGCTGCAACTACTGCCACATGGTGTTCGCCCACAAGCCCGTGCTGCGCAAGCACCTCAAGCAGACGCATGGCAAGAACAGCTTCGACAATGCCAATGAGCGGGGCATGCACGACGCGGGCCCGGAGGCAGGGCTGGAGGGTCGGCTACTGGACGGGGGCCTTGAGGGCAGGCTACTGGACGGGGGCCTTGAGGGCAGGCTACTGGACGGGGGCCTTGAGGGCCGGCTGCTGGACGTGGGCCTTGAGGGCAGGCTGCTGGACGGGGGGCTGGAGGGCCGGCTGATGGAGGCGGGGCTGGAGGGCCGGCTGATGGACGGGGGGCTGGACGTCCGGCTCAACGGGGGGCTGGAGGGCGTGCTGGACTTTTAGTATGGCCATAAAGCAGACATGTAATCAACAGCCTTTTTGTTGTACTTTTATCAAACCACTCTGTGAATGACGTTTGGACTGGGACAGTCGCCGCAGGGGCTTTACAGGCCTGTGCTCTCCACTGAGATGTTAGCTCTCGGTCTGTTCCTCTAAAGCTCCACAGGTGGAGAAGCGAGGGGAACCGGTCACAAGAATTTTGAAGGTCCACATCTCCTACATCTGGAAACGTTTGTTTTTGGTTTTTGGGTCATCCATGAATTGAAAAGGATATAATCCATCGATATTTCTCTGTTAATATCTGGGTATTCAATGGTTGGGAAAATCATTGTAATCTTTGGAGTTTCAGTATGAGAGGGTTATATGTAGCTTAGACCGCATGAATGTCATATAGTATATTTTATATTTTTTAAGGATTGGAAACGGTAGCTGCAAAAAAGGATTGTTAGTCCAATTAGTTTGATGAAACTCATCACTCACAATATTTTTGGGGGAATTGTTAGCATAAAATCTATCATTGTATGAGAAGAAACTGATCTGCCTTCAGTTCTTAGGTTATGTTCAGCACTGATGTTAACTTTTTTATAACCTTTGTCAAATAGTATTGTTATTGTGAAAGCAAATTGTGTACATTGACTACTGTGAGTCCTCGGATAGGACGGAGTTGGAATGTGTTGCATTTAGGGCTAGGCAATATATTCTAATTATAATGAAAGTATTTCAAAACGCCATAATGTAACATCCACAATAAAAAAGAATCATAATTTGACGGGAAAAAAAACCACTACTTACTAAACTTTTATTTGTCTTTGTCTTTTTTTTATGTGGTTGTCTGATCTAGTGCTCAGGGTGAATCAATGGCTAAATAGTGTGACAATGTTTTCAGATGACAGATGGTCATCAACATTCCCATCGTCCAGATCTTACACACTTTGATGACATGTCCCGTGTATTACCAATGTCATGAAGCACTTTGCTGAGCTCTGGTTGCCAATACTGAAGACATACAAATCACGTGACGAGAGTTAATTTGCACATACACTGTAATCTTTTGTATGGTGAACCATGATGCGTTTCCATTGTCTACACACAATTAAATTCTGAATAAAAATGTGGACTGTAAGACTAGTGTTAATTACAAAATTAACTTGGGTACCCACAAATACTCAAGAGCCAATTAGTAGTTTAATGCTTTTCTTCATTTACCCTTTCATGTATGATATTAGTACTTGTGCCACGATTACAATGCCTTCCTCTTGGCCTAATACTTCCTAGTTCCTGTGTTCAGGAACTAGGCAAAATAAAAGGTCAACAAGTGAAGTAAAATGCTAAATGTCCATCACCTCGTGCTTCCAGTCCTGTCGGTAAACAGGAAATCCAGTGAACTATTTGGGGGAGATTTCAAGCTATTTTCAGCATTATTACATCTGTGAGCTTTAGGCAACGGAGGCTGCTATTTGATATTAAGGTCTAGACCTCCAACCATCTGCTATTAGTGAGTTAAATGCGTGAAAGTTTGTCTCTAGTTCCTGCGCCTGCCTCTGTATGAGACCATTTATATTTCCGACTGCTCCCGGCTCGTTTCTGATCAGTCTGGGCATCTTTTCGGTAATTAGTTCAAGAGTCCTTCTAGCCTGTCAATCACAGGTGGGTGAAATACTTCTCAAGCCAGAGAGATGGAGGCAGGGAAAAGCGATGGACTCTTCTACCCTATATATCAGGCCTATATTGAAAAGTTGGATGCAAATGTACTGAGTTGTGATGCCCCTGCTGCCCTATCTATCGTCTATCCAGCTAACGTGTGGAGGGAAAGAGATACTGGCCCTTTGAACATATGAAACTATTTCTAGTCCCAATTAGAAGTGTGCTGTTTTGTTGACATATTTAGATGATGTGTTACATGTGTAACTTTTCCAGGCCAAACAGACATAAGGACTTCCACTTCCACTTCCACTGGCCTTGACCTCCTTGTGGACTTCCACTGGTTGGCCAGTGGAAGTCCTTATGTCTGTTTGGCCTGGAAAAGTTACATATGTAACACATCATCCCTGTTGCGGGAGGCCAGGGAAGAGGATTACGAACCAGCGGTTGTGGGAGGAGGCTGAGGGAGAGGGACTGCTTTCTAAGAGATAGAAGGAGGCACGGTAGGTGATGCTCAGAACACCTGAGCCTTATCAGGGTTCAAGGCTACTGGTGGCTGATGGTTTTCCCCCAATATTGTTTGAATGTTTTACTTACCTATCTGAATAATATTGTTGTTGGGCTTTAGAATTAGATTGAGGCATGTATGATATCTTTGATGTGCAGTGCATCTGATATAGATAATACTTTTCAACCAGCTTTAATATTTTAGGATTATTGTTTTAGCATTATTTCGTCTACATTTAATTAATTATATCATTTTGAATGTGAAGCACTTCGAGGTGCACTAATACATGAAAGGTTCTATATCAATAAGTTCAATAAATGGAAAAAAGTTAAGAATTATTATTTATTGGAAATTGGTATTTATTGGAATTATTTACAAAGATAGAATCACTTAAAAATACCCCATCTGTTGTTAGGCCCGGAATAAATACCCCTTCAAAAAAGTAATTAACTAAAATAGATTTTCTTTAAATCTGAAGGACCAGTTTATTTACTGTCCAAATCAAAAGCACACCGTCAAACAGTGTGATGTGGTTCAATTCAATTCTTCCATTAGATACTTCACATATGGAGGAGCAACAGGGTGTGTCCATACCCAACAGTTCATAAAATAAACACACACACTCACACACACCACACACACACACACACACACACACACACACACACACACACACACACACACACACACACACACA
>JAOPUD010000140.1:14487053-14499222 GCA_027122715.1 Trisopterus minutus | reverse complement strand
CGGTATGAGGGCGGGAATAAAGAGCAGAATGTGATTGGATTACTGTAGCTAAATATCAGAGATCTGCTTTAATCTGCGCTGCTGTAGCGTTTCGTTTATTAAATTGTAACAAACTTTTTCACGGACCCCCTGGCAACACGTCACGGACCCCCAGGGGTCTGCGGACCCCACTTTGAGAACCACTGCTCTAAATCACATCAGACTTAAAAATTTTGACCGCTCTTATCTCTGTGTTTTGCAGGAAAGAGGGCTCGAGTCAGCACCACAGATCCCATGCCCCAGGGTGCAGCAGAGGCAGAGCCATCCACCACAGGGAAGGGAAAGCGGTCATTGGGCAGCTTCTAAGCTTCTTCAAGAGCAAGGCTGTCCCCCCTCCTTCCACTACACAGTTGGAAGATGCCATCAAAGCTGAACTGGACAACTACCTGATGACTCCTACTATTGATGGAGAGGAAGATCCAATGGCCTGGTGGAGTGCACAATGTTAACTTTCCATGGCTGAGCAAACTGGCTCGTAAATTCCTATGCATACCAGCTGCCAGTTTGCCATCAGAGAGATTGTTTAGTGCTAGTGGCGATGTTGTCACATGTAAGCGCTCATGTCTAAAACCAGCAAAGGTTGACATGCTGGTTTTGTTGACAAAAAATCTGTAAAGAGTGATGTAGAGATGTCAGGGAAGCAAGCGTTATTGTTGATTCATTATTTTTCAGATTTTATTTGTTCTGAACTTCACCCTGACTTGCGGTGTCAGCCTTTGTTCAAAAAAGATATTTGCTATTTTTGCTGTTTAATGCTATATTGTTTACAGAATAGATGTGCAATTTTTGGGTGCTGTTGAGCCATAGCCCACCTATTTTTTCAGAAGGGAAGAGTTTGGGTCATTTTATTTTAGACTTCAAGACTTCTTCACATAGTCGACATTTGAAGTTCCAGAATGGATTGTACCCAGGAAGGTCTTTGCGTTTGCGTTGTGGAGAGGCTGGTTGTTCATTAGTTTTTTGCACATACTTCGGTTACCAGCGCCACTTATCTCGAGCACATAAGGATGGTGGTGATTCAGATTCCGGCAGTGATGTTGAGTTTGGTCCTGCAACTAATGTTGGAGCTTCTGTTTCACAACAAGTTAATGTAGATCCTCCTGCGACTGTCACTACACACATTCCAATGAATAAAACGAAAATACTAGACATGAGCGGCTCTGTTATTGCTCAACTGCAATCCTCAGGAGTCACTGACACTAGTGTAGAGTATTATTAGCGCTTGGTGTTTGCCAGTGTTTTTTTTTTTTTAACACTGACACTAGTGTTGAGTATTATTAACACTACTCAGTGTTGGCCAGTGTTGATTTTCAACTCGATTTAGTGTGGAATTAACTCTGTGTGAGTGTAAAATCATTGACACTTTCAATAGTGTCACTTTAACACCGAAAAGAGTGGATGCATATGCACACTTTCGAAGTGTTAAATTTGACACTCTCAGAGTTGATTTAACACTAGCGATTTTGCTGTGTAGTTAAATCAAAGCTAGATTCGTCTAGGTTAGTTAAATCAAGGCTAGGTTAGTCTGGGTTAGTTAACTAGAGGCTTAGTTAGCCTGGGTTAGTTAACAAGGTGCTAGGTTAGTCTGAGTTAGTTAACGAGGTGCTAGGTTAGTTGGAAAGTCAATAACCATGACCCTTGAACTATGAACAAGGACAGGAGAGATTATTCCTATAGATGAAATCATCGTCCACCCGGACTGGAAGGAGAACCAGAGCCGCGACTCCCCGTGTGTCTGCCCTCCAAGCAGTTTGCCCATGATGTAGCACCACACACGCAACATGGCTACAACACACGGCTGTAACACACGGCTAGAACAGGCCTGTAACACACGGCTGTAACACACGGCTAACACACGGCTAGAACACGCCTGGAACACACACCTGGAACACACGGCTAGAACACGCCTGGAACACACACCTGGAACACACGGCTAGAACACGCCTGGAACGCCTGGTGCAAACATCTGTTATAACACACGGCTTGAACACGCCCGAATGGGATTATGTTTGAAGTTTAGAGGGATTACAATCTGACTGGGATTATGTTTGAAGTTTAGAGGGACTACAATCTGAATGGGATTGTATTAGTTCTCTAGACTGATGTGTGAAGGGGTTTTAATTTACTGGAATCATAATCAGTTTAATAAAATTTTATTTGTATAGCCCTTGATCAACATTGCAGTCTCAAAGGGCTTAAAGAGGAACTATGCAACTTTTTTAATCTTAATTGACCTTAAGGTCATGGTTCTATAACACTTTATGGGTCGATTGGTGGCTGTTTTGACTCCCCCTAGCGTGTCTGGGCGGAGAAAGGCAGAATGCAAGTTTGCGGTGGCGACCCGCCGCCAACTCTCACGGGAGTCTCGGGTCTCACAACGAAACTTTGCCTTACGGCACTACCCCCCCACAAACACGGAACCGGCTAGATGTAAAAACACCAGGAGCGCAGGGATTGTTACAATCATGGATCAGCTGACTAAAAAGAGACAGAGAAACCCAACGTAGGAGGAACAGAAGAAGAGAAAAAGGGAGACTGACCGACAGAGATGCCACCACGAGTAAACGTTGGGCGAGAGAAAAATAAGAGTGCAAATCGGATGCCGACTTGGCCGTGTTGCTCTTGAAATTGTAAGTACCCTTGGGTGAACTTTCTTTGATTTGTTTTTCTTTGTCTTGTGGCTTTCTAGTTGATAGTCTCTGTAAAAATGTGTTTGCTCGACCGTTTTGTTGTGGGCCCTGTATGGTTCTAGCTTGCTTACTCGCTACCAAACCTGTTTGTTTCCATGGTTGTTTTGCTGTCCGTCTGTCCCCCAGATACAGGCTGAATCCCCAAACCCGGGTTCTTGTTGTTTATTCAGATCACTAGATCGCCATTCAAATCCCTCAGATTTTTCTAAGAGAGTAGCCTATATCATGTGATATGTCTGGCTGGCCATATAATGCAGTACCCTGCACGAGAGCTGCTAGTTAGCACATATTCGCCTGGAACAGAACTGTTTCATTTTAGGAGACGTGAACCTCCATTAACTGTACTCCTACACCTCTGACATCCAGACGGCCTTCCTTGCAAGGTCGTTATGAGGCTTGATGACCCAGGCTCGGCCTGCTTGCCCCGGTACAGCCACCACCCACATACAAACGAGGAAACCTTAATCCAGAGAACCCTCAAGAAGATGCTACACAATTAAGGCAAAAAAAAACAAAAAGTGTGGTGAAAACATCTGTTATATAGAAAAGGGAAACATTTGAAAACTATATACAATAATGTTTATTTACATTATTTATTTACAAACATCTACACGTCCAGGCGGCACACCCTGAAAGCCGTGTAGTGGGCCCTGGGGTCAGGAAACGGGTCCCTAATCAAACCTTTAAAGGGAGTATTCGGGATTTTGGACATCGGAACTCATTTCCAGGTGAGCCGGTGTGTTATTTATCATTGAGACAGTTTTCAACACTTTATATTCAGTCCTTCTAGTTGCAGAAATCGAGAGGATCTGCTAGCCTGCCAATAAAAACAGTTTTACCCACTCCAGAGGAGTGGGTAAAACTGCCGAGGCAAACCATTTATAACGCCAGACTGTCTATGTAAATGTCTGTGTTGATAGAATAATGTTAGAAATAAACTTACCCTTGCATCGCATTGCATTTGGTTTATAATCCCTGTAGTTGGAAGCAGGTTACGGCAGCGGCGGACTGATATTACCTGGAGTGTGCTTCTCTATTTACCATTACCAGAAAGTAGTCCTCTGACACTGGCTCCCTCAATATCCTCATCCTCCTTGACCTCAGTCCTGCCTTTGACACGATCAATCACTCCATTCTCATCTCCCGTCTCCAATCCACCCTTGGCATCACCGGAATCGCCCTCTCCTGGCTCAGATCCTATCTCTCCGACAGACATCAATTCATCACCATCAACAACTGTCAATCAGCCACTACTACTCTTATCCACGGTGTCCCCCAGGGTTCTGTGCTTGGTCCACTCCTCTTCATTCTGTACATGCTTCCACTTGGTCAGATCCTCCGTCACCATGGACTCCGGTTCCACTGCTATGCCGACGACGCACAGCTCTACCTCCCCACCAAAACCATCAGTCCCTCCACCCTCTCAACCCTCTCCAACTGTTTGACTGACATCAAGACCTGGATGCATTTTGCATCCAGGTCTTGATGTCAGTCAAACAGCTTTCTCAAACTCAACTCCAACAAGTCCTCATCATTGGTCCTGACTCCCGCACCCACTCCACTCAGAACTTCACCCTTAACATTGACGGCTCCACCATCACGCCCTCCACCAAAATCCGTAACCTTGGAGTTATCCTGGACCCCACTCTCTCCTTCCTCCCCAATATTAGCAAAACCACATTTTTCCACCTCCGAAACATCACCGCCCCATCGCCGCCGCTCCGCCCCAACCTGTCACCTACCGCTGCTGAGACACTCATCCATGCTTTCATTTCATCCAGGCTCGACTATTTGCAATAGTTTTCTCTATGGCGCCACCACCAAAGTCCTCAATAAACTTCAATATGTCCAGAACTCAGCTGCACACCTCCTCACTCGTACCCGCTCCAGAGAACACATCACACCTGTCCTCCGTGAAGTCCATTGGCTTCCAATTAGACACTGAATTAACTTCAAAATCTTACTCATCACCTACAAGGCCCTCAACAGCCTAGCCGCCTCCTACCTTGCCGACCTCCTCCATCACCACGCCCCCTCCCGATCCCTCAGGTCCATCTCTGCCAACCTGCCGTGCTTAGTCCCCCGGACTAAGCGCCGGACTTGGGGTGATCGGGCCTTCTCAGTTGCTGCCCCCACCCTTTGGAATTCACTCCCCTCCCACATCAAAAGCCTCCCCAACCCTCTCTTCTTTCAAATCTGCACTCAAAACATACCTTTTTACACCAGCCTTCCCCACCTAACTCCCATCTTATTCTTCATGTTTAACCTCTGTTTTGCTTTTAAATCCTAGTCTGTCTTAATACAGATCTGTTGCTTAGTTTTGATAGGGCAATATGTAAAGCGTCTTAGAGTACCATTGTAAGTGCTATATAAATCAGATTTATTACTATTATTATTATTATTAAAGAGCACGTTCCACAGTCTGTCGTGATCTATTGCTTAATTGAATGTTTTATTGACTAAAAATACAAATGTAGATATAATATATTACACAATGGCAGCAAACAACATTTTCTTCAATTGCTTCATACAAATAAACATAAAACGTGACATACACAATCTACTTTCTTAACTGGCGCAATGTGGCTCTATTTCACCTTATCATGGCCGCCGGCTGTGGTTTCGGTTCGGCCTCGTCGTCCCCTTTCTTCTTCCAGAAGGAATCCAAAGAAAAGTAATACAACAGAGGGTCAAAGCAGCAGTTCATACTCGCGAGGCACAGTGTTGGCTCAACAGCACTCCTCCAATCTTCAACGCTCAGCACCAATGAAAGAGGCAGGAAAAATATGAAAAACATCAACAAGTTCATGGCAAAGATGAGCATCACATTTATCTTGTTGACCTGAGCAGAGTCACTGAGGTGACTGCGCAGTTTCCAGGACACCATTAAGGTGGAGATACAATTGACTGCCAGCAGAAACAACACAAAACTAGAGTTCAGGTAAGGCAGTGATGGAATAAACCACTTCCGATAACAGGGAGAGTGATCGGGGTGGAAGCAGGTGGTTAGATTGCAGAAATGCAGCAACCGTGATGTCCCGACGCCCTCTGGGATGTTCACAGCCAACAGAGAGACCCAAACCAAGACGCACGCTCTCCAGCTGTTGGTGGTGGTCCGCAGGTGCCTGGACCTCAGGGGGAACACCACAGCCAGCAGTCGGTCCACACCGATGCAGGTGATGAAGATGGCGCTGGCACGGATGTTGTTGCTGAATAACATGGTGATCAAGGCGCAAGCGCCAACCCCCAGGGGCCAGGTGCCGGTCGCATAGAAGTAGACCCTCATCGGCAGGGAGAGCACCAGCAGCAGGTCGGCCGCCGCCAGGTTGATCATGAAGACGGCGCTGGGAGACTTGAGCCGGTGGCGGTGTACCAGGATCCACAGGGACACGGCGTTGAGCGGCAGGCCCAGCACCACGATGCACCCAAAGACGCCCGCGTAGGCCGCGCTCCCCTCCTCGGCAGGCGACATGTTGTTGTCCAGTGAAGAAATGTCAAATGGAAGCGTGCTCAGCTGAGGTTTGGCCCCGACAGAGAGCACAGCATCATGACCTCGATACATTAAGAGATTTCGATGTGGATAATTTAGATGCAGTTACCACACAGGAACTGACACTGGGCTAATCGCAAAGACGTCAAGCAGGGCTCTCAAGTCTCACGCATTCGGCGTGAGACACACGCAATTCAACCCATGCACACGCTCACACGCTACACTAGCCAGGACAGGATATCAAATGGGTTTCCTGTACGTGGGGTAACCAAACGGCCTCTTTTGCCCGGACATGCCCTCAATAGCCTTTTGAGGCAGTGTTGTTTCTGAATATTAGTGTTAAGGGCCAATAATGGTTACTATCATACATTAGTCACCATGTCTGTGGGCACATTTGTATGCAGTCACATGTTAATATCCCCCCCTCCCCCGCCGACAAAATCTCACTCTGAACTCAAAACTTGAGAGCCCTGCGTCAAGCGAATCGCTTTCTAGTTCAGAGGCTAGTTCTTTTGATCCATGCGTTCTTCTCGTATCTCGTGATTTCAATCAGGTTATCGCCAACAGTGAGAATCACTTAGGTCGGATTTGGCCAACGGGAATATTTTTGAGGCCACTTGAATCACAATTCATATGTGGAAAAAAATTAGGATCAACTTTTGTTGATGTTGAAATTAACTGTCCCCAGTAGTCTTGCTTAAATGTGAAGTCAGCATATTCGTTTATTTTGGTGTGTATTGTCTGCTTACTAACCAGCAATAAATTAATTCATTTCGATTCAAATAATGTTTCTGGAATTGGTATCCATTATTAGCAATTGCATTTTCTTTTCTTCTGCTTTACCGCGTCTCTCATGCGTCTTCGCTTGCCTCTCCATTCTCCATCTGTGCCCGCGACTTGCTGGCAGCTCTGGCCCACGGGAATGCGGGCTAACTGGTCGCTAGCTAGCCAGCTGGTGACTAGCTGGCTGCTACCTGTCCGTGCCACTGCTGTCAGCTGTCTGGGATCTGCCTGCAGCGCTGGGCCATTGACTAGCTCGCTGCCGGGTGACTGGTTACATACTAGCGGGTCGACGGCTAGCTGGTTTCTACAACCCGGCCCTCCGTCATCGTCCCCTGCTAAAACACCGGTATTCCATCTCCAAAGTCCCTCAACTACACTGTTCACCAAGCGCTCCTCCCGGACACGTTGTATCCAACACCATCAAAGAACTCGGACTCCTACGTCGGCCACGATATGTCCACAGAGGCAGCCGGAGGAAGTTTGTTTACTCCGGCTCAGGAAACTCCATTCCCTCTCTGTGGGCCAATCGGCACCCACCCAAGGCGCGACGTCATCACCATAACAACCACAACGTGCGCACTGTTTATCTCACTCCGCTACCCGGAGCTCCTCAACCCATCACCAACAAAAACCCATCTCATCTGAAATGTGCACTTCTCAACAACCGTTCACTTAATAAAAAAAGGACGTCTTCTAAGTGAATTTATTTCTGACTCAGTACTGGATCTTCTCTGTCTCATCGAAACCTGGCAAAAATCCATGGACTATTTTTCACTCAATCAAGCCACGCCCTCTGGCTACTCTTACATTGATAAACCTCGTCTGGATGGTCGAACTGGCGGTGGAATTGCCATCATTCATCGCCATGACATCAAAACCAGTGCAACATCCATCCCAACCCCTTCATCATTCAAATCCCTTTCTTTTAAACTATCTGGTCCCAAGCCCCTGATCATTGCAGTCATTTACCGTCCCCCTAAGCCCGACCCTGCCTTTCCCTCTGATCTATCTGCATTCCTTACCCAGCTATGTGCTATATCTCCATCTGTTTTCCTCTTGGGCGATTTCAACATTCATGTGGACTCATCTGACCCGCAACCAAACTTCTGGAAATCCTCTCATTCTTCAACATCACCCAACACATCGATTTTCCAACCCATAACAAAGGCCACACCCTGGATCTGGTCTGTTCCACTGGCATCACTATCAGTCACCTGGCCAGTAACAACCTCCACATCTCTGACCATCTGGCCATTACTTTTCAAACTCACACTCCCTCCCCCCACGAGAAGCAAAAACGCACAATCACTTTCTGCAACCTCAAGTCCATCAACCCATCCTCTCTCTCCACATGTCTTTCTGAGTCCATCTCTAAACTCACCATCACCCACAACAACTCCCCCGACAACCTGGTTAACAGCTATAACTCATCACTCTCATCCTGACTTGACCAGCTTGCACCTGTTCAGTCTAAATTGGTCTCATTCTCCCACTCTGCCCCATGGTACACTGACGAACTCCGCCATTTCAAATCCAAGCGACGCCAACTGGAAAGGCTTGCCAAGAACAGGTCTTACTGTCCACCAGGAAATCTACAAACAACACCTCCAGCTATACAAAGACATCCTGAACTCAGCCCGCTCCTCCTACTACTCAGGAATCATCCAGTCTGGCACCAGCAATCCAAGGACCCTCTTCAACACCATTAACACACTCCTCAAGCCAATGGACACCATCTCACACTCCTTCTCAGTTGAAAAATGCGATAACTTCCTATCCTTCTTCAATGATAAAATCAGCACAATCCACAGCCAGTTGACCACCGACCCTGCTCCATGACCCAAACCTGATCCCCCCCTAACCACCGGTTAATCCTTCTCCACATTTGCTAACATTACTTCCTCTGACCTTTCCTCCACAGTCTCAACCATGAAATCATCGACCTGCAACCTGGACCCGCTCCCCACCACACTTCTGAATGCCTGTCTCCCCACTCTCTCCACCCTCATCACCACTGTAAACTCCTCGCTATCCTCCGGCGATGTCCCCTCCTCCCTAAGGCTTGCATCATCACCACCGTACTAAAGAAAACCGGCCTGGATCCCGATTCCCCTATCAACTACCGCCCCATCTCCAATCTACCTTTTCTGTCTAAAATCCTGGAACGTGTTGTTGCCAAACAACTCATCACCTACCAAGAGACCAACAACCTCTTAAAATTCTTCTCTGACACTGGCTCCCTCAATATCCTCATCCTCCTTGACCTCAGTGCTGCCTTTGACATGATCAATCACTCCATTCTCATCTCCCATCTCCAATCCACACTTGGCATCACTGGTACCGCCCTCTCCTGGCTCAGATCCTATCTCTCCGACAACAAGGACAACTGTTAATCAGCCACTACTCCTCTCATCCACGGTGTCCCCCACGGTTCTGTGCTTGGTCCACTCTTCTTCATTCTGTACATGTTTCCACTTGGTCAGATCCTCCGTCACAATGGCCTCCGGTTCTACTGTTACGCCGATGACACACAGCTTTACCTCCCCTCAAAAACCATCAGTCCCTCTCAACCCTCTCCAACTGTTTGACTGACATCAAGACCTGGATGCAAAATAGCTTTCTGAAACTCAACTCCAACAAATCCGAAGTCCTCATCATTGGTCCTGACTCCCTCACCCACTCCACTCAGAACTTCACCCTTAACATTGATGGCTCCACCATCACCCCCTCCACCAAAATCCGTAACCTTGGAATTATCTTGGACCCCACCCTCTCCTTCCTCCCCCATGTTAACCATATTACCAAAAACACATTTTTCCACCTCCGAAACATCACCCGCCTCCGCCCCAACCTGTCAACTATCGTGGCTGAGACACTCATCCATGCTTTCATTTCATCCAGGCTCGACTATTGCAATAATCTTCTCTATGGCACCACCACCAAAGTCCTCAATAAACTCCAATATGTCCAGAACTCAGCTGCACGCCTCCTCACTGGTACCCGCTCCAGAGAACACATCACACCTGTCCTCCGTGAACTCCATTGGCTTCCAATAAACACTGAATCAACTTCGAAATCTTACTCACCACCTACAAGGCCCTCAACAGCCTAGCCCCCCCCTTCCTTGCCGACCTCCTCCATCACCACACCCACTCCCGATTCCTCAGGTCCATCTCTGCCAACCTGCTGAACATCCCCCGGACTCAGCGCCGGACTTGGGCTGATCGGGCCTTCTCAGTTGCTGCCCCCACCCTTTGGAATTCACTCCCCTCCCACAGCAAAGTCTCCCCAACCCTCTCTTCTTTCAAATCTGCACTCAAAACACACCTTTTTACACTAGCCTTCCCCACCTAACTCCCACCATATTCTTCATGTTTAACCTGTTTTGCTTTTAACCCTAGTCTGTCTTAATAAAGATCTTTTGCTTAGTTTTGATAGGGCAATATGTAAAGCATCTTAGAGTACCATAGTAAGCGCTATATAAATCAGATTTATTATTATTGTTGTTGTTTATGTTTTTGCTGTTTTAAGGGGGGCGTGCTTGGTATTCTGATTGATTGGACCTGTGACCTGGACTGGTGGGCCAGCCAGTGTCTTCCTAAATACAGCTTCAGACGGTTGGATGATAACAACAAGAGCCATGTGCTAGCGCCAGGATACAACTTCAGGTGGGAAACATTCCCTGTTAATCGCAGTGTATTTTATGTGCTGGAAAAACAACACAGGTTGGAGTAAGTTTCATCGTCATCAAGTCTCAGAGGATGGAAGTTTAATAGTACAACTATTTATTACAGAAGGCAGTCAAATCACGCAATCAAACATGCAATATGGAGTTGGTTCAAGAAGCAACTGTTGGACAAAGCAAATTCAATAGTATATTTTGGTATGGATGGTAGAGAAGTCATGCCTGTGGGGTCTGCTTTATCTCACCCAGTTTAACGTCTAAAGATGTTTTTCCACACTTATTTTTATTCATACAGCAGATAATGATTATACTTACTTTAAATGTATAGTATATAGGCTTCTAATTTAATTTCCATTCCATTTATATAAAAAAAACTGTGTGCTTGTTTGTAAGTACAGGTTTGCAAAATACTACAAAAGCCCAGAAGGCACGGAGTCCAGGACTTTGATCAAGGCCTACGGAATCCGCTTTGAAGTCATCGTTATCGGAACAGTAGGAATACAATGTCCCTGTATTATAATGAGGATGTGTGGCCCTTAACATACATTATCCCAGTCTTATGATGAGGATGTGTGGCCCTAAACATGAAAACATTATCCCTGTCTTATGTTGAGGATGTGTGGCCCTTAACATGAATACCTTATCCCTGTGTCTTCTGATGTGAATGTGTGGCCCTTAAAATGTTCTGTATGTGTTCTGATGAGGATGTGCATCCCTTAACATTTTCTGGATTGTCTTATGGTGAGGATGTGTGGCCCTTAACATGTCTGGATCACTCAGCAGGTTGACCCTTTTCCCAGGCAGGTAAATTCGGCATAGTACCAACAGTAGTGAATCTTGGAGCCTCACTGACCTTCCTGAGTCTGGTGAGTGAGCTAGCCTTAACCATAACCCTCACCCAGTTGGGTGAGTTAGCTAACCCTAACCCTAACCCCATAACCAGGACAGCCTCCTGAACAAACATTTACAGCTGACTCATCTCTTCATCTATCCATTGATTTCAACTGTCAATTTTGCAGGTGCCGACAGTTTCTGACTGGTTTCTACTGACATTCACGAGGAAAAGATCTTTTTACAGCAAACATAAAACCACACACCTGAGAGATGAGGACGAGCAGGATGAAGATGAAAACAAACAATCAGTAAAAAAATATAATTATAAACAATATATATATATATATAGTTTTTTGTATTTAGCATTTATTGTACCTGATAGTTTCTCTTTTTGCAGATGTCCATGGGTACCAGCTATGGAACTCAATAGGATTAACACACATATGAGAAGCATATGCAAACAAGTTATCCAATAATGCATGATTTAATTGAATATGACTTTTGATCATCCTCTTCCAAATAAACATATTATTAACTTGACTTGTAATGTGCTATAACTATGTATAACACAAATAAGTGTGTGTGTGTGTGTGTGTGTGTGTGTGTGTGTGTGTGTGTGTGTGTGTGTGTGTGTGTGTGTGTGTGTGT
>JAOPUD010000140.1:14475441-14487028 GCA_027122715.1 Trisopterus minutus | reverse complement strand
GTGTGTGTGTGTGTGTGTGTGTGTGTGTGTGTGTGTGTGTGTGTGTGTGTGTGTGTGTGTGTGTGTGTGTGTGTTAACCAGTACATTTGCCTATCAATACAAAACATAAAAATACATGGTGTGGGGCCCTGCATTCATAATTGAGAAAGATGCGTCATGTCCCTATAGGTCGTCACTGACGTCCGTCTCAAGGGGGCGGGATCATAGCATACAGTCCAACCGCTAGCATCAGGCTACCAAACAAAAGACGAGCCACTGCTAATGAGGGGGACAACGTTAGCTGTAGTTTTCGAATTAGCTTCTTCTGTAAGAATTAGGCAATGAAAGAATTCAACAAAACGTTAGCAATGGCGCCAGCTGTTCATTTAACCAGCTAGGTTAACATTAGCATCCAGTGAGCCGGGAGGCTAACTACCAACCATGACAGGCTAGGTGACGTTAGCTTGTTAGCTTCCATGAAATCATTTATCTCAATATCTTCACTTGGAACCAACTTGAAGTGTTCTATTAAATATCTGTACGAATACGAAGATTCAACAAGGATGACAGGTGATGCTGACACCACAATGTTGCTATACCGATGCAATACAATACCAACTGTTCTTATAGATCCTCTTCATGGTGAACACCATAAGGAAGACGATCTATCATAGTAGTTTAATATCATAATAGTTTTATATCATAGCTTAATATAATAGTTCGATATCGTAATATTTGAATGCTCTCCACAGAAGATGGCGTCTTGTTGAACGTTCCTGTCATCCGACAGCTGTACCACTGGGACTGTGGCCTGGCCTGCTCCAAAATGGTCTTGAAGTAAGTGAACATTAAACTTCCTGGTTGCAAAGTTGTAATAATAATACTTTAATGCTTAATAATACGTCCGTGATTGTGCCTAATCAAGTGATCAGGTAGATTCATAGCCTGTATACCATAGGATGGATTCTAGGTGTTCATGTCAGATCGGTTTGCAGGTACCTGCACCCCATCAGTGACCCAGATTTCCAGAGCGCCTGCTGGGAGCTGAAGCTGACTGAGAGCGTGTGGACCATCGACTTGGCTTACCTCATGTGTCATCTTGGAATAAGGCACCAGTTTTGTACTCAGACTCTTGGCGTGGACAAGGGCTTTAAAAACCAGGTATTTGTTGAGTTCAATATGAATCCTGTTTTCGACCTATGTGACGTTGAGGTAGTAAGAGTGATGTTTTGACACTTATGTTATTTCTTTCTCTCTATTAGTCCTTTTATAAAAAGCATTTTGATACGGAAGAAGACAGAGTGAATGAGCTCTTCATGAATGCAGAGAGCAAGGGCGTGGTGGTTCGGAAATGGTGAGTTCTCTAGTACTTTAGTACCTTAAGTATGACCTGACAGCGTCTCTCACATGAGTAAATAAACCCTTGTTGGGCCGTTCTCCCCGGCAGCTCGGTGACAATCCAGGAGATCACAGCCCATATAGAGCAGGGCCACGTGGCCATCGTGCTGGTCAACGCTGTGGTCCTGACCTGTGAGCTCTGCTCGCTGCCTGTCAAGTACTGCTGCTTCCTTCCCGTGGGCCAGAAGTGTTTCTGCAGGAGGCCCGAGTACCAGGGCCACTTCGTTGTGGCCTGTGGCTTCAACAGCACCACTGGCTGCATCTTTTACAACAACCCTGCGTACGCCGACCGTGAGTCCCCCCCCTTCACACCTGACCTCGGGGTCTGGAGGTGTTGTCATAATATTCGTGAGTCTTAATAGACCAAGTACATAATTTCATCAACAGCGCAAGTTTCACTTTGTATTTGTAGTAAGACCCAAAAAGAAGTGTCACAGCTTTATTTAAAGGATGAGTTACAATGACTTTTCATAACAATGCGCCAACACATCCCATGTGTGGGTGATCAGAAACTTGTATAAACTGAACCTGTGTCCTCTGCTGTTCCAGGCGTGTGCTGCACCAGCATCACTAACTTTGAGGAGGCTCGGCGCAGCTACGGGACAGACGAGGATATATTGTTGGTCTTCAAAGACAGCTGACGGGGGTCTTAGCCTTCGCCGACACCGTCGGCATGTTCACCTCCACCCCACGCTGTAGTGACATCATCACCGCTGCAGGTCGACAACTGAAGCCAGGATCCCTCAGGAGCTGCACCCCGCTGAGCGCTCAGGAGAGCGAGGACTCATGCCACTGAACCCTCAGAGAGAGGGAGGACCCCCACCGCTGCAGGCTTCAGACCGGGTTTCCCCGTTGCATCAGATGACCCACTGTTATTTTTTTTAGCATCTTAATGCATTTCTTAAGAAGGTGATGGATGGTAGGCCTAAAGGTCAACTCAACCATAGCTCAGCTGCAGCCTTGTTGAGGTATAAGAGAGTGAGGAGCTTTTTGAAGAGCTTCCATTTCTCCAGTCCTGACGGCGTGAACGTATCGAACATGTCGTAGAACGGCGGTACCGGGTGTTCTATCCGTAGGAAGAAGGAATCTGTTTTTTTGGGGTAGTCTCAGGTAAGTGTGCTTGAAGTGTTCAGGGAGGCAGAGCTGGGGTCAGGGAGGCAGACCGGCCTGTTGGTCCTCTTCAGAGATATTCTCCACTCTAGCCCAGAGGGCTGTCCCAGGACGGACACAGGAGGCCTGTCCCAGGATGCATGGAGGTCTTTTAACACCAAGCCAAATAATGAACGCTGTCAGTTCAGCTGCTCACATGACCAGGCCTTTTACCCCTTATCTTTTTTATTTCATGTCATGGATGAAATGATTGCACTATAATTTCCATAGAGACATAATAATGTATTTAAATTATAACTTTTAGGACACCATTTATGAATTGCTTTTCCATGTGTACTGAGAAGTCTCCCAGCTGTTCATTTGAAGTATGAACAAACGGCACATTTCAGCAGGAATCTTTATTTTGTATGATACATAGAATCACATTCCCTATGTGCTGTAATCAATAAAGAATTGAACACATGCCAATTTGATCTGATGGTTTGCCTTAGCAGTATTTCATATTGACCTGCCTCAATCTTGTCATTACCTCCAGTGTCTTTCAGTCTAAAACTGTCACACCAGCCTACGTGTCTTTGATTTGGGCTTAAGGTCAAATGTTAATCCGACTGAATGCCATTACTCCTTCACTATGTTGGGCTTGAAGTCTTCGCTGACCGCCTTGGCCAGTTCTGATGCGTACTCTGAATACCTCCCAGTCATCTGGATTACAAAGAAACACACAACAATGTTTGTTTTGTTTTAAGCTCTTAACTCCAATAACCATCTAAACTGAGTCTCACCTGGAAGGTCAGAACAGAAAATAATTTTAGCCTAATTTATATAATTTATTACCACTTTATAATGCCAATAGAAACCTTAAATATGTGTTATCGGTGAATGTAAACATGCATAATAACGTTCAGTGTAAGATTGATGCAAAAAAACTATGCAAAATCATGCAAAAAACCTTCCTTGTTCTCACTGAGCCAGGGCTCTGATAGGACGTACCTTGAAGCTCCACTTATCGCTGATCTGCCGGTTCATGTTTAGGTCGAGCTCGACCACCAGCAGGCCGTCCCGGGTTCTGGAGAGCCCAGGAGAGCGACTGCCATCAGGGGCAGACACGTAACTTGAACCATAGAAGTGTCCAAAGTCATGGTGTGCTAAGGAAACAAAGAGCTATCTGTTAAAATATGTTATTCTAGAGAGGACCTACTACTGAATTTTATGTAAAGTGCTAAAAAAGAAAAAATGGGTACTGTATATTATCTGTTGGCGCTGGACACACAAGAGAAAGCATTTCTTACCCTTTTTACCATCACCAGATGTGAATTCATTTTTGAAGTGTTCCTGCAATGAGCAAACACAAGATGAAGGTACAAAAGGCCTTACTACAGCAAGATAACAATTACCTGGAAGGAGTGTGTACAGAGACAAAAACACAGATTATTTACGGTCCCAACGCGGTTGATTGCACATGTGTAGCAGTGGTTGGCTATCGCTGCGTTCCTGGCCTCAATGGACCACATGGGCTCACTGGAAAGTAAACAAACCAGACTTTAAACAAATACAGAGATTATACTATTTACTAACAAGTCAAGTCAATACTATTTGTACAGCCCTTAATCACAGCTACAGCCTCAACATAGCAGCAAGACCTCTTTTACTGGGGCATGTGCCACAGTTAAATATATATACACTTTGAGCTGAAGTTCAGACTAAGCCATAAATCAATGAAGCGCCTACAGAGGGGCAGTGTGGAGAGGAGGAGGCCCACCTCAGCGCTCCAACAGTGGCTGAGGGGTTGAAGATTATCTCGGCTCCATTCATGCTGTACATGAACCAGTTCAGAGGGTGGTGGCGTCCGAAGCAGATGTTCACAGCTATCTTACCAAACTGTGTCTGGAACACCTTGTGGCCTGTGTTGCCCTCCATGTAGTAGGTGGACTAGGAGAAAGAAGGATTGAGAAATGTATTCTCATTGTTGGTGGATCTGAAGATTGTTTTTTTATTAATTGATCAAATCATAATCATTAAGTCTATAACATCCGTAACCAGGCCCTCGGCTGACGGACCTCGTTGAAGTCTCCGACCCGGGGGATGTGGTTCTTACGGGTCTTCCCCAACACCTGGCCGGAGTTGGAGATCACCACGGCTGTGTTCCACAAGGTGCTGTGCAGAGCCTCTCGCTCCAGGATCGGAGACACGATCACCATGTTGTACTTCTTGGCCAGCTGGGGGCGGAGATGGAGAGATTGGTTAAAAAAATAAAAAACTCCCTCCTCGCTATGCAGCTGTCATGCTGGCTATAGACATAATTATATTTTAATATACTCTACATAATAATGATGATAATAATAAGGATAATATATAATATACTGAACAACAGAACAAAATTAGCTCAACTATCCAGGGTGAAGCTCCTCATTAAATATTTTTCTACATTTGACTTAGGTATGATTGCTGGACCGGTATATTTCAAATATGAAATCTTGTTCCACCATTTGTGCCCGAGGACGTGTATGGTTCAACTCTAAACTAGAGCCGCTCATGTCACCTCTTGGCAGAAGCGGGTGGTGGTTCCGTCCTCAGCTGACTCTGCAAACTCACTCCAAGGTTCCTTCTCCCGCGTGCAGAAGGCAAACGGCATGGCTGACCAGCAGGGGGCAGAGGTCAGAGGTCAATGCTGGGGGCCTTTCACAACATGATTTAGAGCACATCAGGACTTTGACACTCTGGATTCTAGACCGCTAGAACTCTATATATAATAACTAGCTCTGATGATGATGATGATGATGATGATGATGATGAAATGAACATACTCCAGGTCTCCTGGAAGCAGACGATGTTGACGTCACACATGGCAGCAACCTCCACTAGCTCTGCAATCCGACTGTGAGCAGCACTGATCTGGCGAATAGGTTGGGCCAAAAGACGACGTTGAACACCGGATAGCGCTAACTATTTACTTTAGCAGATGCTTTTATTCATAACGACTAACAACAGGTGCAGGCACATGTCATTAATGAGCAGCTATGGAGCTAGAGGTACAGTGACATGGGGATCATTGTACCCCCTACACTGTCCTGCCCTCAACACTAGGTGACCCCCCCCCCCCCCCTCTGGTCTGCTGGGCTCCGGTCTGACCGACCTGATCCATAATGGGGGCGTCCGTCGGCAGCACGGTGCGGTTCTGGATGAGTCCAACGCGGACCCTCCGGGGGGCCCTCAGCTGTTCTGGAGCACCCTGAAAGGCGTGGCCCTGCAGCTCAAAGTCCAGCTCTGAGGCCGCAGTCTCTGCACATGCTGGGAGCTCCAGTTTCCTACAGGGTGGTAAAACTATAGTGAATACAACACCATAGTGAATAGAACATTAACTTATATTAAAACACATATCTATAGTGAATATAATACCATAGAACATTAAACTATATTTAAACACATATCTATAGTGAATATAATACCATAGTGAATATAAAATGATGAACTGCTGGTATAAACAGACAACATACCAACAGTTATTTATTGAGAGACAATGGTGAATATTGACCCTCTCCACCCGTGGTCATTACGAAGCTGGATACTTATTGATAGAAGTTGTTGGACGTTTCGGCCGGTGTTGTTGAGTCCATCTACTAGCGTTTACTTCAATGCGCTTTTATGTAATTGTGTAAGATGTGGGTCGAGAGTATGTGCTATTGATACGCCATTAGATAACAAGGATACAAGGCTTGCCATATGTTTTACTGGCCTTATGGCACATGGACTGCTGCCTAGTTCTATGTTGGCTGTCACTTTAGTGCCAGTCATCAAAGACAAGGCAGGTAAGATTGGTAGTGTGGATAACTATAGGCCAATAGCCTTAGCCAGTGTAGTGTCAAAAATCCTGGAGAAGATTTTACTTGATCGCCTTATTCAATATCTGACCACCAGCCAAAATCAGTTTGGTTTCAAAGCAAAGCTTGGAACAGAGTTGTGTATTTATGCTGTAAAGGAGGCAACACATACATACAGTGCAGAATTCTTCTGTTCTAATTGGTTTTATTGATGCCTCTAAGGCATTTGATAGAGTTAATCATTTTAAGCTTTTTAAAAAATTGAAGCAAAGGGGTGCACCTGATAATATTATAAGAATCCTGATCGATTGGTATTCTAAACAGAGAATGTGTGTTAAATGGGGTAACAGTGTCTCTACTCCACTTGGTGTAAGTAATAGAGTGTGTCAGGGGGGGCTACTCTCACCTGCTCTTTTTAACTTGTACATGGATGAACTATCTCAGCAGCTAAATGAATGCCAAACTGGTTGTCTGATTGGGAACATTCTTATAAATCATCTCATGTATGCTGATGACTTGGCCATTCTCTCTCCCAGCAGTGCTGGTTTTCAGCAATTACTGAACATTTGTTCTAACTATGGGATGAAATATGATGTGCAATACAATGCTAAAAAAAGTGTGCTCTGACAAAGTAAAAATTCAGCTTTTTAAAGCATACTGTACTCAACTGTACACTGCAGCCCTATGGGCAAAGTTTAAAAAGGCCAGTCTACAGAGGCTACAGGTTGCTTATAATGACTGCTTTAGGATTTTACTGAAGAAGCCTAGGAGCTGTAGTGCTAGTGGCCTGTTTTGTAATGCAGGTGTCAGAACCTTCAGAGCATTGTTGAGGAACCTGATGTATAAATTTATCTGTCGCCTAAATATGTCACAGAATTACATTGTTATATTGCTGACCAATCGCAGATATAGCACAATTCGTTACCAGTCACCAATGTGGAGGTACTGGTATGAATGTCTTTTATGAAAATGTGTGAAAATGTGTGTATATGTGTTGGGTGGGGGAAGTTGTTGCTTTCTTTGGTCTGTTTGTTTGTTTTTTATGTAGGGCTTGTTTGTGTGTTCTTCTATGGACCTTGAGTCTGACAAATAAATAAAATGAAATGAAATGATACCTTTTCCCATCACGAAATAACAGACGCCAATGTCAATATATAGTAATATAGCTACAGCAAATGCCCACACACGCATTTTGGGATCAATTCCAGGATTGGATTCACGTCCACCCGGGAGACGGGGTTTGATTCGGGGAGACCCTTGACTTTTGACCCCAGCTGTAGGTCCGAGGGTACAAGGCCCACTCTTGCAAACGGAAAAACTGTACAAAGTCCACCTGGTATAATAAGTAACTCGAGAGAACTAATGCAAAACTAAATGAAAAACTAAAATGCCATGAAAATAACAGAAATGAGAATGAACAAGGGGATGAGAATAAACCATATATTGTTGGTATTCGGTTAGGTGCACACATAGCGATAGATAATATAATCCATTAAAACTCAACATTACTACTCACTTAGTTGGATTCCCGAAAAGTATGCGTTTAACCTCTGTCAATTCATCTTCTGGAATGTATTTCTCCAGCGTTTTCTCCAGTGATTCAAATTCCGACATTATGCAGCACGTCGGGTTCAGGTCTGCATTCAGACGCGTTAATGTTGGCGGAGCGGCTGGTTGAGTTTCGAGGGTAAGGGTACGGAGGGTTAGTATAACATATAATACAGTGTAACAGGTCAAGAGACAGGGTTAGGTACTAGAACTGGTCAACTGCGCATGTTCAGCATAATCACTTCTCTACAGGAGGGCGTGTTTATTCACCGTTCAAACACTATTCATTGTGCTTAAAAAAGGAAGACATCATATATAACTTACTAACTGAGTATTTGCAATGTAAGATAAGCCTATTCTCATTATGAGAGGTTACAGGTACAGGTAAGAGGGCTGTATGTATGAATTAGGTGACCAGATGTTGATCAAGTGACCCCGGATGCGAAATTAGGAGGCGGGGTCAGAGGTGAACTTATGAGACTTAATTATTATTTAGGTAGGCTATTTATGAATCATCAGTTCAGATTTAAATGAACAGCATACACAAACAAATACACACAAGTCATATATATATATTTGATGCTTTCCTTTTCTATCTATTTTGATATTTCAGCTTTTGGAAACGTTCCAAATATTCACGCTGAGCAGAACCTAATTTTTGTGTGTTTTATGTGGGAACTGTGGTGGAATTTCGGGACCACGGTAATCATTTCGGTGTAAACTGAGTAGGAATAAAGAGTCATCCGAACTTATTACAAATAGGATAATTTAATTGAGTAATAAAGCTACAATAACATACAACAAACAAACCGTAAACATAAAACAAACATGATAATCCGAGGCTTAACATACAGTCATCAGAGGCCTCAGTTGGGGGTTCGCCCTGCAGCTCTCCAAGAGGCTGAGCTCCGCAAGAAGTCCAATGCATTGGCAAAAGCAATGACTTCTTATACAATAATGTCAGGATGCTGAGAACAGCTCTACCCACCAATGAAACCATAGTATTGGTTAACCAGATGTTAAACTATCGATGAACCTTCTCAGGATGTCATAAAGGGGGGACGTAGCCGTACCTAATTCGTTGGAGCTCTGGCTTCTCGAACTTCTCAAGGGTGTTAGGAAAAACAGGCACATACCAACAAATGACAGCTAGAGAAACAGAATGTGAAAATATAATTTTCCCATTACAGATGTTAAATAAAATGTAGGAATCATCCAGGAACGTGAATAGACTTATTTCGGAAGAGAAGGATTGCAAAAACACAAGGTAAAACATTGTGATAATAACACTTGAAAATCTGGTATTTATTTATTGGCTGAGACACGCTAGTCTTTGCAGTTATGGAAATATAAATTGGTCAAAGCTTCAGAATGTATTCACCATTCTGACACACACACACACACACACACACCCACCCACCCACACACATACACACACACACACACACACACACACACACACACACACACACACACACAGCAACGTTTCATTTGTTCCTCTTGTTTCCAGATATGTTTTTGCTCCTTGAGTGTGCACCGGCAGCAGAATACACTTCCTTCTTTCTGAGTGAGGAGCCCCGTTTGTCTCGGTCCTTGCTGGGGTTTGACATTCTGTTCAGGATGTCTGGAACGAGTTAGCCAGATATCAGGCTGTGTGTTTACATGGTGTCCCATACTGGTGCAGACAGGACAGACGATTACCTGCTAACTCTGGATGGCTCTTGCTTAGGTTGTTTAGAAGTGACTCATATTTCCGACCCTCACTTTCCTCACACCCTAGATGGGGGGAATAGACATTGTAGAAGGAGAGTTAAACCCAAGTGGAATCTTAAATAAATCAATTCATAGATGAGATCAGAGTTACTTATATAGTCAACAATGGGTTTAAACGTAAACATTTTACTTTTGACTAGCCTACATAATTTATTGTAAACATAGCATAGGCTACAAGGACACATGCTGTATATGCTACCCCTAAAAAGATCAGTGCTTGGCAACAACTGGAGTGGAAAGGGTCCAATAAATCATGCATCAATTTAAGTAATATATTATGCCATTTTGATGCATAGATATGTTATAAATATTTCCTTGAGACAATGGGGCAATGATGGAACAATGGGACGGTGGATAAAAGCTTAGTCAAGTCCGTTTTCCCATGGCAACCTGACAACTAACAAATTACTGTTGAGTTTAAACACTGTCATGCTATTGCTCAGTATCTCCATTTTAACACTGTCATGCTATTGCTCAGTATCTCCAACTACTGGAACCAAAATATGTATTGTCATTGCATTACAATATCCAACACAAGCAGGGATGCTGATCACTTGAAGTGGATTATAGGACTGACCGATACAATGCGTTGATTAAGAGGACTCACTGCACACTCTCAAGAGGACATAGGAGCTCCTCTCTGTCAGCAGGCTGGCAGCGAGGGCTGCACTCCGCTCCTTCTCCCACAGGCTGGTCACCTGACCGCACCTGTCCATCAGGTCTACACAGTCTGAAAGGCAGAGGTCAAGGGTCACATCCACAGCTGTCCATCAGGTCTACACAGTCTGAAAGGCAGAGGTCAAGGGTCACATCCACAGCTGTCCATCAGGTCAACACAGGCAGAGGTCAAGGGTCACATCCCCACCTGTCCATCAGGTCTACACAGTCTGAATGGTATAGGTCAAGGGTCACATCCACAGCTGTCCATCAGGTATACACAGTCAAAGCCCAGCTCAAAACACATGGCACTCATCACTTGTTTTTATAGTTGGCTTTAATTGGTACCGGTTGACTCTTTTATTGTTGTAAGCATGTCACTGTACAGACAACACAGCATGTAGGAAAATAAATACACTGACCTGATTGTCCTCATGAAATCTGTTAAATCTATGACTTCATCTTCGGGTTAGCGTGATGTTGTGCTATTTGTGCAGTAGTGGATGTATAGATATGTGAAGATGTACAGACCTGAGTGATGGCTCACCTTTCCTGTCCAAGCCACACCGCTCTTTTAAGTCATGGATGAAGTTTATCAGCTTGCAGTTGAGATTAAACAGTTCCTGCCTGCTGTCTGTCAAGTGCAACAAGGAGTTCAATATTTAAAGCCACAATTTGTACACTTGCATGATGTTATCTACAAATATAAGTTGATCAACAGTTAATACACTTTACTTTCTCAGTAATGTAATATATACATAAGCTGTATAATCACCATTGCGTTACTAACCTCCAAAAAACACTGTAACAAACATCTTCCAGAAGAAAGGTCCCTGTGTAATTCTACCTTCTTCTTCCACTGTGGCTACAAGGAGTCCTTAAGGAGCACCCTTCAAGAAGCTCTAGCAGAAAGGAGTTGAACAACAAAGGAGGGGGTGTTAAATCTTTGTTGACGGCTCCACTCTGTACTTGGAGACAGAAAACGTAAACTCTGAGGAGAATGGGCCTTTCCTTGTAGACAGACGGTTGCTGTGCTGGGGTTGTTTAGGGAGCCAACACAATAGAAGTGTCTACTTTATGTGTGCAGAAATTACGAGCCGTGCACAGAGGGCTTCTCATACATCTGCAGGTCTGACGTCATCTCTGGCCTGCTGCTGTTCTTCCTGTCTCCTTGTAGGAGCGGCCCATGTGGGTTTCCATGGAGTTCACAAACACTCACACTCACAGACCCAGGCACACACACACACACACACACACACACACACACACACACACACACACACACACACACACACACACACACA
>JAOPUD010000140.1:14464260-14474357 GCA_027122715.1 Trisopterus minutus | reverse complement strand
CGCCCTGCGGGGGGGGGGGGGGGGGGGGGGGGGGGCACCTACCTACTGTTAGTCCCCCCACCTCGTGGACGCTCACCATGGTGATGGCCGGGCCCATCCTGAAGTGGTAGATGAGCATTCATGAACTATTTATTATAGTTCATAACTACTGTAGAGGATCAAATCCAGAAATATGCAAAGTAAAAAATTATTTTATTTGTAGACATTGGATTTGGGCGTTTGTATAAACACAAAAATGTAAAGAGCCAGTGACTGTTTCAGATAGAATTCGAACACTATGAGATATTGACAAATGTGTTTTGGGTTGAGAGTGCCCACACATTCACACACAAAAATGTTGCCGTTATACTGCAAGTGTTCGAGAAGCTTCACCTTCAGCTATGGCTCGGGCGGAGGCCCCCGCCCCTCCCCCATCACGCCTCGTCGCCATCGCCCCGTCTTCCTGACCTTGACGTCTTCGTACTTTCAGGCACCTCGGCGTCACGCAGAGACCAGTACCATCGTTGATTCTGAGTGGACACTTCACGTAGCATTTGGGAAACACCCATTTCCCAAAAAGATGGTCTTCACGTTACAAATATAACCACTTAAAGCCGTTTTAGGTTCACTGGCTCTTTAAATAGCTGTATTAGCTTTGAAACAGATGTGTTTTACTTTTGTCACTTTGTGAAATTACAAGATAGTTGACCATTGACTGATTTTAGTTGCGTTGCTAAAATATGCAAATGTCCTATTGATAAGCAAAGATTTAAGTCACATAAACACAGAGCAAAAATAAAACAAACTTTTTGCAAATTACACAAAATTTCACACCCTGATAAAGCTTTGTACAAAGCTAATGTCAGTCATTATTCTGAATGTTACACATCTTAAAAACTTATTTGTAGACCAGGACTTTGATTCATAAAGAAGGGTTTGGCCTCAAACTCTGGGGCTTAATGTCACCTTTAAATACTCTTGAGTCTTTTGGTAAAACGGTAAAAAATCAACATGAAACACAAACGACAATAAAGTCCTTGGAAAGTAACCCATTGCATAATTAAAATGCTGCTACACAGACCACGAGGGCGGTGATCTGCCTGATCCCCCTAGATCAGGACGCTTTAGTTATTTCCTCAAAGCAGATGGACCTCCGTGGTTTCTCCAACAGCGATGCCTCCTTTACAGTGTAGCCGTTCTGCGTGTCTTTCAGCTCCTCAGCCTCCCTGCGGTGGAGATCCAGGCATTGCAACTGAATGTCCGTGGGGAGGTGTTGGTTCCTCGCAGCCTGCAGCGGGCAGGGCCCCTCCGAAGGGCCGTGAGGGGGGACGGCGGACAGTTGGCCGTGAGACCCGGCCGGCGTCCCAGTGCCCATCGGGGTGACGGGGCCCAGGCAGGGGTAGCCGCTCTCACAGCTGCTGCAGCTGCTGCTCTGTTCCCCCCGGCCGTCGGCCTGCAGCCGGACGGAGCTGCGCACGCCGCTATGGACGGAACTGGCCAGGCTGCTGTGGACGGAGGTGCGCATGCTGCTGCTGGTCTCCAGCCGCTCCTGGCAGCTCAGGATGTAGCGGCGGAGGATTCTGCGGAAGGTCTGGCGGAACTCATGGATGCGGTAGGCGTAGATGAAGGGGTTAACCACGGAGTTGCCGTGAGACAGGAGGATGGCCACGTACATGATCCAGGCCGGCGGCCGATCGCACTCTGGGCAGAACAGCGTGAAGCAGTTGATGATGTGTAAGGGCAGCCAGCAGACGGCAAACAGCCCCACGATGATAGCCAGCGACTTAGCGGCCTGCACCTCCTTCTGCAGCGTGGAGCCCGTCTTCTCGCCACACGCGGCCTTCAGCTCCATTAGCTTTAGCTGGTGGCGGGCTGCCATGAAGATGCACAGGTAGATGGCTAGCATCAGCAGCAGAGGAATCAGCACGCAGGCCAGGAAGTTGAAGTATACCATGTACTCCATCACCACCACATTCTCAAACATGCAGCGCATCTGGCCTGGCGGGCAGGTTGAGCGGTTGTGGTTGGTTTGGTCGTCGGTGGGACTGTGCCAGCCCAGCATGGGCGTGAGGCCGATGATGACGGACAGCACCCAGCAGATGGCAATGATGCCCCGGGCACGCCGGCCCGTTACCAAGCCGTTGTATCTGCAGAACGATTAGAAAAAAAGACGTACAATAAGATAACTGCTGATTAGTGCATCTTTCTGATTCCTGTGTTCTTCTAAATCAGGTTGCACAGAGCATCAACTTGTGACTCTGCTGCCTAGTGAGTAAATGTCATGTGTGCATAAAGAAGGTCAAAGTGCAAAGGTGTGAGTGTGATTAGCCGTTACAAGCCGTTTTGAAAAGCTGCCTCTTTTACAGTATGTTAATTCAGGAATTATAATAATGCTATTGGTATCATTAGATGCCAAAAAAGCCTTTGATCGTAGAGAGTGGGATTATTTGTTTAAAACTTTAAAGGAGTATGCTTTCGGAGAAGGGTTTACTGAATGGGTTAAGTTTATATATTTTGCGCCACAAGCATCCGTTTCTTTTATGGGGGTAATGTCTTCTCCTTTCTCTACAAGTAAAGGGACCAAACAAGGATGCCCTTTAGCTCCTTTATTATTTGCATTAGCAATGGAACCTTATTACACTTATATTATTAGGACACAATATGACTAGATCTAGATCCTAAAAACTAAAAAACTAAAAAACAAATACACAAGATTTCCCTGTATGCAGATGATGTCCTTTTATTTTTGAACAATCTCATATCCTCCGTCTCAGCTGTTGTCTGGATAATAAATGAGTTTGGGGTGTTCTCTGGCTATATAGTCAACTATGGAAAATCATTAGCTTTACCTCCAGGGAACTTGACTTGTTCTGACTTATCGGGTTACATTCATTTTAAAGTGTCTCCTAATAGGTTTAGATACTTGGGAATGAATGTCTGTTGTAATATCGATGATATGGTAAAAATGAATTAAGACCCAGTGGTGAATGAAATTCAAAAAAATCTTCAAAAATGGGGCCCTTTGTTAATATCATTAGCCTACTTATCAGAGTTGCCATCATTAAGACGAATGTCTTACCCAGGCTACTATATCCATTGCAAATGCTAACCAATTATGTTTGAGTTAAGTTTTTTAAATCACTACATAGTTTGATAAGTAAATTTGTATGGAAGGCTAAGTGCCCAAGATGTCAATTGGACAAACTGCAGTTACCAAGGG
This sequence comes from Trisopterus minutus, assembly GCA_027122715.1. Classification (NCBI taxonomy): domain Eukaryota; kingdom Metazoa; phylum Chordata; class Actinopteri; order Gadiformes; family Gadidae; genus Trisopterus; species Trisopterus minutus. The sequence continues at coordinate 14,471,158 of JAOPUD010000140.1, read as the reverse complement.
ACAAAGGGGGGTTAGCACTGCCAAATATAATGTATTATCACTGGGCCTCACAAATAATATATATTACTGAATGGTTAAATAATAATGCTAATTCCACATTTCATGATTTGGAAAATATTAGATGTGAACCTGTTCTGGCAGATATACCCTTTCTAAATAATACAATCTCACTAACCTACAGAGATTGGGTGATAAGAGGCAGCAGAGAGAGAGGTCATGTTTCCCGAAGCTCTGCTTGGCAGTGGCAAAAACTACTTAATTCATTGTTCGGGTCGACTTTAATTTATTTTATTTCATGATCATAATACTTAAGAATATATAGTTTGTTTCAGTTGACCTCCATTGCTCGATTCAACATTACATTTTGGCACTTTTTATGACTACCGGATCAGACCGCAACAGAAGCCTTGGACTTGGCCAACATGCCTCTGTACTCGGATGTCTCAGGTACGGAGACTGGGAAATGCACAGACTGCACCAAACTGCACCAAACCAGACAGTGGCTTTATTTGAAATGAGGCTAGCAGCATTAGAAAAATGCACAGGACTCCTCCAGGATACAGTGCCGATGGGTGAGTTTTCTGAGCTAGCTCAGACAAATACACAACAAGATGATCAGAGCTACAATGTATCCTTCCCGAAGCTGGACAAGAGAGAGACAGTTCCAGCTGCCTCTCACTTGGCACAGAGTCGGCGCTAAGCCCAAACAACATACCAAAGTGAATCAACAAGTTCACGCTACGCCAAATGCTAAGCTTTCCAAAGCTAAAGTAGCATGTATCGGCCGGATTAGCCAATCGCTGAAGCTAACCCGGCCACTGATGAACCGGTTCCTGCCACTTCAAGAGTCCACCAACACGCCTGCCACCCACGTACCCCTGAGCCCGGAGATGTGTCCAGGCGGACGGTGTGATCAAAACATGCTACTTCCCAGATGTGATGGTTATTTACCAGAAACTAGCTACAATTACATTGGAAAACCCCAAAATCTCACAGGTTATTGTGCATGCAGGACTTAATGATATTCAAAGAGAACAGTCAGAACTTCTGAAGAGGCATTTCACTGAACTATTAGACACACTGGACAAATTACACATTAAGTCATTCATCAGTGGACTCATTCCAGCAGTTGACAGGGGAATAAACAGATTCAGCCGTCTACTTGCACTGAATACATGGCTTTTCAGAGTCTGCAATGAAAGAGGAAGGGGCTTTATTGACAATTTCAACTTGTTCTGGGGGCGAAAATATATTTTCAGAGCAAACAGGTAAGGCTCAAAACGGTTAATCTTCACTTCTCGCTCTCCCACAAATCTACCCTGCAATGGTCTGACACACAGGCCACAGTCAGAGCACAGGTTGAGAAGAAGTGAAACTTCAGCCTCCCCCACACATCTACTCTGCCACTATCTGACACACAGATAGCAGACAGACCACAGACCTTGAAGAGAGACAACAGCCCGCCCGACGCAAGAAGGAGCAAGATGCCACACAGGAGGGGGATAGGGTAGGAACCCAGAGTGTGTCTGGGAAGCACCTGGAAGAGTGTCTGTGGGAGCCGCTGGGGAGCCTGCACCGCCTGTACCGTGGCTGAGTTAAGACCGATATAAGACTGGACTGATTACCACGTACCGACTGCTATGTGTAACATAGGACCTGGACTGGATTACCGGACTACGGAATATGGATATAGCCCTCACGGGACGACACTTGTAAATACGTGGGTAAATAAAAAAACACAAACTTGAACTGCTGTGTGTGTGTGTGTGTTGGTCTTTCTATTTGACTTGGTGGCGTGGAAACCCCACACCCATGGGCCTGCTACATATGGTGGAGGATGCGGGCAAGTAGCTACACCAAGTTCAACAGATAGACCACACACAGGGGACAATGGTCGAGGCCAGGACGGACCAGGCCGCTGGGGACAAGGACCAGGCCGCCGGGGACGAGGACCAGGCCGCCGGGGACGAGGACCAGGCCGCCGGGGACAAGGACCAAGCCGCCGGAGACAATGCAGCCAGGGACGAGGCCGTCATGGACAAGGCCGACTACGCAGCCAGAGACGAGGCAGACGAGGATGACGCAGCCAGAGGCGACGATGACGACGCAGCCAGAGACGACGCAGCCAGAGACGACGCAGCCAGAGACGACGACAAAGCCAGAGACGACGACACAGCCAGAGACGACGATGACGACACAGCCAGAGACGACGACGACGACACAGCCAGAGACGACGACGACACAGCCAGAGACGACGACGACGACACAGCCAGAGACGACGACGACACAGCCAGAGACGACGCAGCCAGAGACGACGCAGCCAGAGACGACGCAGCCAGAGACGACGCAGCCAGAGACGACGCAGCCAGAGACGACGACGACGCCAGAGACGACGACGCCAGAGACGACGACGACGCCAGAGACGACGCAGCCAGAGACGACGCAGCCAGAGACGACGCAGCCAGAGACGACGCAGCCAGAGACGATGACGACGCAGCCAGTCAAATACAAAACTGTATGTCGATGTCCACAGACTCCACAGACTACATGTTACCCCTGCTATTTGATTGAATATGACCCTATGTGCTCATCATCATGTGTGAAATGTAAAAATAGCTGTGGCACATATGGACATCTAATATGGTCATGTCCAAAAATCTCACATTTCTGGCTATCAATCCAAAACAAGATTAAAAAATGTTTTAGGTTTGATATCTCTCTAAATCCATACCGTTTTGTACTGGGACTGGATACCAATTGTGATCATAGGTACAGGTACATTTTTAGAGTTGCTCTGTATACTGCACACCTCACAATACTACAGAAATTGTTAGACAAAGATCCTCCTGATATTAAAATGTGGTATGAAAAATGTATGTAATTCTTGCCATTGGAGAGATTATCACACAGTACTAAGAGATACGCTTGATGGGTCTTGTCAGGTATGCCTAAACCCTGACCCCCTAAACGAAAGGCCAGCCATTTTACTACAACTAACAAACAAACCATTATATTGTAATCACACATCACAGCTGAATGCAGGTCTCAAAATAAGCGAGCAGGCTAACTTCAAACAGAACTGCTAACATATAATCCAACACACACAGCAGCCTCACCAATGGAACAGCCATCTCACCACTAGAACAGCCATCTCACCATTAGAACAGCCATCTCACCACTAGAACAGCCATCTCACCATTAGAACAGCCATCTCACCTCTAGAACAGCCATCTCACACCTAGAACAGCCATCTCACCAAAAGAACATTCATCTCACACCTAGAACAGCCATCTCACACCTAGAAGAGCCATCTCCTCAGTAGAAGGGCCATCTCACCAGTAGAACAGCCATCTCACCAGTAGAACAGCCATCTCATCACTATTAACAATACAATATCAAAATACTATTAACTACACCATCAAAAAGAACAGAACTTGGTAAAACAGCTTTTCATCATATGCACTAAATGTCTGGAATGAACTTCAAGCCACCTTCAATCTAGAATCACTCCCACCTCTCAATACTTAAAAACCTTTTAAAATCAATCCTGACTGAACAATACAACTGTTTTTTAACCTGATGCCTTTTTTAGCTGTCTCTTTGTATTAGCTTGTTTTACCTTAGGTTGATATTAAGTGTAATGTCTAGCATTCTAGTGTGTGTAGTGTGTCATTTGTGGTGTAGTGTGTGGCCTTGTCTTGCATTTTGTGTATTCTGAAACCCGCCTGTCTTGGCCAGGACTCTCTGGTAGAAGAGTTATTGTAACTCAATTGGACCTTTTCCTGGATAAAGAAAGGTTAAATAAAATAAAATAAAACCGCTAGATAATTAATCTCACCAGTAGAAGAACCATCTCACCACTAGACCATTCATCTCACCAGTAGAACATTCATCTCACCAGTAGAACATTCATCTTACTAGTAGAACAGCCATCTCACCACTAGAACATTCATCTCACCAATACTCGCCAGCCATTTTACTACAACTAACAAACAAACCATTATATTGTATTCACACATCACAGCTGAATGCAGGTCTCAAAATAAGCGAGCAGGCTAACTTCAAACAGAACTGCTAACATATAATCCAACACATACAGCAGCCTCACCAATGGAACAACCATCTCACCAATAGAACAGCCATCTCACCATTAGAACAGCCATCTCACCACTAGAACAGCCATCTCACCACTAGAACAGCCATATCGCCAATAGAATAGCCATATCGCCAATAGAACAGCCATCTCCCCACTAAAACAGCCATGATACTTTACTTTCTTTCTTTATCTTATTATTATCAAGATCAAGACAATGGGGTCAAACTTTGTGTCATATTTCTGTGGAGCCCGACATAAGGAAAAACATATTTGTATTGTATTTTTTCTCCTCCAGAGAGCTCTAATGCCCTCAGGGGCCCTTAGGCGTGGCAGTGATTGCCCATAGGATAGAACGCGCTTGGTGGGCACCTTTCCAGGTCATTGCTTGCTGGGATCACACAGTTCCTCTTTGTGATTTATTGGACTAACACACCCCATATTGTGGATCTTTCCTCAGAGGAGGGTCTATTTGTGGACGCTCTGTTGTGCAGTGTGGGATTGCAGCTGAGATGTTTGGCATGTCTCCATCACATTCTTCACATGTTAAAGTGCAGAGGTTAGGTGGACGTGGATACGTGAAACAACACATGATTGCATTGAGGGAGGAAGCACTTTCACGCACATCGACCCCGGGGGTAAGCCGCTGTGTGGATGGAAAGTTTACAAGGTGATAGGTCATATATTCCATGCTGAACATTTGTGAGTGTTTCAACTATTTTGCATTGTTGTTCAAAGTGCAAACAAGCATGTTGATTTGATGGTACGGTTGAGTTCACAATCTGTAGAAGCAATTAAGGAAAATTAATTTTCCTTCTCTACCCTTCAGAAACACTAGCTGGCGCTTTGTGCAGTCCAGATTGTAAGTATAGTGTAAGTAATGTATATTATACATTAAGTACGCTTGGGTTAAGCTCACAATAAATGGATTGATATTCTTAAATTCTAAATGGTACATTTAGGTATTCATTCATCCAAGTGTTAAAAAGTCAGCAAGTATCAGCCTGTTGCCAAACTGAAATGTTAACCCTAACTTCCTGTTACCTCGACCGCAGTTTGTGTTAACGTCCTGTTACGTAGACCCCTATACATATTGACTTCCTGTTACCTAAACCCCAGTATGTGTTAACTTCCTGTTACCTAAACCCCCGTACGTATAAACTTCCTCTAACGTAGACCCCGTACATGTTAACTTCCTGTTACCTAGACCCCTTTATGTATTATCTTCCTGTTACCTAGACCCCCGTACGTGTTAACTTCCTGTTACCTAGACCCCCGTATGTATTATCTTCCTGTTACCTAGACCCCAGTACGCGTTAACTTCCTGTTACCTAGACCCCTGTATGTATTATCTTCCTGTTACCTAGACCCCAGTACGCGTTAACTTCCTGTTACCTAGACCCCAGTATGTGTTAACTTACTGTTACCTAGACCCCCGTACGTATTCCCCTTCCTTGCACTCACCTGAGAGGCATGGTGATGGCGATGTAGCGGTCAATGGCGATGGCCAGCAGGCTGAAGATGGAGCTCTGAGTGAGCACCAGCACGAAGCAGGCCATGAACAGACAGCCATAGAAGTTGGAGCAGAAGCCCAAGCTGATGAAAATGGCGAAGGGGATGGCCAGGACGCCCACAGCGATGTCCGCCACGGCCAGTGATACCACAAAGAAGTTGGTGATGCTCTGGAGGTTGCTGTTGAGGCCTACGGCCCAGCAGACCAGCACATTGCCCAGCACGGAGAAGCCGGCAATCAGCAGCTCCACGACAATGTAGGCGGCGGTGGCGACGAGGTCGTCAGGCATGATGAGGCAGGCGAGGTCACAGGGAGAGAAAGCCTCTTCTCAACGGTCATAGCTGCGGCCCCCGGCCAGCCCACAGACCTCAGGAGCCAGGAGAACCCAGAGAAAGTCCTCCCCTCCTCCAGACGGCAGGTTCAACCAGACAGCTGGTCAATGATCCTCAGAGCTCCTCTGTGTTCTTCTCCAAGATGGGAGCTAGGTAGAGCTGTGCAGGAGGGGCAGAGGAAGCCGTCAGAGCCTTGTGGTAACGGTCCACACACAGGACCGGGTGGCCGCTATTCTCCAGTCTGTGTGATCCTCTGCAGTCTCCGGTCCTCTTGCCCCTTCCTCCTCACTCAACTCTTCCCATGAACTTCTGGTCGGCTGAGAGACGTGCCAGAAACAGGCCTTCACGTCATGCAGCTTCAGAGAAAGACCAAGAGTGGAAAAAACAAACAAAAAAAAACACAGACACAGGAAACGTCTGAGCAAAAGAGGAAATTAAGTTGTGTATCAATACCGTCTATCTGCAGATCAGGTCCATCCGCTGTAGTTTTGCAGAATGAGGAAACCTTGATGTACTGCTGTACTACAGTATCAGAAACAGAAACATGAATGACATTGTGATAATGACATTTATGTCACAAAAATAGTCAACATACATTTTTTCACATTTTAATTCAGTTGGATTTAAAACTGAACCATAGTTTGCTGTGTGGGCTGCTACACTGGGACAGACAGTGATCTGTGACAGGCTATTGGTGGCTCATGGAGGGAGATAGATATAGATAGATATAGATATAGATATGCCTCAGCGCACACATGTTTGGGTTTATCATTATAATAACGCAAAGCAGTTTGTTTTACAAAATACATATTTGTACAGATGTGACATTCCGGATATATGGGCCCCTTGACACAGTCTACATGTTTTTGTCTCTGGGGGCACCCAGTAGTGTTGAGCCACATTCAGCGGACATGCTGAATGCACATGACATGAGGGGGGGGGGGGGGGGGGGGGGGCCAG
>JAOPUD010000140.1:14369366-14384275 GCA_027122715.1 Trisopterus minutus | reverse complement strand
TGTGTGTGTGTGTGTGTGTGTGTGTGTGTGTGTGTGTGTGTGTGTGTGTGTGTGTGTGTGTGTGTGTGTGGAGCATCCACCTGTAACTATATAGAACACCTGTAACTCTGTATATAGAGCGTTCACCTGTAACTATATAGAACCAACACCTGTAATTCTGTTTAGAGAACCAACACCTAACAATATAGAACCAACTATTAAACCCATTTCTAACTGCTCTTGTTATGATTCTTCTTCAGGTATTCAAACAGCTGATGAAGAAAGAGTTCACCCTGGAGTTCTCCAGAGACAGAAAGTCCATGTCTGTGTACTGCACCCCCAACAAAGCGAGGGCCTCCATCGGCAAGATGTTTGTCAAGGTAAGATATGAGCCTGTCAATTATGAATCATTAATGTGGGAAAAAACATAAATGTATCAGTCCATTCACTCTATATTCACATTTTGGTACACATTTAATATATCAATTCAAGTCTACGTATGACTCCTTTGTGAATATATAGCCTAAATCGACAAAACTGCATTATTATGATTGGTATTAGTGCTGTACAAATTGGCTTGGTACAACTGTTTATCTTAGCATTCCTCAAAAGAGTCGGAAAGAAGTCTTTAGCAGAGCAAACTGTGTGTGTGTGTGTATATATATATATCAATAATAAAAAAGAATCTGTTCATTATTAAAGTCTCTTATCTATTAATATCCCAGTGTCACTGCAGTTTTGGTCAATAATAAAAAGCTCCCATCTGACTCTCAGCCCCTTTTGTGTTTCTGATCCGACCTCTCCTATGCGTGTTGACGCCTGGCCCCTCCCTGCCCTCCGCTGCATGTCCGTCCGTAGGGAGCTCCGGAGGGCGTGATTGACCGGTGCACCCACATCCGCGTCGGCAGCAACAAGGTTCCCCTGACCCCCGCCATCAAGGAGAAGGTGCTGTCTGTGATCCGGGAGTACGGCACCGGCCGGGACACGCTGCGCTGCCTGGCGCTGGCCACCCGCGACAACCCGGGCCGGAAGGAGGCCATGGCGCTGGAGGACAGCAACCGCTTCGTCGACTACGAGGTGGGAGAGCACACCGGTTTATGTGAACGGCTCCCTGCTTCCTTGTGTTTACCGGGGGGGGCTGTAGTTGCTAACATGATGAGGGGTGACTGTGTCGTTCCCGTTAAGAGACAAATGCATTGGTGAAGGCCAGAAGCTTGGATAAAGAGTGGAGCAGCATTTGACTTGGCCTGATCTTAAAATCTCAAATTCGAAAAGCCTGTCCATCTTTGTGTCCTCCTCTCGTAAGGAGACTTCACTATCGGATTGACATGATCCCATACGTTACATGCACAATGAAAAGTCTCCAAACTCTTAGTCCCAAGCTCTCCACAGCAAACTGATTTCACATAAAGTACAATCGTCTGTTCCAACGTTGGAGCATTCCTTGCGATATGCTATATTTTTGGATTGGAGCGTGTTGGAGCTGCTAACTTGGTACATCTAGCTGACACACTGGGACACTGAGCACAGCTTTTCACTCACAAACATTTAAATGGAAGTTTAAATAATTTAAACCCCTAAGCGTGTGGTACACTAGTCCATTCCTTCTCACCCACTAACTTGGACAAGGACCATAAAGTGTTGCTTGGCACATCCCCCTGACGTCTATACATGCTCCCTTTCCCCAGACCGACCTGACGTTTGTGGGCTGTGTGGGCATGCTGGACCCCCCTAGAGCAGAGGTGGCCGCTTCAATTAAACTCTGTAGCCTGGCAGGCATCCGAGTCATCATGATCACCGGGGACAACAAGGGTGCGTACAGTCCTGCCGAGCGACGCGTCCAAACCCCTCACCCCCCACCCCTTCACCCGTTCTGGTTTTCCTAATCGTACCCGGGGGCCTCCACAGGGACGGCCGTGGCCATCTGCAGACGCGTGGGCATCTTCAGCGAGAACGACGACGTCTCCACCATGGCCTTCACCGGCCGCGAGTTCGACGACCTCACGCCCGCACAGCAGCGCGAGGCGGTGGTGAAGGCCCGCTGCTTTGCCCGCGTGGAGCCCTCCCACAAGTCCAAGATCATCGAGATCCTGCAGTCCTATGATGAGATCACCGCCATGGTAGGCATACTATAGATACTTTGAACTTTTGAAAAGATCACATTTTATATTGTATGGATGATATGAGAGAGACACATTTCTATTATCTACCCCCTCATACTAATTCTTGATATGATGATCTTAATATACACTGTAGAACCCCAGTAAACGTTCTAGGTCTGCTCACTCCGATGCTCTTCCCTCTCCAGACGGGCGACGGAGTGAACGACGCGCCGGCGCTCAAGAAGGCGGAGATCGGCATCGCCATGGGCTCCGGCACGGCCGTGGCCAAGTCCGCCTCCGAGATGGTGCTGGCCGACGACAACTTCTCCACCATCGTGGCGGCGGTGGAGGAGGGGCGCGCCATCTACAACAACATGAAGCAGTTCATCAGATACCTCATCTCCTCCAACGTGGGCGAGGTGGTCTGGTGAGTTGCGGGGGGGTAGCTCAGAGACCAGCGTGGGGGGGGGTTTCACATGTTAAAAGGTTATAGTGAAATATATAACTCTGAAATGGATAACGGTGTGATCAGAGACCCTCCCGGCTGCTGACCTGTCCCCTGTCCTCTCCCAGCATCTTCCTGACGGCGGCGCTGGGCTTCCCCGAGGCCCTGATCCCCGTCCAGCTGCTGTGGGTCAACCTGGTGACGGACGGCCTGCCCGCCACCGCGCTGGGCTTCAACCCCCCCGACCTGGACATCATGGACCGCCCCCCCCGCAACGCCAAGGAGCCCCTCATCTCCGGCTGGCTCTTCTTCAGATACCTGGCCATCGGAGGTTTGCTCTACAACCTTTTATTTAGTGTTGGGTCTTCTCTTTAGCTTTTACTGGCTGTGACTTGCTGTGGTCGTCTGGTTCTTACGGACTGTTTGCTCCAGGTTACGTGGGGGCTGCTACGGTCGGAGCCGCTGCCTGGTGGTTCACGGTGGCCGCAGACGGGCCGCAGGTCTCCCTGTACCAGCTGGTGAGTCCGCCCGGCTGGTGTGTCTGGCTGCACTTACTTTTGAGTTGAATCCACCCTGACCGCTCTTCTCTCTGCCCCCCCCAGAGCCACTTCCTCCAATGCTCGGCAGACAACCCAGACTTCGAGGGCCTGGACTGCCACGTGTTTGAGTCCCCGTACCCCATGACCATGGCCCTGTCCGTGCTGGTCACCATCGAGATGTGCAACGCCCTGAACAGGTGAGCGCCGCGCTGGGGGAATGCAATATCGTTCAGCTGAGCGGCTCATGAAGAACCCAGCTGCGGAATGGGTTCGGAGAGGAGACCATGTATCCAGCGACCAACACTAGGCAGATCTTTTAAAGAACCGGCTTCGTAAGGACCGCGCTCTGACGGGGTTCTCCCTGAGCGTGGCAATCTTGCACATGGCGGTCTTGCTGTGTAAGAATATGCAAACAGAATGAGAGAGGCTAAATCCTCAAAGTTGTGTTAGTCCCTAGAGACAAACGTCTCACTGGCACATGCGTTTCTTTTGTCAGTCTGTCTGAGAACCAGTCCCTGCTGCGCATGCCGCCCTGGGAGAACATATGGCTGCTGGGGGCCATCTGCCTCTCCATGTCCCTGCACTTCCTCATTCTCTACGTGGAGCCGCTGCCCGTAAGTCTGCTCCTTTACTCCTTCTTAAGGCCCCGTCTCCTCACTGTCCAATGAGGAGGTGGATGACTTCAGGTGGATCATCTGAACTTGTTTGTCGCTGTTGCTGTAATTTGTTTTCTCAAGCTGTCAACCGAACCTTTCGTTTGAAACGGTAGTCTGTAATATAATATACATGTAAATATAGTCACGATGGACTCTATGACAGGTATGGTTTGTGTCTGCAGACGGCATCACTCTTATCAGCAGATATCACAAAGATGCTGTGCTAAGGCAATAATGTGTCTGGTTGTCATGGAAACTGTCCAAGTACAGCGATGCAGTACTTGGACACAGTCCAAGTACTGCGGTCCAAGTACTCCAACCCACTGGTCCCAGCCCCAGTGCCTTTCTAAATCAGACAAGCTTGTGTCCACAGGTTCTAAATCAGACGAGCTTGTGTCCACAGGTTCTAGAACAGATGCTTACACCACTCTACTCTGTCCCTCCCGCAGGTCATCTTCCAGATCACGCCCCTGGACGCCACCCAGTGGGTGATGGTGCTGAAGATCTCCCTGCCCGTCATCCTGCTGGACGAGGTCCTCAAGTTCATGGCCAGGAACTATCAGGAATCGGGTAAACAGCGGGAGGAGCCGGCGGCTAGGGGCCGCCCGCTGTGTGCATGCGTGGAGGGCGTGTCCTGGCCCTTCGTGGCCCTCTGCCTCCCCCTGGTGGTGTGGATTTACAGCATCGACACTAACGCCACCGCCATGTTTTGGCCCTGAGTGACTCCCTGCTGGTCTACCCCTCACCTCCCTCCGCCCTGTGCACCTGTGTGACGTGGACATTAACACACATAGACACAAACAGACACATGCACACGCACACCAACACATACACAAACACACACACACACACACACAAACTGTTTGTTAACCCCACCATTTCATTAACTTGGAACAACAACTGCATCAACTTGAGTTTCAGGTCTTGTGTCATTTTTTTTTTTTCTTTTTTTTATCAAGGACATTTTCACATTCCATGTTTTTTAGTCTTTTTCTTTAATTTTTTTATTTAAGACGTTTGCTCAAGGTCCATCATTACAATCACATGAAGCCTTTCTTTGTTGTCGCCTTTTGTTCAAGAAGCACAGAGGGCCAGCGGTCATGACCTGTACAGAGAATTGACACTATTTTAGGATTAACGTTTTTGTAATTTTTGGGAAGTCTTTGAGGAAACATGAGTTGTGGCTTGCGTGAGCATGATCATTTTGGACATTCAATTTAAAATAGTTGATGGACTCTTTAATTCAGTCTAAGATGTGGAGGGAGGCTAAACTACATTAAGATGAATAAATATCTCTCCCTCGGCATGAACCACTAGCCGCCACCCCTTATTGTTTTAGCTCTGAATCACGGCCCTCTTGTTGTCTGCGTCGGGCAGAGCACAGCTACCTCAATGCTGTTGAATTGACTGTAACCATCTTTTATTGTGAACAGCCTCGTCTTATCATATCGATTGTTGAGGTACGCGCCAATTTGCTTTTGTAAATTAGACACAGCCTAAAGACACTTGCACCAATAATTGCTGTTTCTATGTTAAAATGTCTGTTCATTTAAGGCGGTTTTAGAAGATGTAAATGTTACCGTTGTTTGATTTTGTTTTGATCTAGAAGCGGCTGTTTAAAACTTGTTTACTTGAAACACACTCTGGCTTTTTATTTACAAAATATATATAGGTTCACTTTTAAAAATTCTGTCTTTCGGTCTGAATTCAAATCAGACTTTCTTTAATCTTTTATAATTTATATCTCATGTGTACATACTGTACTTGAATATGTCCAAGGAGATGGACGCCATGGGTGATATCATCTGAGCACAAACTAAAGGTGGGGGGGGGGGGAGGCTACAACTAGTTTACACACACTACTGTGTATCTACAGCTAGTTAACACATCGTCTGGAGGTTCAACACACTGGTTGTATATCTGTATATAGCACACAAAGTAGTCTCTATGTATGTATAAATATGTTGATTTGGTTTCCAACATGCGAGGGCTTGTAGGTAGCGTTCCTGTAGGTTTCTTGCATGACCGCTCCAATATTACCAGGCCAGTTTTCTTCAATTTGCCTAAAGCTGTTGTTTGTTCCAACGCCTTCCAAGCTGTTGGACTGCGTGAGTAACCTCCACCTGCATGCTCCCGGTCCTAACCAAGCTCTGCGCCACAGCCGCTTTGTTTTAATGTAGAACGTCTACTGGAGGAGAGCATGCTTGGGGGTCTTTGTTCTATTATTTGGTTCTTGATTTATTGACATTGCCTACAATGCCTTCAATGTCACCAAGTGCCAGGCTATAACCAGAGGCCTCTGCACCGTCTGTCCTGGCTCAGGGTATACCTGGCCAGGGTTATGATTGTAAAGAAACTAATGACTGACTGGATAACTGGCCAACACTGACATTTAAGCGCCACACTCGTTTCTTGTGTTCTAACTCCAGTTTCCTTTCGCTTGCTAATGGTGTAGCCTTTACCACTTTATTTTTTTAACCAGCAAATGAAAAGAAGCGAATGTCCTTTAAAAGAATGCTGGTCAGACCCCATGACCTGTGGTTCCATATGTTCTATTGATTTGGTTCTCTCTCTTTTCCCCCTGCAGCTAAGGCCAAGTAAGCCCTCCTCTCATCTTATGTTCCTTCCAGGACCTGAGAGGGTCGGTTTCTTATTTTCTTTTCTTGGGTCGTGCATGTGTGTTGAGAGGAACAAAACATATTCCCAGACCTGGCTGTCAATGAAGAAAATTCTATAAATGGCAATTATTTTATTTTTTATAAATCCTACATTGTTTTGATTTGAACCAGTTTATCTCATGTCCCCAGTCTTTTCTTTAAGCATGTAAAGACTCTTTCCATCTAGAGGACTGTTCTCATCCTCCAGTGGTTGATGTACAATGAACAACGTTCTGTGATGTCCTCGAACATCAGCCATTCATTTGACCAGCTCTCCATTGATGTATAATGTAGGCAAATTGTAAAAGACTACTTGTTCACGTAGTACAAACGAGGCTAAACATGACAACGGTCATCTTTCCTAAGGAAATACTTTACATGGGTCCTATTTAATATAATTGTAGAGAGACTTTGTGCTTTCCACTGAGATGTGCGACATGTCTGAGGTAGATTCCTGCTATTTGAAAAGCTTAAGGGTGCAGTGTTGTATACATTTGAACATGAGAAAGGCCCTCTATTGCCATCTTGGCCGAACTGCTGTGCTGTGATATCAGAAATGGAAATTGTACAGGATCACATAAACTGTGGTTTCAGGTAAATAAAACGTATACAGAAAGTGTTGTTTTTCCTTCCCTTTTAAAGGTCAGAATTATTCATTGAAGTGGTTAGGATTTATTGACAAATGAGTACTTAGATCAGGGTTTTTTCTAACACCTGTTTCATCATCTAGAGGATTCAAAGTGTGCATCTATAGATTAACACTCACCAGACTGCATCATCGATCAACATTGAACAATGTAGTACTAAAAGTATTACTCAATTTATTCGGGGATGGACTAAATATAAAAATGCAGTACTTTCTGTATTTAATTTTATTACTCTTCCAGCTGTTGTCAGAAAATGCAAGCACATTAAGTACTTGTGATGGGCATGTGCAGCATTTTAAAATGTTTTATTGATTAATGGTTAAATTGGAAAATAATCATGGGAAGTTGTTTAAATGAGCTATGGGTCACAAAGCCAAGGAGAGTAAAGCATTTATTATATAAGTATAATAAAAAAAAATATACAAAAACACTAACATTACACATAAAAGGGAGAGAGAATATTTTAAAAAGTTAATGTCAAACAAACATTTTATTTACAAAGGCAAACTGAGGGGAATCTCAAATAATGTATTAATATTCAAGACCACACATGAAACGAAGACAGTTCCGAGGCAACCAGGTCAAAAGAACAGATGAGTTAAGGAGTCGAGACTTTAAACTTGGAGACATGGTAAATATGACTTGAACAAGACTCATATTAAACTTCAGCGGCCATTCATGTTAGCTTTTTTTATGTATGTAGCTGAGAAACAAAAGAAAGACGACAATAAAGAAATGAACATCCTGGCACTGTCAACACCACATGTTGTTACATGAAACCTTTGACCACGCCAGGAGACGACGCAGCCATTGGCCAGCAGCCTTCTGCACCACATCCTGCAGAGGCACGCTCAATGAACGGCAAAAAGTCCCCTGCTGCGGCCATGTCGGGGCAGCTGGGGTTAGGGTGGGGTCACTGCATGCCAAACCACTGCTCTTGGTCGGCCCATTGAGCCGCCTCACTGTCGCTGCCCTCCAGGTCCCCCTCCTCGCCGCTACCCTCCATGTCGTCGCCGTCCAGCTCCACCGTGGCGTCCGTAGGGCTCTCCTCCTTCTCCATCTTCTGCATGCCCTCCAGGGACTTCTGGTCGTTGGGATCCAGGCTATTCACAGAGCAGAAAGATAAAGTAACAGACATGGAGACAAAGGGTTCAGTGCTTTCACACAGCCCCTATAAACCACATTGGACCAGCGGGCCATACTCGTTGGTGGTGGCTCTTCCTTTGTGTTATCAGGTGAAGTGTTATACAGTGTTTGCCAAATTGCATCCCCTAACAATGTATAAATACAATTGCAGGTGCTTTGTTCAAGCTCAGTATTCATGTCCCCATAGAGCATGGTGTCGGGCCTGGTGAGCTTTTTAAAGTCCTCTGAAAGTTATACGCTCCAAACTGAAACAGATAGAAGGTGTACTCTTACCTCAGGGCTATGCTGTACTGGTCCATGGCTTCTTGGTAATCATTGACCGCCACCAGGAAATCACCCAGCATTCTGTGCAGTACACAGTCACTCTGATTGGCCAGGGCATTGCGGAGAAGAGCGATCCCTTCTTCATATTTCTGTTCTCGGCCTTTAACAAAGGGATAAGGTACAAAAGTCAAAACTAGAGCAGGACTTCTTATTTCATGTTGGTGATGAAGGTACTACTACGGCGTAACGCGTACTCAGCAGCTCAGCCTTCTTGACCACGGCCTTGGTGTAGTCAGGCCTCTGGGCCAGGGCCTTGTCCAGCAGGGCCTTGGCCTTCTCCTGGGTCACCGGGTCCTCCAGGCAGACCGTGGCCAGGATGGTCAGGGTCTGGGCATTGGCCCCAAGGGTTTTGTAGATGTTGTTGGCCATCCCCATGGCCTCTCGGATCCCATTGGACGCAAGGTAACAGTCGATCAGACCTGGCGAGAGAGGAACAGATGGGCCTAGTTTTTTTGACATCTCATAAACCCCCTTCCGCCGAGTTCCTTATTTCGTCACCTCACTGCAACAAGCACACAGCTGGCGTGTGCTTGTTGTGTTTTGTCATGAGCCAATAAAATCTAAGATTTTGAATATCAATCCCTCCATTCCTCTTTTACTTGTAAACACATCATTAAGTAAGACGTGTCCAGGAGGACATTCCATGTCGTCTTTAAAAGAGGTTAAGAGGGCGTGCCTTCGTAGCAATCCAGGCGGCAGGGTGCCAGCCTCATTGCCTCTCTGAAGTGGATGATGGCCTCCTGGACGCGGCCCATGTTCCTCAGCGCCGCCCCCTTCAGCAGCAGGGCCTGCACGCTGTTGCTGTTCAGCTGGATGGCCTTGGCCCCCAGGTACAACGCCCGGGAGTAGCGCTTACTGTAGAAGCTGTGACATCTGACAGAAGGAAAGAAACTCAGAAGATCCATCAGAGTATCCTTTGCGGGAGGAAACTCGCAGAAAGCCTCACATCTTCATCACCAAACATCTTCACGAGTGCGAGTGAGAAGCTACCGTGAAACCAACCCACTGTGTGGCCTGCCGGCCCACCCTGCATTCTCATATATATTAATATGGATATAATTATATGAATATGATTGAACGACTTCCCATCGTTAGGTGGCGTGACTCACCCGGAGATGACCCACGGTTCGGCGTGCTGATCTGAGATGTTGAAGAGTCTTCCCCCCAGGACCTCCACGTCCTCCAGGTGTCCCTCTCGGGCCATCAGGTAGCCGTACACGTCCATGCCTGCAGCACAAGGAACCACAGGACACGTATTCGATATGTAGGGGTGGTACAGGATGGTGTCGTAGCAGCATAGTAGGGTGTTCCACTGCAAGCTAAACGGGTTCTGAGTTTAATCTCCTCTGCAGCATCCTTTAAGTGGGTACTGGGTTTAATCCCCACTGTAAAGCATCCTTAAAACGGTAGTAAATTAAAAGTACCATAAATGAGTTCTGAGTACCCACTCCCAACTGTACTGAGTAGAGGTAATGCTTTTATTTGGTATTAGTCTTTCCCATATTTGAAACGCCTGCAATATGCAAATATCTGCTGACAACCGATTTGCAGTTTGTAGCGAATTGAAATCCATATAATAAAAAGGACAAATGAGGAGCTTCAGGAACAACGTATATTACATAGCACAAGTACAATCCAACTCAGTGACATTAAACCCCTTGGGATAGGGTTAGGGTGATAGGCTAACTGCACCTTTGATGAGGTAGGGGTCCAGCATCTGGGCCTGTTCAAACTTCAGGATGGAGTTCTTTGTGTCCCCGGCTCTGAAGTAGACGTCAGCCAGGCTCACCAGCAAGTCCACATTGTCCCGCAGAAGAGACTTCTTCTCCAGAGAGCTAGATACATTGCGGCCATAAGAAGCTGTTTAATTAACAGATTCCCTGTTTGAATTGTCTATGCAGGAGATCTGGGTTTTAGGGAGTTCCACCAGACCATATCCACCACCTTATTCAGCTAGCAGCCATATAAGTAAGTTGTCACGGTTTCTAAAAATGTGAGGTTTAGCCACCGAACTAATGGCCACATCGGACAGGTGCTGGGTGAGTAAGGTGGCTCACCAAATGGTGTTGATGGCCCTCTGATTGTCCCCGGCATGTATGAAGGCGTAGGCCTTGATCCAGACGGAGAGCCAGTCCAGGTTGGGGATGCTCTGGATCACATCCAAGGTCATGGAGGCCACCTCCGCTCCCTTCACCGAGAGGGACAGGAGGCCTTGGGTAGCAGAGAGAGGACTGACTTTAACGGCTGTGGGTGAACCCAGACCAGCTGGGGGTTGCAGTGCACAACAACTATGCATCACTAGCTGGTGAGACGATGGTACCTATGATGGCGTCCAGGGCCAGCGGGCACTGCCTCAGCACCTCCTTGTAGCTCGACACAGCGGATCGCTCTTGGCCAGCCTTCCTGTACAGGTTAGCTAGCATCATATTGATCTGAGGCATAAAGAGAAAAACAAAATTTCCTTCATCTCAACTCTATTTAAAACATCTGCCAACTAGTCTCATGAAAAAGAAATGAACCTAAAGCAGTCGAAACCTAATGAGCCTTCAGTGTCTGTGTGCAGGTCTGTGAGGGTGTTGTGTGGACGCTGGTTGTAGCGGACCCCTCCGCCACCACCGGACACGAATACACTTTGATCCGGTTGAGGCGGGCCTCCAGACACATCCAATCAGGTGACAGTTTTGTTTCTCAAACCAACGGAACCTTGACACCAACGCCTAGTACTCATCATGTGTTGACTGCTTTAAGTCCCATGAAACTCAGATAGACCCTTAACACAGAGAAAGGAGCCTACCTTTGGAGTTCTCTGTCTGGATGGGATCCCATCCAGCACTGCAATGGCATCTTTATCTAGTTTCAATATGGTGTAGCATTCTGCTATCTTATATTTCACCTCAATCTCTGAGGGCAGGCTCTGAAAAGTTATTAGTCATGTATTCATGTTAATAAGACACCTAATACCTTAGACGTAATAGGACATTTAATCTGCAAATGTTCTGTGAATTATGATGAGTTACCTGGGCCTGAACGTTAGACGCCCCGCCCGTCGACGTGCGGACTTTGGATGTTTTGCTGATGACCTTCTTCTGCTGCAGAGCCATGCTGTACTTGCACGCTGCATTCCGGTACTCTTTATCGTGGAAGATGGCATCGGCGTGATACACAAGGAGCTGGTACTTCTGAGAAGGGGAGAACAGCTCTCTGCAACGCGAGGGAAAGGCGTTCAGGCAAATGAAGTATGTGCACATAACTTCTATATTTAATTACAAGATACTCTTAAATGCGCAACCTAGTTTTTAATTATGCCATCGAAACATACATAAAGGGTTCCGAATAGGTACAAATAGTGAATTTAAAAAACAATTACAGAATGAAGCAGGTTTAACACAACTTAACTAAATCTGACCACAATAATACCATTTACTGTCAGGATCAGACACTGGGAAAACACAAACATGTATCAAACGAACGTCTAATTCTTGGGTTTACGGTTACGTTCAATTGCTTAGTGCAGTTTATTATCGACTATCATCGAAGAAGGAACTCAGATGCTAAAGTGAAGAGGCTCAGATGTTCATCAGCTCTTCATCAGATTTTCCGACCTGGTTTAAACATCTGTAGTGTAGCAGCTCTAGTGGTTCCGATGTTCATCAGCTATTCAGACCTGGTCTAAACATCTCAGGTGTAGAAGCTCTACGTGTTCTGATGTTAATCTGATGTTCAGACCTGGTCTAAACATCTCCAGCTCATAGACGGATGTCATATTTAATGACGATACTTACGGGTTGTTGTTACTCATCGTCAACAACAAGCTGCTCATAATCCGGACATTAGAGTGAAGCCCCGCGGCTGACATGTCGCGTACATGCTCTATAACGTTCATCTTGAGGCCAAAACGAGTTAAAGACGGCTAGGCTAATAGCTTCGCGTAAACACTTGCTAGGAAGTAGAGTCAGTGGTTTGTGTGACGTAGAGATCACGTGAGAGACGGCCTTAGGCCCCGCCTCCACCTTAATGTAAGATCACACACGCACACACGCACACACGCACGCACGCACACACGCACACACGCACCCAGCAACATAGCTATAAAACCTGTTGGGGGCCAGTCTTCAGTTTGAGCAATCAGAGAGGGGCTTGTAACGAAGAAAGATCTCTCCTCCCCTCCCCTTGTTATTAAATGTGCTTAATAAATATCTATCTGATTTGAAGCAACAATCTATGTTTAATTACGTTGATTTACCTTTGAGCCTTTCAGATTATAGGCTGCTGTGTAAAATTATGTTTTTTGTCAACACCACTTGTACATAGTTACAAGTGGTGTAACAACTTTTGTATACAACATACAACTTTTGTATCAAGAAAGAAAGACCCATCATTGTCATGCCACCGCAATATTGCAGAAAATGTGCTACAGCGACCCCTGGGGTCACACTTTGCGCGGGTAACAGAATACAACCCCGGAACCGGGCTGTTGCTCTATTGAGATTGGCGCCTTTGGGATGATTTAGAATAGTTCTTGTCTTGGACACTGGTTAGCGAACGTAACAAAACAGCGTTATTTTAAACACCGGCTCCGCCGTACTTTTAGAAATGATTGGTCAACAGCATATCAACTCTTTCTTCTCACCAGTTTCAAAAAAGAGAGTTTCAAAGGAATTGGGTAAAACTGAAACGCATGCGGAGGAAGTTCAGGTGAGCATGTTTTTTAGTTTTGTTTTGGTGTTAAGCATACTTGTTACATTGAGCAGTTGTATACTTGATAGTAATACATAAACGTAATACAACATACTTGTCCCACACTCCCATGTAATAGCATTATATGTCTGAGGGATGAACTGTGTTCCTGCTCTGCCCACATGCTCAGTGTTAAATTGATGTGGCGTTCACAAGTCATTGTTGTGACTTGTTGCACGTGGCAGTGGGTACAGCCGCTTGCAAATATGTTCAAGTTAGGGTTAGGCCACAGATGCATATCGTCAAATTGGGGCTTACCAGCTGTACTTTTTTCCCAAACTATGTTTTTCTAAATTAATGAAGATAACACCGAAGAAACTGAAGTCCTCAAATGCGGAACCAAAGTCTTCATCGATACAGCTTTCAGATGAGCAGCTGGTCAGAATGGCTCAAAATAAGAAGGCAGCGCTTGACAAGATTCGAGCAAAAGAAACGCCTGCAGGCTTCGGAGAGACTTGGAGGAGAGAGCTGGCTGCAGAGTTTGCAAAGCCATACTTTAAACAAGTAACATGGACGACAATAGTCGTACTCTTCCCACGTTTCTTTCAATCCGTAATTGGTAGTGCCAAGCATTCAACACAGCTAATTTCTTTCTATCTCTGATAGATGATGTCCTTTGTTGCTGATGAGAGGAGCCGTCACACTGTGTACCCACCCGCTGAACATGTGTTCAGTTGGACACAGATGTGTGACATTCAAGATGCAAGTTAACATTCTGACTGGTCGGGTTAATATGGTCCATTTATCAGTTGGTTGTGTTGTATCCAAGAAAGAAACTTCACTTCGATTTGTTTTTTCATATTTAGTTTCAGAATACTTCGTTAATCTTTGGTTAAATTGTCCCTTATACAATTGGTCTACCCAAGACAGAACTGACTGTAGAAATTAATTACAAACCAAGAGAAACTTGGCAGTAACTGTTGAAGTTTGTGTTTTTGAGTAGTCATTGTTCTAAGGTCCGATGACCAAAAACACATCACCATATCCTCACAAATGTACACATTCTTTGTTTGTATGTATAGGTGAAAGTAGTGATTCTAGGCCAGGACCCTTACCACGGTCCCAAACAAGCACACGGACTCTGTTTCAGTGTGCAACAGCCAGTTCCCCCTCCCCCCAGGTAAATAACACATGCATACATACAATTCTGAACATAATTTGAAGAAATAATACTGTTGAGGTAAATGTATTTCAGAGATATGTACTTAGCCTAGCTGGTACTGGCTCATACCGTGCCGTAGTATCACTTTGCACTTCCAGAGGTGATTGCCGGCACTGCAGTTTTCAGTCTGCCCGTAGTCCAACATGAGAGGATAGTGCTGGCCAGAGGGTGTATTCTAACCTCTTGTCAATCATGCCAGGAGATGTAACCTATTCTAAATTTAACCTTGTGCTTCCTTTCTCAGTCTTGTGAACATATACAAAGAATTGTGCTCTGACATTGATGGCTTCGAGCACCCTGGACATGGAGATCTGACCGGATGGGCAAAACAAGGTACCATTTTTGTTGTACTGTAGTACTGTTAATCTATAACACCAGTTCTGTTTCTCTTTTAATGATACTCTTTTACTGTACTTTATTACTGAAGAATTTAGAACAATTGAGTGTGTGTGTGTGTGTGTGTGTGTGTGTGTGTGTGTGTGTGTGTGTGTGTGTGTGTGTGTGTGTGTGTGTGT
>JAOPUD010000140.1:14349456-14369266 GCA_027122715.1 Trisopterus minutus | reverse complement strand
GTGTGTGTGTGTGTGTGTGTGTGTGTGTGTGTGTGTGTGTGTGTGTGTGTGTGTGTGTGTGTGTGTGTGTGTCTCCAAGGTTATAGTAAACCATTTTCATGGATCTTGCAACCCCTTACCAATCAAAAGCCACCTGGACTAGACTGGTGCTTATCTCCCTCTCTACATGCTGCTCTCTTTGTCTCTCAAACACTCTCTCTTCAGTGTGTGCCCTCCACAATGGTTAATTCTCTCCAAGGCACTATATACAGTCCACTCCAACCACATTGACTCCCACTCCCACACTGTGCTTGCGGCCCATCCCTGCCCACACACGGAGCGCCAGAATGTGTTCACCACCAGGGTTGTCTTGGCTTCCCAAGGGGTGCTGCTGCTCAACGCGGTGCTGACGGTGCGTGCCCACCAGGCCAACTCCCACAAGGACCGGGGCTGGGAGTGCTTCACCGATGCTGTGATCAAGTGGCTGAGCGGCAACCTGGAAGGAGTCGTCTTCCTGTTGTGGGGCTCGTACGCCCATAAGAAGGGAGCGACCATCGACAGGGTGGGTGCATTATTTGCTTTACTGCCTTTTTGATGTATTGATGTTGTTAAGTGATGACCTTTTATTGATCGTGACCTGTGTAAATTGTGCAATGTTTCTGTCGCAATTATTCCAAATCTGATGATATATCTTTTAGAGAGAATAGGAGTTTTATGTTCTCACTTTAAAGAAATTTAAAGATGGCCTCTGTTATTTACTAAAAATAATGAACAAAATCTACTTCTGACTTCCAGAAACGTCACCATGTATTGCAAGCTGTTCATCCGTCACCTTTGTCTGCTCATCGTGGATTCCTTGGTTGTAAGCACTTCTCCAAGGCTAACGAGCTGCTGAAACTATGTGGGAAGGAGCCTATAAACTGGAGAGCACTCTAACTCTTTATACTGCCTTATTCTTAGCCTTATATTGTTATCTGTTTTAAGATGAACATCACACTATATTAACTACAGTTTTTCAAGTTTAAACCAATTCATAAGCTTTCATTTGTCTTTTAGAGTGATGCCGTTTTTGGTCGGTTTTAGATAGCCTACTTAAAACACTTTGCCACTCTGCCAAGTTGACGCCTTTTCAGTCTATATAACCTTCACAACATGAACAAAATTGTTATTTTAAAATTGTATATGTTCTGTACATTAAAGATTTTTTTTACCCAGGCTGTTTCATAGATACGAGTGTATTAAACTTGTTAACCTATTTTCCATGATGTCGACTGCAAAAAAAATTTTGGTTGCAAGAAATGTAAATTAAGCCATGCAGTTAAGGGTTAGTACTCAATTATCATAGAAATTAACTGCATTGGTAGGACAAAGCATCATGTTTTCAAGTTGAAATGTTGATCAAATTTGAATAGATTAAAATGGAATCAAAGCCTCGGCTGGTCATTAACTTATTATTTATGAGAGAATCGTTTGTTGTTACGTGATGAGGGCGTCACTGGAGTGACGTCATTACGTACATTGATTCGGGAGAACGGAAGAGTTGGCTGCATGCTGCTGTCGCTTAGTTCTTTATCGAACTGATCTTTGTCAAGTTAGGATTCGCGTCTAGATAAATACCTGACAATGCCTGTAGCCAGTGTACCAATTAGAGAGGCCCGCATCCCTTTTCGGTTGCTTCAGCAATATTTGTTTCTACTGAAGACATATCCAATTCTTACCAAATCTGTAACGAGGTAAGTAGCCTACATAATAAGTAATTTATTTATTAACATTGCATTTAATAGCAAGTGGGTTTCAGCAGCTACACATTTGTTTGTATTATGAAAAGTTAGCGTAAACCAACAGGCGGCAGTTTCAAACGGTGAAAAACGGTGTTCTACAAGCATTACACAATGCTTAATAAATAGGGAATAACATGTTTACTTTGCAGATATCAGGATATGACGTTCCATTGTGTACTTAGTGGTTACCACCTTGTGGATTCTTGTTCTGAGGATGTCTACGTTTAGCCAATCATTAGCTGCTTTCACATGTCTGCCTACAAAAAAACATTGATCTTTCATTGGTATTTCTTATTTGCTTTAATAATTATGCACCTTTATTTTCAGCGGGATACTTTCATCTTTAGGAAACCTTCTTGCTCAATTCCTGGAAGCTAATAAAAACGCCAAAAATGGGAAGCCAATGAAAGAGATCAACAGAGCAGCAGCCACTCGCTACGCAATATTTGGGTAAATTGTCGAAATGTATTTTTTTTGCATTTGAATTATAATAAATTACCCTCCGTTGTATGACATTGAACCAGACTTAGATACTTTGATTTTCACCTCATGACTGAAATCAAATAAAAGACAAATCACAGGGAGGACGGACATGTCCCATTTGGTTTCAGGTTGTTTTTAACAGGGCCACTCAGCCACTATTTCTACCAGTTGATGGAGGTGTGGATGCCCACCACAGACCCCTATTACATTGTCAAGCGTCTTCTACTAGACCGCCTGGTCTTTGCTCCAGTTTTCCTGTTCATCTTCTACCTGGTCATGAACACCCTAGAGGTGGGTAGGCCTGCTTCTCCAAGGCCTGTATATGATAAAATACACTTTATTTTTCTCCAACAAGGAATCTGGATTGGTCACCCCTGCACGCAACCTCAAGGAGTTTAGTACTTTGCTCAGTACACAGTGTGGCTGCCAATGTCAAAAATAATGCCATTTAACATAATGGCAAATGTAACCGCTGAACGCATTAATTACTTCCTAACACCAACTGTGGAACATCTAGACATTATTAGACAGCCACAAAAAGCACAAATTAATAAATACACTATACAATGTCCGACTGTCTGTTCTACTCTTTACTTTTCTTCTGACTCAGACCTCAATAACCCTTTCTTACAAAAACGCTGCTGTCATAATTGTCATGCCTCCTGTCAAAAGTATCATATTGCATTGGGGTGGATACTGAATCTCACTATTACTCATTACTACAGAAGCCATTGTATACTGGATAAATATTCACATAATATACTGTTTGAAATTTTAATTTTTAATATTTATATTTCACTTTCTTGTGTGTTGAGGACTTTTTATGCGTAATTGTGTCCACTGTAAAAGTTGTAATTTGTCTGAAGGTCATGTTTTCACTCATTTCTGCTTGGTAATTTCAGTCAAAGGGGTTGGCCAACCTTCAAAGTAAATTGGAAGATACTTACTGGACAGCCCTGAAGATGAACTGGAAAGTGTGGACTCCTTTTCAGTTCATCAACATCAACTTTGTACCTGTCCAGGTGCATATCATCCCTCTTTTTTTATGATATCAGAGAAAAACTGTTATTTACAAATGTACAGAAAATATATCTTTAAAACCTTGTAATAGACCAAACATAGGACAATTTGTTAACCTCTATAATTCAACTATTTTATTAGATAAAGATAAAATCATACACCACATTGAAATCATAAGCATAACATTAAAAGCGTGTCTGAATTAAACTTATCTAAAAATGTATAGAGAGTACAAAATACATCAAAGACTCATGAATGTATTTCAATTCCAAAGGTTCTTGATTGCATCTCTCATGTTTCCCTATCTCTTTTAGTTCAGAGTGCTGTTTGCCAATGGGGTGGCCTTGTTTTGGTATGCCTACCTAGCATCTGTCCGGAAATGAAAGCTTGTGACAGGGTTGCTTGGTTAAGCATCTTCTTTGCAACACCTGACGCACCAGAGTGACCAGAGCAGGGGCCGGCTGTCTCCCTGGTCAAATAAACAACAGGAGTCAGATTCAGAAGGTTGATTAATTATGTGATCTGCTGCCTCGTTTTCCTCAATGGTAATAATTCTGTACCATATTTAGACAAACATTTAACAAAAAAATGTAATAACAAGATAATTTCACAATACCAAATGAGACAAAGAACTAACAAAAACAAAGATAATACATAAAAATTAAATATACACAAAATCTAGACTCATCCAAGCAGAGCATGATTATTCATCATTCATTCATAGATTATAGAAAAATATTCATGTCAGTGTTGGCATTAGGTCAATTATAAAAAAAATATTATTTAGGTGTTATTATGAACCACTAAATGGTTCAACTGTCAGAAATAAGAAAACAGGGCTTCTTTGAGTGCTGAGATGATATGAATACATTATATACAGGTAGATCATTCTAATCAGAGGGAGCTTTGAACATAAGAGGCTTTCTAAGCTATTGATTTGGAAACCGCAGGAACAGATCGAGTGTTTCAATTGACAGCGTCTGACGTCACCAAATATGTCACTTGACTGCGGTTCTGGATTGCCGTGTGCTGTTTTTTTTTTTTTTTATAACTTGTCAAACTAGTAAACTAACCAAACATCCGCAAACGGATATGGACTGTCGATAGAAATTAAAGAAATTATCTTGTAAATGGTGATAACCTTTTTCTATCGGGTAATAGGAAAAAAAGGCACACTTTTATACCAACATCTGGAAGTGAAGCACCATCGTTTTGAATACAAGACACAACGTTTAAGGTCAGAATCATGATGGTAAAAAAAAAAGTGATTAGCTAGCTCTGAAAAGCATTTTCAGACGTATTCAACGTTGACCTTAAGTATGGTCAAAAGTCAATGTCTCACTCTGAAAAGCATTTTCCGCACATAAAAAATAAAAAGTTGATATTTTCTTTCCTTTTGGATGCGAACGTGTTCCTAAGCTAGCCACGGGCTGTATACCTTAAAGCAACGTCTGGAAGTCAAGCACCAAAAAAAAATGGAGCACATGAGATAGTGAGAGAAGAGAGTATGATAGAGTGTGTGAGATTATGATAGTGAATGTCAGTATTCAAGTAAGTGTGAGTAGTGAATGTGTGAGAATTTGATAGTGAGTGTGGGACTATAATAGTGTGTGAGATAGTAGATGATAGTGTGTGTGAGAGAGGATGATGGGGAATGAGCGAATATGGTAGTGTTGAGAGATAGAGAGAGCTATGGCCTAAACGGCTTCACGTACCATCCTAGACCTTTAACGTCCCAACCACACGGTTATAGACATATAACAATTATATGCAATCCTTGACCTATAACAAAACAACCTTACGAACCTAGACCTATAACGTCACAACTACATGATAGACCTAATACATATGAACCACACAATTAAAGAACTATAAAGTCACAACCATGTCGTTCTAGACCTATTACAAACCAACCACACAATCATAGCCCTATGATGTCACAACCATACAATCTATAGTCATCCCCCAAATTAACTAATGTTAATGATGCTGTGAATGCTCATCAGCATGGCAGGCAATTATTTAGAGATGATCAACCCCAACCATTATGTCAGTTAACACAGCACAATCACCTCTGTTAGCCCACAGGCAAATACTTTTATTTATTTTACCTATATTTATTTAAACCACGCTTTTAGTACACTAGAAAATAGAGGGATTGCTTATCAGGCCTTGTCTGAGGCAGCGACTAACACAACTTTTAAGTTTCGCTCCTGTAAACTCCTGTGGATAAAAAGACAATAAAACCATACAAGGCAAGGTGCGATTTACAATTACAATTGGCATGTTGACAGTCCCAATTTAGATTATTTTGAAAATTTAAAACAGGAGATGTGTTTGATGCTAAAGGATATATGGCTTCATAACATGCATTTTTCTTACGCATTCCAAATAACCAGTCGCAGCCATTTTATATAAATGCTACTTTGCTTTGGACTAATGTCCATTGTCTTCTCAGAAACCCATATTCAAGTGTTTTACCAATGTATGTTGTTTCAATGGAAACCATTTTTAAATTAAAATCCAAAACAACCCATTAGAAATGGATAAGAATGGATAAGAAAAACCTTGTCGAAATATAATTTATTCAATTATGCTGCAAATTAGTTGAAGTTGACCTCAAAACTCAAACACGAGCTGTGTTTAGAGGTCACCTGTGTTGATCTCTGGATTCTGTCTCACAAGATGGCGCCCGGACTGTTACACAGAAAACGGTTTCCCAGAATTCTGTAATTTTAACTGTTTCACACAGAAATGTGTAGGATGAACATTACGATACACTCTTGAGCTTGTCCCCGACAACAAAAGCTGCTATTTAAACACAACGTGTAATGAATACAATTAAGGTGTACAGGTCTCCATAATGCAGTAGTTTTGGCTAATTCTTAGCTGCTCACATGTAGCTAAAAATCATAATTGTAAGTCACTTAGGAGAAACATTCTAAATTATTTAAGATTAGTTACTAATCTTAAATAATGTCCCCAATAATAATCATTAGTATTAATGGCAGCAGAAGTTCAAAACTGATGTACACATTCCCCTGCAAATATTCGGACAGAATTGTTCTTGGATGGGGAGGTTATATCTGTATCGGACATATCTGTAGTCAATGCTCATAATAGTGATTTCATTAAAGTTAGCAATATATCATGTCCTATAACTCAAATGTTGTAACACTCTGTGGCACAGAGTGGACAGAAGACTGCTAGTGAGTTTTTGGAATTCTGAAAGAAAGTCTCCCAATACCTAGGAATGGCTCAATCGTGTTTTATCCCAAAAAAGAAATAAGTATATAGAATGCAAAAAGGAAAAACAGAACAGTTTTAATCCAAGGGCAATACTTGCAATCAATATACAACCGGATGCATCCTACAAACACAGCTATTAGTTAAATCTGACGTTTTGAAATGAATGCAATGACAAATACACAATCCTTACAAAGTTTGACAACCAAATTAAATGTTTCCAATAATATCAAAAATATATTTACGATAACAGAAAGAAAACATAACCTTGGGTGGCTACATCGCCAGCACTCAACTCAATCTGGTACAGCCCCTGACGTCCGTGAGTGTACTTTTGTCGTCTTGTTATTATTTTAGGTACAGAGCCAAACCGCATGTGGAAATGTCACAAACACTGCCGGAGAAAACTTGATTTGTTGCAGAAGAGCACTGCAGCGACGGCTGTATGGGTTTGAGGAGCTGGACAGAGCAGAGGCCTTCGTGGAGCAGAAGGACAGGACCACAGCGCAAGGTACAAACCAGTAGTAGTCACAACGGGATGTTGGCCCTGCCCACAGTACGTTAAAAGACATGGGGGAGAAATGGAGCGTAGTACGTTCCATTTTTCGTTTATCAAAGTCATTCGCTAATGGAAATTGGAGCGATGAACGTGACCCCTGGAGTCTGCTCATTGAAAAGGTACAGACCAAAGGGGAGAGAAGGAGTGAGAAAGTGAGTCTGGGGGGGGAGGGGCGGTCAATGCACAAGTGGAGAGATGAGTTTTGAGGGTTGAAGGGGGTTCACGCAGCCGACCGTCGCCGGATCACAAAGGCTCCTCGCTGTAACTGTCCCAGGTATATCCTCATCTTGGTGCTGTCGCTGGTCTTCCTCACCCAGATCTAGAGGAGAAGCAACCGCAGCTGTAAGACACTTTCTTTCCCTGTGGGTCTGACAGCACAGAGAACACAGAGAACACAGAACACTCAAAACACACCAGAATTGTTGATGCTTTCGTATGTATACATACATTTAATGAAAGCATGCTTTTTTTGATGCTTTCGTTAAAGAAAGCATCACCTATTCCAATGTGCTCTGATTGTTCTGAGTTGGGTTGGTCAGGTCACACTGAGACTGTCTTTTGGGTCCCAAGATGAAAATTTGAAAAAGCCCTGGTTTGTGAACAGATTTCCCAACGGATTCATACTAATTCAGACACTCGTTGGATAATCAAATACTCAAACTAACATGTACCTGACAATTAATAAGCAGAGGCTTTTATCCAAAGTGACTTACACCAAGTGTAATCAACAATGATGAAAGAGTGCAAGAATCATTGTAGTACATAGAAATTCATATAACTCATGAGATAATTAAGTGGAGCCTGCCTCATTGGTTCCCACAGAGCAGATGACACAGCTGATCTTGGTGTTGTCCTTGGACTCCAAGTAGATGGCCTGGCTCTTATGGTACCTGCAAGAGTGGATCATACACAAGCATGAACACACATTTATCATGGAGAACAGTAATAAGGTTATTATTTAGTCAGCAAAAATAAAATATATTTGTTAAAGATACATACACAATGTGTTAGGTCACCAAGAAATGCAATTAAAAAAAAACCTTGAAAAATATCAAGGTTATTATCATCCATACATTGTTCTCAAAAGGTAGTACAGCTTTCTACAACTTTCCCAACCTACAACAAGCCTATGTTATGATACATTACCTCTAATTTATTAATGTTTAGAGACACTTTAAGTGCCAACCCTCCCCTCCTCAAGTCGTATGGACTTGGGTGACATTTTAGAAACCCAAAGGCTACAAGCAAGCTTGCAATGTCTTCCCTAGACCTTCCAAACAGAAGCATCCATCAAGCTGATGCACGCAGTTGTTTCAAACGGCAGCATTAAAATACCTATAGCGCCATCTAGTGACCAGTATACATTCTACAACTCTGGGACAGAAACAATAAAGCAACATTTGGCATCAAGTATGAGGCGGCGGGAACAG
Organism: Trisopterus minutus; assembly: GCA_027122715.1. Taxonomy (NCBI): domain Eukaryota; kingdom Metazoa; phylum Chordata; class Actinopteri; order Gadiformes; family Gadidae; genus Trisopterus; species Trisopterus minutus. The sequence continues at coordinate 14,360,768 of JAOPUD010000140.1, read as the reverse complement.
ACCATCTTTTGTCGTAGTAGAGCTTCCCTTCCTCTATGCGGGCCTCATAGCGCTGGGAGGGGATCTCCACGGGGGTGGTGGGGAGGTGCTCCGGAGACGAGGGAGATACTGGGGGAGCATATTGACAATCAACCCATCTCTGTGTATTACTGTCACGTTTTGGATTGACATTATATAATATATGGAACGGGTTGATCATTCAATGTGCCCTGTTTGAGTGTTAATATATGGCCATGAAATTAAGTATTTGGCATTTCAACAAGATATTTAATTTAAAAATGTAATGTAAACACTATTATATTTCAAATATGGGGTTTGAAATATACCAGCATAAAATATCTGATGTATCCCATCATCATGTATTGAAGTTGTCTTTAGAAAACATCGCTATTAATCAATTCATTGTAATTATTGTCCTTGGTAATCCCATATTCCCCGGCTCTATGAACTACTATGAATGGAACAGGATAAACAAAAGTTACAATATGACATGACAGTGTCATTATTTTATAAGAACATACCTGGGCGTTTTGGTGATTTCAGCTGTGAAGAGACCATATTGAAAAAATTTTAACAAAAACCGAAGCAAAATATATATTCATAATGTCGGCTCTTTAGAAAGTGACATGACAGAATTACCTTGTTCAGCATTCTCAGGTCCTCCATGATCTGTTCGTCTGTTAGCAAATAATTTAACTGAGGTGTGCCGAGTTAGGGGAAGTGTAGCATTTATACATTCATGACAGGCACATCTTTCTTACAAAAAAGACAACAGGTACAGTGCCTAGCACATTTCCAGTTAGGTACTTGGATGTGGCTCATAAATTTGACAAGAGTATGCATTGCAAATACAAATGTATTGAGAAAATAAAAAAGAAGCAACAATAAACGTGAAGTAGAGACTTCACGTGCCATTATCCTAGGAAAAAAACATACACGCAGAGACATTTCTCCTTAAAAAGAAAAAGGATATCAGGAGCGGGTTTCCTGCGTTTGTCTGGAATGGGGACCGGATCGTTAGGTCTTCTCCTCAGTTTTCTGGTCATAGCGGGTTTCACCTCCATAGAATCTGAAATATCAGATTGAATGACAGATTCCAGTTATGCCTTTGTCAGTAACCAAAATGGTTAGGGTATATAAAAATGTCCTTATGCAGTCTACAGCCCTTGCCACTAATGAATCACACCTTAATGATAGCCATGATTACGTTCATAGTTGGAGGCTTCAATTGGGTAACATCAAATAGAACGTGGAATGCCATGCGCAACAGAAGTAATTTCACTCCGAGCACAGTGAATACTGCCACAACAACGAGATAAAAAATAGTTTAAGAAGGTGATCCTTCAGATCTTTTAAGGGCCAGAATGGCAAGAAGAGGACATTTGCTCAATCTGGAACATAGCCTCTGGTCTCTCCATAACACAGACCCTGGGATGGCATACATGTGCTGCAGCTGTCTGCTTACCTCCTGTGAGCTCCATTGTCACTTTCTCGTTCTCAATCATCTTCTTCTTCTCTTCCAGTTCTGCGATGAGGTTCTCCTTCAGCTCCACCTTCTTGTCATCAAACTCCTTTACCGCAGCCTTTTTCTCTTTGATGTAGTTCCGCTCCACCTGTTCGGTCTTCAGAGCAGAGGTTCACATTGGCCCACACAGTTAGGATTAAATTCACCTTTATTCAGCGCACACACACGTCTCATTAGTACAGTTTTGGAGGGTGGTTCCATCTTCTCGTTGAGTGACTTGACAAAAAATGTGGTCCAAACAGTACGGTACATTATAAAAGATTCAAGCTGCTGAGGATGAAGAACTGCTGATCAATATAATGCATCTGTTAAATCCTAGATAAATAGTGTAGACTCATTCTGCAGGATAAGGAGAATAGACAATTGGGAGGTTGAGTAGAGTGCAAACATGTTTGTTTACAAGATTGCTTTTATGCTTGTTGTCCTTTTCCTTTTCCTCCCCCTTTCACATAGTCTATGGAATTGTACACTTTTCCCAGACAGTTTGGGAGTTTAACAATTACAAAATGGTATTGACAAAACATCAGTAATTTGAAATATATTCCTATACTCTTTGATGCAAAGACATTTAGTTCCCCTGAGGTAAGCTGAATATTTCACTTGCCTATACACTAGCCACATTTTAATAGAAGGAAAATGTGGTCACCATGACTCAACATAAATTGTCTTCAAAGCTAATTCTATCGGTGAATCTGAGCATTACTGATATGTGGGCCCCCATTCTTATACAGTTTCCAATTAAGCAAATCTAGAATTCGCTAAAACATCTGAGGTATGTGAAATGCAGGGGTCTTCTACCGATGATAATAATTACCTCAAGTTGGAGGAAAAGATCTGCAGGGACAGAGCAATACAAGACACTTTTGTTAACAAACATTGGCAGCACACGCAGAACAATTCATGTATAATTTAAATCATCCTAGGTTACAGGACAGGAATACGAGAGAATGTTTTCTTAAAAGAAAACATCTTGCCTGCATTGCGGAGCCTTTCTTTGTACTGCTGGTCCAGCTTTTTCATTCTCTTCTGGTACTCCTGCAGTGTCCCTAAAAAAACGGCACTTCCACTTACTACAACAAACAACACATTTAACTCCAAGAGTGTCAGAAGGAAGAAGAAGCTGTGGTCAGAAAACAAAAAACCGGCAACCCAGCATCTATACTTTTTTATATGTAGGCGTCAACAGTCACATTCTTGTGCTGCCTATCAGTAAGCACCATATCAAACAAATGCTGGCTGCTGTCCATTTCATGTTAGAACTCTATCGACCTCTTAGACTCAAGTATTCTTCTTTGTTTGTTTCCTCTATCACGGTAGCTTGTCAACTGTTAATACACTTGTGTGATTACTTCATGACAAGAAACGACAGTGTCCCCTAATAATACGGCCAGGCTAATATAGACTTTTGTTAGGGCACTATGGTTCTTATAACACGACAACTATGGATTAAAGTATGTCATTGCTGCATTTGTCTTGTTTTACCGCAATGCGTGTCATGAATCCTATTATATTTAACTCAGTTATATTGGGAAATTATTATTGAAATCATGATATTGCAGATTCCTCTCATCTATGGGTATACTAGCTTTCACAGAACATGTTTTTGACATACAAAAAATAATTTACATCCTCAATGTATACACTGAGAAATCTAAATAAATGGCTAATGGATAGGCTTTGTGTGTTAGTTTGAATTAACACATTTTGCAGATACAAGCAACTGAGACTTAGAAAACAAGTGTTATAAGGCTCTACTCTGTAGAACGTTAGAACATCTGCAACCAGAGGTCTTTGCCTAGGTTAACACAATATATCAAAAGACCAATCATGACGACTTCGATTTTTAAAGAACACGATATGACACTCATACCAGCAAAACTACCCTTTCCTGTTGGCCACTATAAGCAGCAAAAAAAACAACCCAGAAATTACCTTCTTGTAATTGCTGTAACTGTCTTTTTAAGGAGGCCAGTTTATCTTGGTACATCCTGTAAGATAATGAAAGAACAAATTTGAATCATCATTCCACTGAGTTAGTAAGAAACAGATATATACTTTGTCCTCCTCTGGGGATAAATTAAGAAATGTATTGTTCCATCTCTTTATTATTATTATTTTTTAACATGCTTTATTTAACTCTTTATGGGTCAAAACTCACTGCTCTTTAATTTCCACATAATCATCATCGTCATGCTTGGCGAGGTCGGTTTCACTGGCATCCTCTGTGTCTGAAAGGTTTTGGAACACAGACACACTGAATAAACAAGAGGACTACACTTGATGTTGAACATATAATGACGCATTCATCCATAATTTAACTTCCATTCCAACCTCCTCCTAGCAATTCACACCCGAACATGTGCTCGCCAACAGGTTAATAGAGGGACGAGACCCACAGCGAGTACGTTGGGTAGGTGGCAAAGAAAAGCCGTGGATCAGATAACATGCGTGGCATGGGCAGGCTAATGGTGACGTACTGGTGCCTCGGACCGGTGGCTAACCTCACAAAATGAGGCAGTGAAATAACCCACATTTTAGAACAGCAGCATTTAGACAAGCAAACGCTGAAAGTACAATTTGACACGATCCTCTTAATCCGTAAACCTGACATTACTGTTAATGTGGCGGTCGTCCCCTTCGGCTTTAACTTGGATGTCAAGCGTCTGCTGCATGGCGGAAATACTGACGGTCCTTCCAACTGGTCCGAGTCTACTTCACCCCGTCACGGCGGCTGCTTGAGCTAACTTAGCATCGGAGCCTCGGCGTCGCAATGGAGGGACCAAAAAAAAACTTGCCATTCAAGTTCGGCTGCAGCCGCTAAGCTAATGCTAACTCAAAGAGACGACAGCGAATAAAACGGGTTCAGGCTTCGTGTCAGCCTGACCCGGTAGCTGTGATCCGATAGCGTCGACGCGTTAGCTTCAGTTAGCGCATCGCCATGTTAACAGACGAGCCGGGCGCTGTTATTATCCGCGTGAAAGTCCGGTCAACCACAGCTGTGCCGGTGGCTCTGGGAGGACGGGGAGGAAAATGTCAAACCTTTCAGCGTTGTCATCCTGTGTTTTCTGTCCTTTACCCTTCCACTCCCAGGTCGGGTCTAGTGTACTGGTTGGAAGGGCAGAGCTGGACCAACACACCGCAGGGCTCGGTGACCTGTCAGTGTTCGCTGTTAACGTTACGTCGTAACCAGCCGGTGCTATGGTTAGTTACCAACAGTGTTGCTCAGTCTACGGGTTACTATGGAGGCTGGTCAGTTGCTAGTATAAAACCTATAGGTACTATGGGGGGAAAAGTCTATAGGCACTGTGGGAGACTTGTCAGTTGCTAGAATAAAAAAAGGTTACTCGTTACTATGGGGAACCGGTTAGTAACTGGTATAAATCAGTCCACCGGTTACTATGGGGTACTGGGTTATAAACTGGTTTATAAACTGGTTTAACACATACGGGTTACTATGGAACTGGGTTAGATACTAGTAAACAGTCTACGGGTTACTATATGTCACCGATTAGTTGCTAGTATAAAACTGTACGGGTCATTTTTAAGGACTAGTGAGTTACTAGTATTAAACTGTCAAGGGGTTACTACGGGGGACTTGTTGGTTCCCTACGGGGGGCTAGGTAGTTAGTAGTATAATATCTAGTATCTACGGGTTATAAACGGGGACTGGTTATTCACGTACAAGGGTTAAAGGTTCTCCCTCCACATTACCCATTGAAAGACAAAGAGGTGGTGCAAATACCACGTTTTACTATAGGGTATATATTCACGACACACGTTTATATACAAGAACGGAAGCCATTCCACGCGGTTAAAGTCGGACCAGAGGTGCTGCCTTTAGGGCGAACACTAAGACAGCTACATGTAAGGCTAACAGGAGTTGTTGTATTTATCTCCCAGACAGCTACCTGTAGGGCTAACTCCCAGAAATGGTACCATTAAGCACCACACGGAGCCTTTCTGAATGTACGTCGCTAGAAGCACATATTGTAAACTATTTGATTAAATTAACATTTAATTGCTGTGATCCAACGCTATATTAGGTGAACGGTGCTCTAGATACATCTGGACATCCCCAGCAAGTAGACCGAGCCAGGCTGGTGTTTACTCTGCTCTCTTTTCCTTTACCTTCTTCTGAGTCTCTTCCTCTGAAGCTCCTATCATCCTCCTCCTCCACACTGTCGAGTTCCTCTTCATCGTTATAATAGTCTACCATGGGTGATAGCAAAGTTGAAGCCATTTGTTTGCTTGTGAGATGTAAACAAATGCAAAAACCCAAACAATCGATTTGTGTTTTGCAGCTTGGAACAGCGCCTACAATTTCTAGGACCACCGATAACAAAGCTGCCCGTCAATTTGCCTGGTTAAATTTTTAATGTTAACAACGTTAAAGATAACAATTCTCTGATGCATATTGATTTTTTGGAAGTATTATGTAATATATTATTATTTTATACAATATTACACTTTATTTTTAATATTAAATTGGAGTTTTATTTGAAATCTCTACAGGCATATATTTGATAACCACATAAACTCTGGCCTATTTCTTTGTGTTTTTGAATCAACCTAAAGGGGAAAAAATCAGAATAATTTACAAGAATAATTTACATGACGAGGCCTATGTATGGTCTATCGTTAAATCAATCCCATCATATTTATTACCATATGTATATCAATTTTACTGTTTCTGATTTACTTGAACCCTAATGTGACTTATATGATTAGTAAGTAGTCATGAAATGCTTTGCTATTCTGACTGTTAGGTGAAATCTAGAGCTCCAGATAACCCTTTTATTTAGTCCATTATATCCATTATGTAGGCCAGGAAACAGGACAGCCGACCCCATCCCAGTCATCTGGGCTGAACTGGACATTGAAATTGAAAGGAGGACATTAAACTTGGAGAGCATCAGTTATCGCCAAACCATGGTTGTATTAGTTTATGCATTATTCACAAAGACCCAACTTCTAAGTTCTAGGATGATCCCACACTGGTAAAATTAGCCTTTATCCAATGAGTCAGCAATTAGGCCTACCTGACTAAAGGGTCATAACACACTGCTCTTTCGTTAAGTATAAGGGAATAAGGGTAATAAATACTGCTCTCTCCTTTGCTCAGTATAAGGGACCAAAGGGTCGTAACAGACTGCTCTGTTCTTAGGTCAGTATTAGAGACCAAAGGGTCATAACAGACTGCTCTGTTCTTTGGTCAGTGTATGGTCAAATGACAATACTCTTTCCTTTGCAATTGATTCAGAATCATTCTCCTAGTTCATACGTGTGAGCTATATAAACATTCCCATGTTTTTCTCATTATAGATATGGTTAAGATTGTATAGTTCTTTAATAACCATGGCACCAGTTTCAACTAAGCTTACCCACAGCTTATTATTGTTGCACACTGCAGATTACTGCTTTGCATAGAAATCTGTGAAGGGAACTTTTAAAGTTCCCTTTCAAGCCCTTTGTTTTGCAGGATTTTCTATGCTTGATTGAGGTGATGTAATGAATCATCTGCTGCCTGATGTGACCTATGGACAGCAATAACAGCAATAACAGCAATAACAGCAATAACACAATAACATATTTGAGGATGTGAATGAGATCAGGATCCTCTCGAAATGTAACTTCTCCAAGGAGACAAATTATGCTCTCACCTAGTACAGAAACCGTCTCACTGACACGGTCTGGTGATAGACACAATTAACAAACCAAAATATGCGGGATACTGTACTGTAACCTCTGTAAATAAAAATTATTTGATTACGACACAAGGGGGCACTAGTGCACTATAGAATCGTATATTCCAAAGGCAACATAAATCTATTTAAGTTTAAATACAACTATAAAAGCCGACCTCGACATAAGTACAAAATATTCAAAGGAAGATTATTGCCTATTTTTCATAATTCAACTGCTAGCAAAATTATTTTGCAACGACTAATATACAGTGTTCCCATATCATGTTTCCATTGGGCCAACTATACTCTTTTAAGCCTACGTATGTTATGAGCTTTATGGTTTTTGTTGAATTTGATCCAAATATATGTGCCATGTCTCTTTGCAGGCTGCTACACAGACCAGGCCAGTAGACCAGTATTCTAGTAGACGCAACTTATTTCCGCCTGTCAAAGTAGCTGTCAAACAAACCGCTTCGAGCAGCTGCTGCTGGAGGGACGAGGAGCACCAGGAAGTCCTGACTACTGACAGCACTTCGGAAAGTCACACCGACATCTTCAGCGTTGGACTAAATGTGTTGGACAGCGTTCGTTTTTCAACAGCTACACGAATTTAAGTGGTAAGTGTTTGTTTTTCCCACAATAATACGAGAATGCGTTGCTGCTGTTCTGCTTGCAGTCTTTAGCACTACTATTGAGCCCTGAACCCCTCGCTCATTCACAGCGACACTTCCTCGTGCGTTCAACGAGCTACGCTTTGTTCAAACTACAAGTGCACAAACCGTATGGTTTTCATGTTTTTTAGTTTCCAGTCATAGCATGCTATCTTGCTCTGCGACTGCGTTTAAAGCGCGCTGTTGTCCACATTGTAAAGTGCTGCTTGTTTTACACGTCCGTCCGATGCCGTCCGCTAAGTGCGTAGTGTTGGTTTAACTAAAGTACGGTTGGACAGCTGAGGTCTACACCTGGACACCATCATACACCTGGACATTGAAATCATATCTACATGTTTTTCTTCATAGTATATCGTGATATGTCGCGTTGGCTTCACGGTAAAGCACAGTATGCAATTGACTGATCGCTTTTCGTTCATACCGCAGGAGGTACACTTAAACTAGACTGTTCCCAACGGGTTATCATCACATTGTGTATCATAACATTTTGTATGATGGGTTCTCTTAACATTGTGTATCATCACATTGTGTATGACGGGTTACTATTACATTGTGTATCTTACAATCACATTTTCTGTGGCGGCTTATCACCACATTGTGTGACGGGGTTATCATCACATTGTGTATCTTCACATTGTGTCTGACGGGTTAAGATCACATTGTATGACGGATTTTGATATCATTGTGTAAATTATAATCACATTGTTCAATACGTTCATACACCTGACAATACGAGTTATTATCACATTGTGTAATACTACTACAGTCGCCATACGATGACTCGGTGCTGGTAAATAAGGGCATGTATGATACCTAAGGACATGTATGTTCAAATAAGGTCATATATGGTCATTAAGGACATGTATCGGCCACATGACACGTCGTTAACCGTTTTTCCCTTTCAATGTTTCGCGTTAATTTGATCAGAACGATTTTCCTCCACTGCTTGTCAGGCTCTCAAAAAACGAGTTGGTTCGGATAACATCACAGTCCCAGATACAACAATGTACCTTCAACCCGCGCTTCGCGTAGGCTATACATTTGTTAAATACAATCACTTCAATATTTTTATTTGTATACAATTCAAATGTAGGTTAACGTGACGCGCTGAAAATGACATATTTCGATCAGAGTACTGAAACCCAATCTGACCCAACATGATGTCATCCTCCAGTGTGTATCACGCATGAGGAGGAGCTGACAGCCGGGTTCTGGTTCTTATTGTCACAGGATTTGATATGCAAAAGATTTGTGTGCATCCTCGGAACTCTCATATATATGTCATTAGGTTAATTGTTAAAAGGTTTTTTTTTAATAATAATTTGAGCTGAAGTATTACGGCGCTGATTCTACAAAAGCACCGTGTTTGAACAAGATAACATTATTTAACGTTGTTAAAGCGAAGACATTTTACCCACAGAGTAAGTACAGTAGATAGGTATTTGACTTCTATGACTTTGATTATTTAAAACAGTAGACTATAGATAAATAAGGGGATAGAATGTAAGACACTTCATTGATTGTTCTGTGTATTTATTTACTTGTAGTGTTGAAATAGTTGATGAATAATGTATGAAAAGCCTGGGTCTATTTATAGACTGTAACAAGATGCTCACCTTTAACACAGCAAATATAAGCAGATTCATAGGGACAGGTAGGAGCTTCTCATGACAAACACCACTATGCTATTCATGAATCCGCACAAATCTCATCAAGAATATGTTGGCTGTTTGCCTGTGCGTTTGTGTGAATTCACGGGAGCATGAGAACGAGGGCACATCAGCTGTTCTTGATGACTGATTTGACTGTCAGAGAAAAGAGGAGTGGACTGGAAGACTGTTCCTGCTGAATATGCCAGCAGACCATGAATCAGAGCAGGAGGTATAAACCCAGTTCAACACCTGGACTGCACTGAATAAGGCTTTGGTTAATCTGATTCTGGATAAATGTGCATTTATTTATGAACCGCTTCACTTCAGAGGTTCCTTTTCCCAAAAATTGAGAAGGGTATGACAAAACCTTTTGATCGTTTATAAAAGCCGGTTTTGTCCTGAAGAACTGAAGAAGTATAACTTTTGAGAGATTGTAAATGCAACCAGTGCTTCCATGGACCCTGATCCACGGCAGTCTGATTAGTTGGTAGCATTGACCTCTATATTCCTGACTTTGTTGTTGTTTTACAACTCTTGTTATGTAGTGCAGAACAGATTGAAGTGTCAAGTTCCTAGAAGATCAACGTGCAACTTCAAATGACAAATTACTATCGGAAGTGTTGGTTACTATTGGAAGACCATGCTTCACGCTGTCGTTATTTATATTTACAGTATATTTAGGGCATTTAGCAGACGCTTTTATCCAAAGCGACTTACAATAAGTACATTTGTCATAAGAAGTGAAACAATCAGTACAGTAAGTAATGGTCACTGTTTTTTACAGCATATGATTCCTTTCCAAAATTATTTCCCCCAGTTGATGGCCTGGGTGAGGGTCATGAATGTCAAAGTTACTGATTTACAAAGTGATGTTGTGGAATCCATGACAGAATAACAGTCTTTCTGGTTGGTTGCCAGGCCTACCAGTGGACTATTATTTTTTAAACATTTAACATCTCAATGTAACAATATGTTCTGGAACTAAATGCATTAAATTACTAAACTACTTGACTATAATAACAGTTGAAAAGTATTTGTTAATAGTTAATGAAGCCTTTGCAGGCTTGTGATCAGTGTCAATCATTGGACTTCAGAGTAATGTTTCAATGCTTTCTCCTGATCTACTTCATGCTCCTCAATCCCCTCCAAGGAAAGTGTTGTATTCTTCTTGTCTCCACTTGTCAGCCACGTGACAACACCTTTGGAGAAATAGAAGAGAAATATTAAAGTCGCTTGGGTTTTTCAGCCGGTTGCTGCAGCGGTTAGTTGGTTGCATCAAATATTAAAGCGCTGCTGTCAGGCTTAATGTTCTGCAGTGATCTGGTTTAGCATGTCTAATATAAGAACGCTGTCTGAGTTGATGAGACTTTTGCCTAGACCCCCGTTCCTCTGTCCCCTCTACGTTTCTTCTACTCAATTAGATGTGCTGCTCACCCGTACTATTATTCAAGATTTTAAAAGACTGGGCAAAGCTGCATGGTTGTAAGATCTGAAGTTTACCACTCAGGGAATACAAATGTTTGGCAACAAAATAGTGTGTCCATTTGATGATTGAATACATGTATATCTCTTCACGCAATACAGTATCTAAATCTACTTGGGATTATTAAGGTAGACTGTTTTGTCCTACACCCAAAGGTCTATGTAAAACTAGAACTTGACTAGGTGCATTTTCTGAAAACAGGGGACAAATGGAAGTTGATTGGACTCTTAATCTTGCCATCATACTTTTGTTAACCTACCTAAATTCCCTAAACTCCCATGTCCCCCCCCCCCCCCC
>JAOPUD010000140.1:14335692-14345983 GCA_027122715.1 Trisopterus minutus | reverse complement strand
CACACACACACACACACACACACACACACACACACACACACACACACACACACACACACACACACACAAACTAAACAGCTTCATTCGGTCATTCGGTTATTGTTGGTTATGATTCTCTTTTCAGATTAGGATTATTTTAGAAAATAAAAACACTGAGATTCGGTCCTGAGCAAACCAATGCATTCACACAACCTACTTGGCTATTTATTGCAGGCCGCATGACCTGTGTCAACTGTCACTGCCTGCGAGAAGAGGAAGTTGAAGACTCGAGACAGTTTTCTGAGAAGGAGCCGGTCGGCCATTACAGTTTGGCTGGCACTAGGTGTTTTTTTATTCTGCACTTGCTTTATCAATGGTTGCTCAACTCACTTTAGTGGTAATCAAGGTGACATTTATTTCAAATGACCGTGGCACTGAATATATTTGAAAAACAAAACAATGAGCCAAATCCGTGCAATAGATTACTTTAAGATGCCATTACACAACACCATCTGGGACAACAGAGCTACAGTTTGTAATTCTTAATCATATTGTGAGGGCTTCTTTCGAACCCTCTCGTTTTATTTATATGCAAGGCTCTACTCAGAGTACTGGCTGTATTTTTCTTTCCTCCACAAACAAATATTTACAGTACAAAGGAGATTTACCCAATGAATTATGGATTGGCTAAACACAGGAACATGAGCATGGTGTCAGATCTGGGTTGAACAGAATCTGAGTGCTGGGCTAAAGCAGCCAACATTGGTGTTTGGAAGTGGCCAGGCCCTTGCCCAAATCCCATCTCCAATTCCAACACATTCCAAATGCATAATACCCTTTGTTCTTCAATATGAGGGCTGCACTGGACGATGGTTTCAATCGATTTAGAAACAAATTCTACAACCACATTCTACAACCTTTTTTTTTTTTTTCAAAGATGGCCATTGAAAGATTATTTCAATAACGGAGTGCCTGTACTATGTTCCTGCTACCCAGCAGCAGTCAACATGATAGTCAACAGTCACCAGATCAAACTTTAATGGAGCCATAAAGGTGTTTGGTGCTTGGTATATTAGATGTAGAGCATAACGATACACATGACATTTTTTATACAATAAACTATGTATTTTGCCTGAATCCCTGTCTCACATAGGGTACCTTGTTTTGTAACCTCTGATTAGCTGATATGTTTACTTATCACCTGCTGATTAAGTGCTGATGCGACATACTGTCCTCCTCTTATTGAAAGTAACTTAAATAGACTGTAAACGTCCCTTCAATTCAGAGCCAGTTACCCAGCCTCAGAAAGAAAAAAACCTGAACCTATTTTTTAAAGGCTATATGTGACTGAGCAAAAATATGCAAAGAACAATTACATTGTCACATACAATTATTTCATACCTTTATTATTTCTTTGGAGGCTACCGGAAACATCTTAATGCATAGATATTGCATAATGCATTGTCATACATGTGATGACCTATGGTTGCCCCCATTAGTGAAGATTATGAAGCTATTTGAGGCAAGCCGTTCATAAATTATTTATTTATTAATTTGTTCAGACAATCAGTTTTTTTTGATGCCATACTACGGGAAGGGGGCAGGGGGCTCATTTCTGTGCACTGAATTAATTCCCAAATTAATTGCGGGCAGACTTAACAGGGGATAAAAAGCTGAAAAATCCTAGGGCCTAACACCCATGGGTCCACTCCCACTCCCTGTAAACACCAGTGATGATGTACATAATTTATACTGTCAGTGTGCGTATTTGAAGAAGAAGAAGAGGAGGCAAAGCACAAGGGAAATGACTCATTGGCCTAGATGCATGTTTCCTTTTTAGGGTTTCTCTGCATGATTTAATCTCTTGCTCGTTCCCTCATCCTCTCTGCTGGTTGAGGATATCCTCCATCTTTAACAAGGAAGAGTCAAGTAAGGTAGAGAGATTTGCACATCGGTTTTAACTAGCTATAGTCTACACAGACATAGCCACATTTATATTTACCCAGTGAAATTTTTACAAGCACTCTACGAAGGCATACCTCATCCACCAAATGCAGTGTTGTGTGCCCTCTTCTGACATTTGGTTGATCAAGTGAGAATAATTAAGGCATTGTGTCCTGAGACGGTCTGAAATGTTCCTCTGGCACAGCGTTCCAAACCTCTCCGCCCTTTTCCCGCCCACATAAAAATCACATGCTTTTGAATAAAGGCCCAGGGAGTCCTGGCTATAAATGTAACGGTGAATCATAGTGTCCTCCACCTCAATGTCCTGAAATCGGGTATGACATCATTGTTGTCTTTAAAGAACATTGCATTTTGAGGGTAGTGTGGATGTCTCACCTGGCTGCCTTGCTCCGAGAGGTTGACCGATACCATCAGGTAGGCAGACCTCATCAACCTCATGCTGGTTGACAGTAGCGCTGGGCCGACCCGTCACCCGACCCGATGATTGAGGCTGTTGCCCATAACAATCCTCACCAATATCTTATAGATTGATAGTTTGATTGGTCATCTCCAATTCTGGTTATTTTAGATACAAAAATCACAGCCAAATATGCTATTTAGGAGTAAATAAATATGCAATTTTTAGATATTTAGTTTAACCCTTACTGAAAGTAAATGTGGTAATGTTATTACATTTTATTGTCTTAGAAAATGTCTTTTTTGTGACAATTACCTCCTGTGATTAGCAAAGTCAACCAATGGCAGTATATGATTGTGTATTCCAAGCATCATCAATAAAACTGTGAAATTGTATTCCTAACATCATCATTTCCATGTATCAAGGACATCTTTTACAAGGCATTGTCAAGGCCTTTGCTGGATAAACTCTTGCCCCATCTGGTACTCTGGCCATTAAGATGCTTATCTTAGGATAGAGTCCCTTCTATCTATATGGGAAAGGGTCTAACCTATAACTTAGAAATGCAACGAGTTGCACAATTGTGAATTTGCAGGTACATGTCTTCTGCACACAATTTGGATGCGGCTGAATATTCTCAGTTTGGTCACAAACAATACTTTTAGCACAAAACACCGGGGTATGTTTGTATAGACGTTAGATTTAAACAAACATGGCCACCGTCCTCCGTCTCCCTCGGTTTCAAATATTCACAGATATTTTTTGTACTTAGCAACTCGTTGCCATTTCTATCCAAACGGCTCTAGGTTTCAGGTTGGAAGCATTTCCTATGGAGTTATATGGTACACTACTACAAATGAGATAAGAATGTCAATGGCTATGGAGTACCAGATGGGGCTAGATGAACTGAACCTTACAAGAGAGCCTCAGAGAAGAATTAGACTGTTGTCCTGGGTCAGCAGACTCCCTCTGTCTCTCAGGATGACCCGTAGCTAAGCAGTGAATGAGGGGAAACTTGACTCTCCTGCTCGCCCTAGTTTGCTTCTCATGAAGTGGCGAAAGCAGTGATCACGTGAGGGCAGAGTCAGCGTGACTCTGCTATTCCCAGCACCGGAGCTTGTGCCGTGCATGTGCCATCACTGCCTATCTGTTCATTTGTCTCTCTTCAATATTTGATGCCACCAAACTGTACATGCGGCTCCCCTCCCTCTTTCCCTGCACGATGCTTGCTACAGTGCATGCAAGTAGGTTTCCGTTCATCTTTCCACCACTCTCTGATGAGAAAGTCCTGTTGGGCTGTGGAGCAGTGGCACTAGCCAAAGCTCATCCTCCCTAACCTGACCCAACCACACTCCTCTAATATGCACTAACACACACATCCACACTACCCTCTGTATGCACTACTACACACATCTACTCTACCCTCTGTATGCACTACCACACACATCCATCAAGCCCCTCTGTATTAACTAGGGATGGGCAGGATTAATCGATGATCGATCATTGATCACGTGATATTTTTATCAATCAAAAGGAGGTTGTGTTAGATAGTGTTAGATAACAGAACAGCTGTTCCTTGGTTCTTAGTGGACTTGGAATACCAATTTTCCCGTGTTAAAGTGCGCATTGTTCGGCTTTTACAAGCACCGCAAGGGCCTTATTGAGAAAAACATGCTGTATTTTGTATTTTCTACCGACAGATTTTTTTTTATATAGCCTATAGAAAAATAACGATCAATTCGATAATTGATCGTTAATTGTATCGATGATCGATAAAGGACATTTCTTAAAATGCCCATCCCTAGTATTCACTACCAAAGACATCCACATCGGCTTTGTATGTGTGACCCAGTCTATTCTAGTCTATCCATGTACCCTAATGTTTAATACATGTATGTTGACACCATTGTGACGTTAAAATGTTCAACTTGCAGGCACTCGCTTTGATGTCAATGGCATAGTTACGAATAACCCAACATGAGACACACGCAGTCACACAAACACATACATGAGTGCATGTATGTGTTTCAATATCAATGTTTGAATTGATCTTGGCAGAAGCACAACAGTTAATATGGAGGCTGAAATACCAGCTGTGAAACAGTGGGTGTAAATCATGGTTAATCCATACTGGCTCCCCACGTGTCCTCAATCTCACACACCACGTTGCTCTCAAAGCCACTCTCTGTACCACACCATCAAGGCCTACTTTGTGTTAACGCATGTGTTTCACATGCGTTTTCGCTAACAATCATTTTGTATTGGTGCAACGATGCCTGATTTGGTTGCCACCTTGTTATTCTTTAGCTCTGTTGCTTGAAGCCTTTGATTGGGTAAGGCTGTACGCTTCTGCAGATATGATGAAATTCAGTATGTTGTAATCTGAGTGTTTATGACCTTGTCAAACGTAGAGGCCCCACTGCGGACCCCTGGGGTCAGGGGTCAGGTATATTTCTTAGAGTAGAAATTCATTGTTTATTAATCGTGGTTTCCATAGGGCCAATGGAAACGTGAGAAGGCAAGGACATAACGATATTTCTAACGATGAAATGTGGCTTGTGTTATTAGTAATTTCTATTGGGCAGCAGTGGATCAGGAGGTTAAATCCCAGGCTCTTCCAAGACAAGTGTTGAAAATATATTTTTCAGCAATTGTAATGCACAGGGTCTGAAAAGCGCAACAAATGCAGTTAAACCTAACCCTAACCCTAACCCTGGTATGGAAGTACTGAACATAAAGCTAAACCTAGCAGGCTAAACATTTGAACTGCTAGTAAGAGTAGGTATTGCTATTCAATCGCAATATCTCTTTATAAATGAAAATGTTGTGAATTTTAATGGAGGTCTGATTGTTTGGAGTAAAAATACACTGCTTTGTTTATGGATTTTACCAGCTGACATCATCTGTCTCTCCCCGCCGTTAGTATGTGGCCCTATCATAGTGATGCAGTCTGTTGTTCTCTTCTCATGTTTGTTCCTGTATGGACACACCCTGCTCCCACCTGTGGTTATAACTTATGACCTTATATGGACAAAGCTTTACCTTGATCTGCACTCCTCCCTCCATTCTTTGATGTTCTATAAAGCTGAGTGTATCTTCTTAATATAACCTAGACAATTATATACCAGAACAATATGTTTCTGATGCACTCCAAGCCTGGAATCGTTAGATGTAGAAGACTATAATTCCAGTTTGTGTTGATGAGGGCCTTTTCTTTGTTGCTGTTTTTAATCTTTTTTTTTTGGTAATTCACTTGGAGAAATCAAATGTAGTAGTTTAGAATACTCCATTGAACCTTTTTTATAGGGTGATTTGGCACAGTAGATAATGGTTCATATTTATTGGTGTTTTTATAATGCTTATTAGCCTATTTTATATTTCAATACTGTTGACTCCAAGACTTATTATAAGTGAAAGAAATATCTTCACTGGAAAATGAAAGACCTACTGGAATGGCATAACTCAATAAGTCAATCTAATTGCAATCACGCTCTTTACAAAACCATAATGGCACCATTTCCCCCCTATTAGATTCATCACTCATACTATGCTGAGCCAACAGGATTAGTGGGCATGATGTGCTAGGTCGTCAACACCACCTTCATCACATCAACTAAGCCGTGAAGGAGCTAAATCTGAATGCATTGTACTGTAGTCTACATAAGCAAATGCTGGTTATGGTTCTCTGAAACCTTTCTCTAACGATAAGTAAAGATCTAGTTAATCACCAGTCCTGGGGTCAACATGGTGATTTTTTTATAATAAGCAACCTCCACCCAACCTCCAGGCTACCTTGATTTGCTGAACCACATGCTGTGACACGCGAACACAAAAAAGACCGGAAAATGTCCCAGATTACCCAGAATGTTTTTAATATATTTTGGGGGGAGGGTGTCTTCTCACATGCGTGTCACACATGTGTTGACTCACTGGACATCCACACACTGTGTGTGGATGTCCAGTGATTCATTTGGAGGAGATCGTGCCTCCAGGTTACAGGCTTCTAAAATGATGTCTTTCCCGCTCGCCCCTTCACTCCCCCACCAGTACGGTAAAGATAAGTGAAATACTGTGCACCACCGCTTGCAGTGCACATCCTGCTTTTCGCCTTTTAAATACTTTTAAATGAGATCCAAGTCACCAAAATTGGTCAATGCTTATTTATTCAATCAGTGACTGAGCAAGTAGAGCAATGCAGAAATGTGTTGTCTTCTTAGTTGTGATAATTTATCTGTTTCTCTTAGACCTGCTCCCATCCATTATTAAACATGAGTAAATACACACATAATACCATCAAGTCTGTTTTTATCTCTATGGGTTTGCTTATTTACCATCAAACACAAGCACGAGCGCACACAATCACATACAGGTGTAATGCTGTGAGTGTGGTAACAGCATTACACCTGTATGTGTATGTGTGCGCGTAGTCATGTAGTTATTTTTTTCATGTTCTCTAATCTATAGCATGTGATGGGCATATACAGACATTTACGTCTATTTGTCCATGCATTTTGTCACAGTTTGTTTGTCACACATTATGCCACAAAAGCCATCTGTATGTGCTGTATACAATGAAAACATTGAATGTGTAAATATGACTCACACCTCTCAAGACAAGTCTGGAAGGGCAGTTTCTGCTGAGCTTGGGCTTCCATACGAAGTGTGTGTGTGTGTGTGTGTGTGTGTGTGTGTGTGTGTGTGTGTGTGTGTGTGTGTGTGTGTGTGTGTGTGTGTGGATCCCGATTATACTTCTACTTCTCTCTATTTATTTTACTTCTGTTTTTGTGTGTGTCACAGTCTCCTTAATGCACTGAAAACATGTAGGCTAATGGGACCGACATGCTATTAGTGTGGTCATTTAGAATGGGCCTGTATAGGGATTAATGAAGATTATATCATCAGCTCGGATCGGATCTGATAATGTTGAATTAATAATTGATTAGTAGTCACTATTCACTTGACCCTCACAAGTAAATAATCAGATCTGATAATCTTGATTTATAGTTGTCCCACTATTTACCTGACCCTCACAAGTGATCAGAAATGTCTGGCCTTTTAAAGTGGATGGTAATTGGTGGTATTTTAAAGATCAGATAACCTTCATTCAATGCTGAGAACGTTATTGCTCCATTATCAGCCAGCCGTGTTGAGATCATGGCTTAACTAAACCTGCACCTTGAAAGGCATGGCCTGCTGTCCAATGGTAACTTTTAATGAGGGCTGGTGGTGACAGCGGAGTGGCAGAGAACAAGAACCTCTGGTTGCATAATTGTTTTGGTATATCGGTCATAGATTCATGAATACATTATGAGGAGAGAGCTGTAACTGTAAACCGGAGCAACAACAAACGGTCGGAGAAGAACACTGTTGCATCACAACAACCTGTGGCTTGGCTTCTCTGTACCTCATCCCTTACCACTGCCAAGGAAAATTTTTTAATGGCTGATCTTGAATTTGTAAGTGCAACATGGGAACTCATTTTTAAAAAGCTACCGTTTACTCTGCCATAATCCACTGACACCCACATTGATATTAGCGGTGGCACGCAATCTAATCTGGGCATGCAAACTTTCATAGAGCTGTGTGTGTTCCTGTGTAAGGGGGCTTGTGGTGTGTCTCGATGACGTCGCTAAGCTCGGCGAAATGAGCTGTCAGAGTCTCTAAATCCCACTTATGTGTATGTGTGTGGGTTGTATGAAAAGTATGACAGTCACTACTATAATAAAATACTACACCATGGAACCTGCAGGATAACTGGAACACACCTTTTGACTTTTCCTGTCTTTTCCTGTCTTCTATCTCTGGATTTTCATCCCGGGGGATTTGAAGCAGCACTTTTCCGATCATAAAATAATCTACAACACACCTCCCAGCCTTATGAATCATCCCCACCCCCATAGGAGGAGCCTCAGCACTCTCAAGTTACCAAACCTGCCTTTCTTTTTCAAACTTTTTTCTGTGCAAATGTTTACACTGAAAACATCAAACCACATTAAGACAGCTGCGATTTGTCTCTTATATGCAAGTGAATGTGATGTACAAAATCACAAATATGAATTTGCTCCAGTAGCTGATGTCGGAACACTTCAGCTATATTTTTAAGGGGAGGTGAACCCACAATCCCAATTCCTTTTTTTAATGTTTTATACCTGCCTCTCAAGTTGCAATGTTTTCGTGACGTTGGGCGGACTGCGTTTGATGTTGATGGCCATGTCCGAGACAGGGTTAAGCTGACACTTACTGTAATGCCACGGTGTGTTGCGCATTTCATATGCAACATCACTCATAAACAACGACGGAAGTAGCTTATTAATTAATGCTTGATTAGAACATGCTGCATAGAACCATCAACTCTCATGATTCGAACACATTGGACTTATTTTATTGTGGAAGCTGAGTAAAGTATAATTGACACAACAGTGTATGTGTTTCAGGAACATAAAGTTGAATCTCATTCAGATTACAAGCCTACACACATCTCCGTTGTGGAGTCATTGTTGCGCAAGCACTGCAGTACATGAGCCTACCTGTATAGACACAAACCGAGAATCCCTGCTCGGGTTCACCCCTCTGTCTGGCATTGTTTCAGCTGTTTCTCTCACTCCTCTACTTGCTTGTTCACCCTGGGCTCTGAATGTGCTCAGATGCATGGAAGTTAGTTTGTTTATTTGTGTATTTATTTATTTTATATATATATATGTGTATATATATATTTTTTTATTTTTATTTTTATTTTATTATTATTTTTTTTATTTACTCCTCTTATTGATGTCTGCTCCTTCCCCACCTGTGTCCTCCTATCCACGGTCACTGCTTATGTTGCTCCATGGTTGTTATTGTGAGTATTTAAAAGGTTTTGCTATTATCCTGCATGTCAAAGCATTTTGTGAATGTTTGTTTTTAAGGTGCTGAATAATGACTGTTTAATATCATTATTCTTCCATTTCTCCATCATGATGTCTCTGTCTGACTGCCCCATCAACCAGGCTTTTTTCATGCTGTCTCTGCACCATCTCCATTGCTGTAGTCTTCATCATAGCAACTCAATGCTGTCTGGCAAATGATCCTACACTGGGTTCGATTAACCAAGGGATTGGTTGGTACGAGGCAAACCATTAGTTGAAAGTGAATCGCTTTGCCTCTGGCGGATATGCTGATGTGGTGCAGTACACGTGTGGAATCGGATCCATTGAACTTAAACTGACCCAAGGACCCTGAGGGAGGGTTCATGATTCAGGGTTCATGGTTCTCAATGTATGGACTCAAATTCAGATCTCTGCAGTTGATGAGTGTGCTGTGCTCTATTCCTTTAACAAAGAAATTACTATTTAGGTAGTTCTTTATGTCTGTTTGTGGTCCGCAGGGGACTTGCCCTTTCCTCCATGTCCTTCCTCAAACCACCCACCTCTTATAGTCTCCTCTTTCCTCATGCTCCACCGCAAATTAAAAGTAGTCGAGTAGCAGAGAAGGAGTTAGCGAGTGGATGAGTGAAGACAGCGAGCGGAGGGTAGGGGGGGGAAGTGGGAGGAGAGATGTGGTCACAACTTTCCCAGAGGCTCCTGCAAGCGTCAGTTTGTGTTATAAATCATTCAGGGACACTTGCAGGGCAGCACAATACATTTTTATCCCACCCCACCCCTCCCCTCGCCATCTCCTCTTTTATTATTGAAAGCGGTTCCTCTCAACACCCAATCTGCCACTTGGCTCGATGAGGAAGAGGGACTGGGATGAAAGTAATGAAAACAGAAGGACTGGCCCTCATTGGATACCGTGGCAGGGGGGAAACCATGGGTAGTGGCGTGGCACTTATGGTGATATTAAACCATGAAGTAATCAGCTCATACAGAGGTCACATCATGGTTTCCCACATGTTATAAATTGTGTGTGTGTGTGTGTGTGTGTGTGTGTGTGTGTGTGTGTGTGTGTGTGTGTGTGTGTGTGTGTGTGTGT
>JAOPUD010000140.1:14252512-14266735 GCA_027122715.1 Trisopterus minutus | reverse complement strand
GTGATAGACATATGAGCATGGAGGGAGGGGGGGGGCTCTATCTCCTGCAAGGCGCTGTCTTCGTACACCCACACCCCCACCAGGAGCGAGGAGGTTCTCTCCTTGTCCCTGGATCTATCTATTAATGAGTTATCATGTTCCCCCTCCCCCCCCTCTCTCTCTCTCTCTCTCTCCCTCGCTCTCTCTCTAGAGCTAAAGGTCTGCCGTGGTCTACGTGCGGACGGTAGAGTTAGCCAGCCTGACAGGAGACACATGAGCTATTACGGATTTATGCTAAGAAGCATCTGCTGTGAGTAACACGAGTCAGGATGGAGCAGCCTGTACAAGGGGACGACGGACCATGTGGATGAGGGGGGATTCACGCAATTAATATGCAGAACGAGAAGAAGAGCATTTTGAATGCCCCCCTCGCCCCCCCCCGCCCCCTTTCTCAAAAATGTAGGGTCTAATTTTGAGCAGGAATGAAAACCCGGTGCCAGCCAAATGCTGCTGATGAACTGTCGGCTTTTAGGATTTCAATCCACGAGTTGCTGCTGTTGCCCAGAATGAGTCATAGCATCTAGAGGCTGCTGATCGAGGCCCTTCACGCTGCAATATAGACACACCATGCTCTCTCCCTCTCTCTCTCTGTCTCTCTCGCTGTCTTTCTGTCTCTCTCCGTCTCTCTCCGTCTCTGTCACTGTCTCTCTTGTGTCTCTCTGTCTCTACACCCTTTATGTCTCCCTGTCTCTCTCGCTGTCTCTGTATCTCTCTCTTACGTTCTCTATGTTTCTCCCTCTCTATGCCTCTCTCTCTCCTCTCCTCTCTCTATCTCTGTCTTTCTTTCTCTCATTCTCTGGCACTTTCTCTCTGTATCTCTCAGTCTTTGCTCGCTCTGTCTCCATGTCTCTCTCTCGGTCTCTCTTTCTTTCGCTCTGTTTCTCTCTCTATCTGTCTCCCTGTCCCTCTCTGTCTCCCTCTCTCTCTCTTTCTGCCTTGCTGTTTCTCTCTCTCTCTCTCTCTCTCTCTCTCTCTCTCTCTCTCTCTCTCTCTCTCTCTCTCTGTCTTTATCTCCCTCTCTCTTTATCTCTCTCTTTGGGGAGTGTGCATGCCTGCTCACACAAATTGGATCACACAGACGATCTGCTGAAATCCAACCCCCGGTGTGGATTGAGCAGATTGTGTTGATCTTTGCTATAGTGTCTTTCAGGCACGACACTCTTAACGCACGCACACACCCACACACATACACATACACACACATACACTTCTTTATGAGAGTTAAAAGGACCGTGCCTGAGACACTGAATTGCTTACGTTTGTGGCTAATGGGCTTCAAATGCCATCGGCAAGGAGGAGAGAAAAGGATAGAGAGAGAGAGAGAGAGAGAGAGAGAGAGAGAACGAGAAGAGTGGGGGGGGACTCGAGACAAGAGGAGTAGCAGAAAAAAAGGCCAGTGGGAGAGTGACGAAGGGAAGGAGAAGGTGAGAAGAGAGGATGGGCAAGTGAAGGGAGTGGCGGTGGATTAAAAGGGCAAAGAAAGATTGACCAAAAAAACTGCTGAAACGAGATGAAGAGACGAAACCCAGGCGAGGGGGGGGGCGAGAGAGAGAGATACGTAAAGAGCAGGCCCATGAAGGAAGGAAAGACGCAGAGGGGAAGCATTGAGCGAGCCCCCACGCAGACCCCTTAAAGAACCCTGGGTGGGCGCCGAAACCTGATCGGCCCGTTTGGCTAATTAGCTCAATCAATGTAAACTTTGCGTGCTACTGCTTACGCGGCAACAGCACAGCAGAACCCCCGCAACACCTCCAGAGAGCTGACTTTGAACATCAGAACATGAGTGTGTATTGAGCATGCCTATCATGCCCTTTCCACCAATCCTGTTTCCGTTGGCGGTAAAACTAAACAAAGAAGCCAACAAGACGGCACCCCAGGGTGGCATTTCTATGGCCATCGATCCGCCAAGAGGATCAACCGGGCCAGAGAAGTTGGAGAAGCGTTTGCATAGAGCACTGCAGAGGAGCGTCAGTGGCGAGGCTGCAGCGTGGTTCTGTTGATCCTGGAGAGGCCCTGTGGGTGCAGGGATGAGGGGGGGGGGGGGATCTGCGTGGACATGGATGTGCTGTTCAGCATGCCCCACCTCTGCTCCCGTTGAACCCAGCTTTACAGAGGAACAGGGAGACCGCTATGTAGGCCACTGGGTCCCCATCCTCTGAGGCAGACCACTTGATTATTAGCATGGCCTTTTGCGGGCCACATTGTATACAAAGCGGTGGAATAGATCAATGGATGTGCGCAGTGAGCGTATTCCGTAACCCTTACAGTCTTCGGTTTTTTCAATAATTAGAAGGAACAATTCTGTATATACCAAACGTGGTTAAGGGGTGTGTCATAATGCATATTTTTTCTATATAAATACTGAGTGGGTCAATTAAGCCTGGACTACTACTACATCATCAATGCATGAAACATGATAAACAACGTAATGAATTTAAAAATAAATTCAAGCAGAAATAAATGCAGTGGCCCAGTTTTCAAACGTTACAGCACACATTATTAGTCATGTAGCCTATGACTCACAGCTACTCATCAAAAAGGCTAGCGTGATCATATGTTCATATTTATTAATGAAACATAAACATGATGCTATGCACTCATTCAGATCCGTGTGATAGTGAGCTATTATGTGTGTGGTTTTCATACTCTGGAAAAAACCCGGAGGAGGGGGACGAACAAAGAAATGTAAGAAAACAGGATGTTTGGATCCATAGGATTAATGTTGTATTGATTGACCGGATCTTATAGCATACATGGTTTGCAGTAGCATACAGTGCTAACGTCATCCAATCCTTTGTTTTCTTGCTATGTTTAGTGTTGGTTTGCTAACCTCCTCAGAAACAGGTTGTTAGTACCAAGCTGACCCAACTCAAAAGAATGTTTGAGAAACAAAAAGGAGTAACAACAAAAAAACACAAATTCATTCTCCATCTCATATCCGTGGGCCGCATGTTGTTAGCTTTCCCTTGCATGAATCCACGGGAGGAAAAAACATTCAAAAACATTTTTTTCGTTTTGTTGCTATTTTCATGAAACTGTCGCTAAGAAACAGGCACTTGATAAATTCATTACTTTTTCTTATAGTGTCTTTAAAACCAGCCTCTCCAGCTTGAGAGGTTGAGAATAACAGTTATTCTCAACAGTTGAGAATAAATGTGCATTTACTTTGTTCTCTCCTGGAGAAAGGCTGTTCTGTGCACCATCCTTCACGGCGACCATTTCCATGTGCCGTGCAATTATTTATATTTAGTGATTTTCCTCTTTTCATTTTTTAAACCGTTACAGTTGGAAATGAAGAGTCTGACAGTTACGCTGTTCTGGGAGTCTGGCCATCTGTAATGCTCTCTCTCTCTCGCTCTGTGCGTCACCTGATATTAAGTTGCCCATTGCTGATCATTTTGGGGGAGATTTATGTGCAGTCATGCCAATCTGTTATTTATTTATTCATGCTAATTTCTGAGTGGCTTGTTAGAGCTGTCATTCCTGCTGATGAAGGACCCCTCATTTAGCCTCCTCCTCATCCTCCTCTTTGTCCGCCTCCTCCTCTCCCTCCTCTCCGTCCCTCTCTTCCTATAATCCTCTTTCTCTTCCTCATCTTCCTCACATTCCCTCTCACCATCCTCTTCCTCCTCCTCTTCCTTCTTTCCATCCTCCTCTCCCTCCATCTTCTCCTCTTCCTGCTGTCCATTCTCCTCCTCCTCCTCATCTTCCTCCGCTCCATCGTCTTACACGATATCCTCTTCCTTCTCCTCCTCTTCCTGCTGTCCATCCTCCACTCTTCCTCCTCCTCCTCATCATCATCCTCCGCTCCATCGTCTTACACAATATCCTCTTCCTTCTCCTCTTCCTCCTCTCCATCATCGTCCATCCCATCCTCTTCCTCCTCTCCTCCTCTTCCTTCTCTTTCTCCTGTCCATTCCCCTTTCCTCTCCTCTTCCTCCTCTTCCTCTTCCTTTTCCTAATCCTTGACCTTCTCTCCATCCTTTACCACATTTCTAGAAGAGACCTCTTGCGCTTTCTCCTCAATTTCCTGTCCTTCTTGAAGGGGGTTTCAGGAGGTCCCAATTCCCTGAAGTTGACTCGACTGATGGGGTCCTTGGGGTAAAACTGAACGACTGAGGATACATGCATAAACAATGCAATTAAATAACAGTGCTAAGCTGGGGTCAAGGTTACCTCTAGTACCATAGAACAAGTACAGGCTGGGGACAATCGAAGCACCAAATCGAAACAGGTGTCTACAGGTTTATATGAATCCACGTTTTAATTTTTTTGTTTTTAACATCTTTATCTTCATGTATTTAAAATGAAGGATACTAGCAAAACTATTGGTCAAATCATCTATGGCCTACCTGGTTCAAATGTTTTAGCCAACCATGGACTGTGACTGTAAAGAATGTAACTTTTGTTCTTTGGTCGATAGAAGACCTCATCCCCCTTCTCTGCTGTGTTCCCTTGGTTCTTCTAGACTGTGATGTCGATAGTATTAAGTGGTGCGGTGGGGAAGCTGTTTGTGGTTTTCATTCCCATGGCTCCAGCAGACAGTTCTTCTATATGCTGGAGACACAATAGAAAACCTTGGATTGAAATGTGTCGCTGCTGGAGGACATTTGCTGTTCGGGGACGCCCGCTCTGTGGTCAATGGACATTCGGAAATGGTTTCCGAGCGTTTGCAGTTGATTTAGTCGGTGTGAGATACGTTTGTCACTCCAGAAGCAGCTGGGTCAATTCCACCGTTTTTGATTTCTTGTTTGCTGAGGGATCATCGGCAGTGTGCGGCCATGATGTCTTTCAGAGGAAACAATGGCTGCAGTTGTGTGCATTCTGTCTCTTCTCCATCAGATCAATAAACACAACCTCTCTTGTGTTTTCTCCCCACAGAACAACTCGAAGAGGATGCAATGCATAGTAATGGAGGTAAAGTACTGTTATACAAGCCCCATTTCCTGAACAAGTCTCTCCCAACTCTTCCACCCCCCCCACCCCCCCACCCCGCCATCCTCCTTCTTTGCATTTCTATGGCAACCGTGGCATTGTTTAATGTTGGCGGCATGATGGCTTGTGACGTACGCATCCACCTCTGTGTGTGTGTGTTTTGACATATGTCTTATGACAAACCATAGCTTCATGAAGCTGCAGGACCATGACTTCGCGGTTGACAACATTCACCTTAGTGGTGGCATGTGGGGCTTTGTCGCCTGCAGTGAATTTCTATTTTTAGTCTGATGGAATACAACAATATTAAAACGGAAATCAACTAATTAGCAATGAGTCATGTTGTTAAAAATTGGATCCCGTAGGTTGATCCCCATGCCGTTAATACATAACTGCAGGACCCCATTATTACATTTAACCTCACTCAGGACCATGTCATTACGTTTAACCTCATGGAGGGGAAAGTTATTACACTGAACCTCACGCAGGGTGGTGCCATTGAAATGGTTTACAGTAGAACGATTAGTGTTATCTCTGGCGACGAGTCGCTGGGCGGCCAGCATGCTGGATGGGAGCGATACGTGGCCAACGTATCTGTGTTCTGGTTCTTCCACCCCAGGCAGCCAGGCCAAGCAGGACTGGTCCATCCAGTGGCCCACCTCGGAGTCCGGCAAGGAGAACTCCCCAGTGTGCCAGCCGGAGCTGAGCCAGTGGATCCGCTTCCAGCTGTCCCAGAGCCCCAAGGTGCAGTCCAAGTACAACCAGCACGTGTGCCAGAGCCCCCAGGGCCCGGGGCCGTCTCTGTACTCGGACCGGCTGACGGTGGACAGCCCCGTCCTGGGTCTCTTCCCGTCCCTGGACTGTGGCAACCGCTCCTTGCCCCCGTCGCCCCGCCAGAGGCACTTTTGTCACACGCCTCCCCGGACTCCCCTGGTGGTCAACACCATGACCCCGCCCGGCACGCCCCCCATGCGGCGCCGCAACAAGGTGAAGGCCCCCGGGACGCCCCCTCCACCCAGCCGCAAGCTCATCCACCTGCTGCCCGGCTTCACCGCACTGCACCGCAGCAAGTCCCACGAGTTCCAGCTGGGAAACCGCCTGGAAGACACCCAGACGCCAAAGTGAGTCTTCTGCTTCTCGTGTGTGTGTGTCTATGTGTGTGTGTGAGTGTGTGTGTGTGTGTGTGTGCACGTGGTTGAGTCTGTGCTCTCCGAAGCTAGCAGCCCACTCATTCAATTGTTGTTGTTGTTCTGTGTGAGCGCTGGACAAATGGACCGTGGTCAGGGCTTGGAATAACATTAGGGTATTGACGTGCAGCGGCAGTGTGCACCGTCGCTGCTCTGTTAAAGTCGGCGCACCATCACAAACACCAACGAACACCGTCCGCTTCCAGCGCAGCGTTTAAAACACGCAAAGCACGGCTGGCTCGGCCACGGGGGGCCCCGCCGTGTCTTCCTCGGGCAACACTTCGTTAACGTCAACAAGTCCCAAGTTAGATCGAAGGCCCCGCCTTGCCTGCTGTTGTCTGCCCGCTACGTGAAGTTCATGCTGCTGCTGCTGCTGCTGCTGCTGCTGCTGCTGGGACCACATCACGTTATCTCATCAAAGGATATCAGCACCAATCAAAGCAGGCCCGTGGACATGTTTCTGGAAATAGTGCTGGAGGGGGGGTGGTTCTGACCGTCCGTGGCCCGTGTCTGGTGTTATGTTGATCCGATTTAACCGCGGACAGGGCCCGCTGTCGGCCGGGTAATCAGGAACCAGAACCCCCCTCAGGATAGCAGCTCTCCTGCTGATAATGCCATTAGAGGCCGATAGTGAGCTATCGCTGCTCTGCCGGACAAGCTAATATTTGTGGTCCTTTACGACGACAACATCTGAGGTCTATTAGTTGTGTGTGAGTGCGTGCGTGTCCATGCATGCTAAGGCGTGTGTGAGGGAGAGTTTGACTGCCTCGTAAGGAGTGTGCGTGTGTGTGTGTGTGTGTGCGTGTGTGTGTGTGTGCATGGTAAACAGTGTGCGCGTGTGTGTGTGTGTGTGTGTGAGTATGTGTGTGTATGGTAATGAGTGTATGTGTGTGAGTGTGTGTGCATGGTGATGAGTGTGTGTGTTTGTGTGTGTGCATGTGTGCATGTGTGCGTATGTGTGTGTGTGTGTGTGTGTGTGTGTGTGTGCGTGCGTGCGTGCGTGCGTGCGTGTGTGTGTGTGTGTGTCTGCATGGTAATGAGTGTGTGTGTGTGTGTGTGTGTGTGTGTGCCTGCATGGTAAGGAGTGGATCACAGTTAAAGTTAATAGCTGTAAACGGGATTAGAGGATTGATTACCGCTCCCTGAGCGCTGATAGTGCCCAGGCTCAGAGCTGACCCAGTCTAATCAATGGCCGGTGGATGGGAGGATGCCTGGAAATGTTGCTGTCCACGTAGACTCCAGGACTGGCCTTCTGGCTTCTCTCTGGTCCCCCAACACCCCTGGCCGTACATCACATGACAGGGTGGGATGGCTGGAGGACGCAGAAGGGACCCTGTTCTCTTTTGGTATGTGTCTCAGCAGGAGATGTATGAATATATAGTAACAGCTATAAGAATCACAATGCAAATTGGATGATGGTGTTATTTCTTCCATAGCAAGCACACCCTACGAATTTCAAAGCTTTAAAAGTTATTTTAGGATGAATATTTGGCTGAAGTGTTGGTAGAATCGCTGCCTGTCTCACAGCTGTTCCAGTTAGACTTTCTGTTTGGTTGTTTATGAGGGTTTTTTGGATGAAATTCAACATGAAACAATTCCCACTTTCAATAACAACCCCAGATATCATTTCATAATATAACTGGTCACGGAAAAAAAAAAACCGAAAACATTGTGTGAGGGTTTCACGGGTGGCTGCGGCCGTACATATTACTGCCCCTGTTTTTTTTTCTAGTATCCAGTCCCTGCATTTTAATGAGCTCACATCGGGCCTTAACAGCTCGTTTTCTGCCCCTTAATTGCCTGGCGGTGTGGCCGCGATGCAATAACCAGGCATTACCCCCATGACCTCAAGAGTCATTCCCCCTAATGAGATGTGACAGTCGACTGCAGTCTCACCACACAGCACAGACTGGGAGACACTGAGGAGACTTGAGCAGCGAAAAAGATCCTAAAGGTTCTGAGGTCAGGCTCCTCCGCTGCTGATGAAGAAGATTTTTTTCATTTGGGGAGTTAATTAATAAAATGACCGTGATGCTTCCGTCGAGGGGACAACAAAGTATTTTCAGTTGTGCTCATGACGTCATATCTCAAAATAAAGTGTTGTGTTTCTGCCAAAGTGATTCGAGAAAACGGGGGCTGGCCAGACTGCCGGGAGAACCACGGCAAACAAACAAACACTGTTTACAGCTTGCCCACCTTTAACGTGCCCATCCAAACCTCCACCCTTGACATGAGTGTTCATGAGCGACTTACATATCATACCTATTTAAATGCGTAATTGAAATCATAAAGTAATACACATCGGCAGGTGACCACCAGTGTAAATGAATCCATTCCATAGGTGTACATTATCATACATATCATGTATGATAATGCCATGTTGTGCATGCCATGTTCTCCTTGTTTCTCTCAGCAGCTAGCTAGATACAGTACCTGCGTGGGAATGTTCTGTTCTGAATTGCGTGCAAACGGCGGTGGAGCCACTCCGTGTACCTTTGAGTTCTTGCTTTGTTTGACCTTTCTTTTTCAGAAGCTACGGTACAACTTTGACACGTGAACAGCTGCTAAATAAACTCTGACGCTGTGCCTGGTGATGGCTCGGGTCTCCGTATAATGGCTATAAATACAGTGTCTCTACTGTGACTCTAGACAGCGTAGTACGACCAATCAGCAGCCAGTTGAGACGCATCACAAGTGACGCACGCAGCTTTCTACTATGCATGCGACATTTTTAGGTTCAACGGCACGGCATCGGTGCTGTTAGGAAACTGAAATTAAATTATTGATTCAGTGAGTGTAGTGCAGCATTTCTGTCTCTACTACTGGTATTTTAGAAAACCTTTGAGAGAAAGAGAGAGGGAGAGAGAGAGAGAGAGAGATAGTTCATTATTTGAAGAATTTTACTAATATGAAGGGGCCAAAGTGAAACCGTTCACCGTGAGACTTGTAGAGTTTGTGATGAATTTAAAGCAGCCATCTCAAGCTTTCAGTTGCTTTGCGTAAAACCTGACCTACCTCCTAACTTCTGTCTAATGACAGGATAAATAGAAGGAACCCGAGGAAGGAGATACATTTGAAAGTTTAATTAGTTCAAAATGATTCTACATCCACTCAAAAATTGCTTTCTCTCAATTATCAAACTAAAACGATCCCGTCCGATCCTGTCCGTCTCTGAGTCATCTGGCATTGAATGGTAATTGTTCATTGTTCACCTTGTACAGAAGATTATATTACAGTGCAGTACAATCATCACACATTTCTGAGGCTAATGAATATACAAACTCTTCTGTCTCCTTGTTAAAACCCCCTGAAACTATCCACCGGCTTCCGAGGGAATCGTAATTGAGCAGAAAACTCAAACACTTGATATTCTTCATAACATGCAAAAAAAAGGTTAGCAGGTTAAAGGGCTACACCGAGATATCTTTAAATAGGCGTTTGCCGGTCCTACCAAAATGCAGTATAATTCCAGATTCATCATCCAAATAGTAGCCAAATTGTCACTAGTTTAGAGCAAGCGACTATTCGTAACACATTGCAAAACTTAGTAGTCGTTTTTAAAAGTGTTAGTGAAAGTGGAAGCGGCTAACTGAAAAGCAAATACTAACCCAGGGAACTCACAAGCATACATTGAAATTGAGACAACTCGGCTGAATCTGGGTAAGACCGGCAAACGCCAATTTACAGATAACTGTTTATCCCTTTAAGTCAACGATACAACCCTGCAATGCAGTGTATTGGTTTTAGTGCAATCAACAAAATAACCAATAGGTTTCCAACAGGGTCGGAATGGTTCAAGTAGAAAAACCGCTAGTCACAGTTCGGGCATGTACGTATTGTTTGTTCAATTCCGTTAAGAACGATCTTGTGCTCCATAGATACGTTTCCAAATGAAACTTCTCAGTCCTGGATGATGTGTGGTAGTTGTCCCGGCAGGGACAACTACTAACTACTACTTTTTTTTCTACTAACTTTTTAATTTGGTTGCACCCTTACCAATTTGGTTCCACCCGTTTTCTGCCACTTTGTCGCAGTGTCGGCGTGTCCTTTGTCACTTACCACCCATTTGGGGAGATTCATTTTCGAAGACTCAGTCACTTTAAATACATTTTAAAATGTTTTATCGCATAATTATAAGGGGGTCCTATCCTTCTGCCAGCACCTCCTCACAAACTCGAAGGAGCGGGAATGTATTCGCGCTCCTTCTTCTGAATCAAAAAGCTCTTCATCTAATCATAACAGGCTGCTATATACTCCAGTTGGGATGTTCATCTCCAACATCTACTATAGTGCATTTCTTTGCATGCTCGTGAATGGCACTAGGGCTGTGGTTTTTAGTAAGTATGATCATTTTTAGTACCCCCAATCATGCACAGCAGTGTGTCTTCTTCGGTACTTAAGTGGGTCGTGGTTCCATTGCCGTATCGCAGCTCCATTACCACTCATTATTTTAAACACAGAACAAGACCTAAAATGTACGCTGCCCGGCGCGGCACTCCGTGGCTCGTTTGGTGTGCAAGGCGCTTTACATTGAAGTTCTGCTGTTCCCAAGACTGGATCCAAAAGCCTCTGACTTCCTCCACAAAGCACTTACAAAATATTGCAGTTTTGCTCTTTGAGGCGTTTCTTTAATAAAACACGTGTTTTTACCAATTAGACCATAGCTTAAATGAAATGTCAGCCCTATTTAAAAATCGTACATGGTATATATCATACATAATATATATATATATACATCATATGTATAGAATTTCTTTATAGCCACTTATTACACGGCTCTTCTCAATGTTGTGGAACAACTCCGTT
Source organism: Trisopterus minutus (assembly GCA_027122715.1). Lineage (NCBI taxonomy): Eukaryota > Metazoa > Chordata > Actinopteri > Gadiformes > Gadidae > Trisopterus > Trisopterus minutus. The sequence continues at coordinate 14,255,768 of JAOPUD010000140.1, read as the reverse complement.
GCCTTCCCGACTTACGGCGGTCAATTTTTTTCAATAATGACCATTGACCAAGCCTATAATGGCCGCTCAAGGAATGTGGATTTTTTTGTATCACTCCACAAGTAGACCGGTAACTTATCAACCCCAACGGATTCGGTTGCTATGCGACGTCAACATCTTTGGCGGATTATTTCTCTGCTGATCAACACTGTGAATGCTGGTAACAAATTAATTGTAAAAAGATACACCATGTGAAGTTATCTTACATTTTGGCAAGTATCCGTGTAATAAGGATAATGTATAGAACGTTACTGGTCATTATTAAAAATAAGCCAATGACGGCGTTCTATACATTATCCCTTTCTGATGTCATCCCCTGCTTTACCAGAACTAACTCTACCAACTGTACCAAACTGGAAACCCTGACTCCAAAACCGTGATATGCACCTAAACGTGAATTTGGTGAACCATTCTACCCCCTAGTTACCAGGCATAATGAATGAATATGAGCTATAATGAATAGCTGCCTTCAGCTGGGACGTCAGCGTTGATTGAATCAGCAATTGTCAGCCAACGTGGGCGAGAGAGGATTATCGTTGGCCTGGATTGGTTTCAAGCAGATAAACTTGTTCTGCATCCATAACATGTCTAACTAATTGTGTCCAACATTGATGAGTTTTAACACTCAATGCATCTAATAAAAAAGCCCTTTATGAGTCATCCAATGTTAAAGGTCATAGTGTTAGATTGTGGTTTACATTGTTTACATTGGTGAGCAGATAATACACGGATGTCACTGTCGTGCCGTGACAACCATTGCGATGTGATGCGATTTATTTTTCTGTATGTCGCTTCCTCTGAAATTATTTTTGTGAAGGAGCCATTCAAACATTGCGGATGACTTCACAATGTTATTGCGTCTAAATACGTTACAGCTTCCCCTTTGGCTTCTGCAAGAACATTCCACCAAACATTTCTTAGACATTCCGAAAGAAACTCTACCATTATGATAAAACATGTTCACCCACTCATTTACATCCTCATGGCCCTTTGAATAGGGGCCGGGGGGGGGGCATGGGGTCCAACACAGGGGTGTGGGAGAAAAAGGCAAAGTGAGTTTTCAACTTGTCAAAGTTCCCGTCCATGAGAAAATTCACTGGAATTTGCTACTTTCATTTGTTTGCTTCAGCTACGTGCTCCGACAGTGTGGCTGAGCCCATAATAACCATAATAACCCACCTTATGAGTATTTCACCAGCCCTTTATTCAGGAAGATCTATTCTTTCTTATTTCATCAGAATGTTTGGTAATAAATACCGAAGGGCTGGAGGGTCGTCATGGAAGACGATGTGATTCACCTGATTCTCTCTGTTTCTCCCTCTCTGTCTGTCTCTCCCTCTCGCTCTCTATTTGTTTTCTTCTCTCTCTCTCTGTCTCTCTCATTGTGTTTCGCTCAAACATGAGTGAGTGAGAATATGCATCCCATGCCATGACTAATATCAGTGTTTGTTGTTTCAGAGACTCGCTGTGTGCACATCACATACCCCTAGCCAAACATTGTCGCCAAACCCGTCATCCATACACAAATCGGCTCTTCCAGAAAATACATTATTTTTTTTTATTATTGGATTTCGAAAGACGTGAGTTGAAAGGTGGGTGTGTGGGGGCGTAGTGACGCAGATGGAGCTGGATGGATTGATAGAGATCAAGTGCTGAAGAGCCCTGAGGGCAGTGTGGAGACAGAAGATGGGGGGTGGTGGGGGGGCCACTTGTATCTGAACGAGGTGCCAGCGCTGGGGTGCACACTGGCTCTCCATCTCATGTGTGAGGGGATCATTCTATCTATTCTCATTCCTGAAGAGGGCCATTCAAATCACGTGTGTAAATTACGTAAAACTACTTACTAATGAAAAACAGGACCAATTTATGATATCTTAAATTCGGACAATTCTGAATTTTAATTATGATACAAATGTATTGGCTTGTAACGTCTTATATAACTTACAACAACAATGCTGGGTGTTTCCCGTAAATATTCTGTTGTACCCGATACCCCTGGGAAACTGATGACACGCACAGGTCTCTCCCAGTAACTTTTGACCCCCATGGTTTATTAGAATGTTAGCCCCTTCCAAGTGGGGTCAATAAGTCAGATGAGAACACTGAAACGTATGCATGATTGTGTGGTAATGAGTAAGTGATTGGGTGTATGAATTTTCAATTGGTTTGTGTGTGTGTGTCTGTGTATGTACGTGTGTATGTGCGTGCGTGCGTGTGTGCATGCATGCGCGCGTGTGTGTGTGTGTGTCCTAATCATCTGTCCGCACCACAAACAAAATCAAATCACCGTCTGCTATCACCCCAAAGATTTCTGTGTCAAGCTGATGCCGTGTCCTCAGAATAAGCACTCTCACACGCTACATGCCCCGTTCCAAAGTAGGAGGGGGAGAGGAGAGGAGTTCTCGGGTAGTCACATGGATTGTTGATCATCTACATTGCTGGGGAAAAGAATACATGTTGCTTTAGCCTATTTCAAATCTCAAATCTCCTAAATAATGCCTTTTAAAGCTTATGGGATATAATTTTGAACAACAACTTGGGACTTTTGGGACTTAAGATCAGATAAGGCCTAGCACAAACCAAAGCACAGAGCATATCTTTCCCGTACTGAATAAGTTAAAACTACTATGAAAGTACAATATCATGTAGGATTGCTGCGTGGACGGCAGTGGCTTCTGATCCTCAGACTCATCAGCCTGTGTCAGATTGGGCTGAGCTTCAATGTGCTCTCAAAGCTTCCGTAGTAAGAGAGTAGGCCTACTTCCAATATCCCAAAGCAAATAGTTGGTTTGAACATTATTGATGAAATGGCCGGAGAGAAATCACACAGGTGCTATTGTGGGGGACAGATTGCCATAACACAATGTCAACACATTGCTAGCTGTTCTGTCCAAGTTGATTCAATTACCAACACGTTATTGTTAGTTGGGAAGAGCTTTTTGTACATTTTGTCCTCGTTTAACCATTGAAATAGCTGCTTAATTTTTTGATTATTATAACTCTCCTTACTCCCCCTCCCCAGCAGATGGTTATATCCAGTGACACAGTGGTTTATTGTGACCATCAGTCCCAATTCTAATTACGTGATTGGCACACCTCTTGTGCCTGTGTGTGTTTGTGTGTGTGTGTCTGTGTGTGTGTGTGTGTGTGTGTGTGTGTGTGTGTGTGTGTGTGTGTTTGCCACTGGATGGTTGTGTGAGTGTGTATGTGTGTATGT
>JAOPUD010000140.1:14199930-14214836 GCA_027122715.1 Trisopterus minutus | reverse complement strand
GTGTGTGTGTGTGTGTGTGTGTGTGTGTGTGTGTGTGTGTGTGTGTGTGTGTGTGTGCGTGTGTGCGTGCGTGCGTGTGTGTGTGCGTGCGTGTGTGTGTGCCTCCACCCTTTTCCAGGAACGAGGGGAATCCGTTACTTCAGATCGAGGTCGAGCCAACGTCAGACGTGAGTTGTCCCATCTTTCTATTCTCTCTTCATCTTCATCTACGATGATGTGTGTGTGTTATTCACTTGTACGAAATAATGCTGATAAGCATTCGATTTATCAGTCATACACAACTCAACAGTCTGCTCAACTGCTGAAAATATTAAACAAACACATCATAGATGAACATTTAACCTTCCCAATGGGACATACTGCGGCGTTTTCTGTGTTGTGTCTGCAAGCTCACGTGTGTTTGCTCCTGACTCCCCACACACCTCTCAGAAAACGCCTGCATGTGCTGCTGTTGAAGAGCACTGAGGGCCCCAGAGCTCCACCTTGCTAAATAAAAGTTGAAAGAACAATAACGCATCCGAAGCAGCAATAGCTCTGCAGCCAATAATCAGTCGCTGATATTAATAATGATCCTGGAAAGAAAAAATTTAAATATGTTAGCTTTTTTAGTAATTTTTACAGCAGGAATTTAAGAATGGATGTTTTTACACTGCTCTTCTGCATGATAATCCTAATTCAACGAGACCAAATCATTGAATTTGTTTCCCTTCTTAAATAGGTGAGTCATTCAGGTGAATTCCAGTCACATAGTATAATGTCTGCTGAAATCAGAGCCCATTTTCAATATGTAGTTCCGCATACAAATGTGCATTTAAGATCTTATTCAGAAACATTTTTTCTCTACAGCCGAGAGCACAGCGAGTTAATCATTTTTTTAAACATGTTATTCTTACCAGAAGTATCCAGCGATGTCTGATATACTGTTATTTGAAAATAGTTGTGCGAATATACAGCCTTTTCTTTTCATTTAAAGCTATTGATTTCAATGACATGTAGCAGAATGGGGAACAATTCGAAACTTGTATAAAGGAAAAGTAAAAGGGCTCACACAAAAAAAGTAGTTTTTCCATGAATTTGAAGCCGGTTTTGGTACTCTGTTAAGCTGCAGGCGTAGCTCTATCTATATTACTCCATGGACAGGCAGCCGGATCGTGTCGTGGCTCAGGTTCTGACCCCCAGCCTGAAGGTTGTGGGTTTAATCCCTAATGTCAGGATAAAAGGATCTGATTAATCGCTCAGTAGTCCTATCCGGATGGGGGGGGGGGGAGGGGGGGGGGATGATCATACCACACCACAGAAGGTCGGTCCTGGGACAATCAGCTGACGCAACTTGACCCATGACCTGTGGGCCCTTCTCTTCCCCCGCAACCCCTCCCCCCCCGGCCCTCCACCGAACGCAGAACGAGGAGGCCAATGACGAGGACTCAGGCGACGAGTTCGAGGAGATGAACCTGTCGCTGCTGTCGGCGCGCAACTTCCCGCGCAAGGCCAGCCAGACCAGCATCTTCCTGCAGGAGTGGGACATCCCCTTCGAGCAGCTGGAGATCGGCGAGATGATCGGCAAGGGCCGCTTCGGCCAGGTATTCCACGGGCGCTGGCACGGCGAGGTGGCCCTGCGCCTCATCGACATCGAGCGCGACAACGAGGACCAGCTGCGGGCCTTCAAGCGGGAGGTGATGGCGTACCGCAACACGCGGCACGAGAACGTGGTGCTGTTCATGGGCGCCTGCATGAGCCCGCCCCACCTGGCCATCATCACCAGGTACGTGACGACGCCGCGCCGGTGGGGACGCGTCCGCCCGCCAGCGGTTTTGACTGGACTGCGATATAGATTTTTTTCTTAACTTAAGTCGTCGTAGTAAGTCCGGATTAGCCACAAGGAAATGCACTGTAAAGAGGAGGCGCGGGCCGCCCTCGCGTCAACTGTATTGTTTATTATAGCTGATGTATTTCTTTCTTTATGAATAGCCTATTTGTCTTCTTGCAGTCACAGCAAACTGTTCCCTCTTGAGCAGGACGCAGATTATTTTGAAGGTTACTGTTTTCAAGCATTGTTTTAGATTTTAAAACCCAGATAAAAAGGCGTTAAGGAAATGAGGTACGGTGTAAAAAATAAATCCACACAGCTTGTTGACCAATCCCGAGACCCGACTTCTTAGGAGAAACGTGACGCTTCTCTGGCTCCTCTCATTAACGTAACCTTTATCGGTTGCGAAACGCAACGTTGCTGTCGTTCGATTTCAGCAGGGTACTCTAAAGAGCAGCAGGAATAAACACAAAATGCCTATAAGTGAAAAAAGGTGATTTGAAATCCATAATCGAATAATTCTCCATTCATTCTGTGCCAGGTAAAAATATTGACAGATTCATACATTTTTATTTCATCAGTGATTTATCTTAGCATTGGCCTTGCGTCTGTGGCGATGCCAATGCGTTCGTCCGTGCTTTGTAATCACTCAGCTGTCGGCCGGCGGATCTCTCTGAGTATAAGGGGCTCACGGTGATTATCTTCCATTAGAAGAGCACAATAAAACCCCTCCATTCCTACGCGGTGTTTACTACACACTTGATCGGCGTCTCCTTCGGAAGTTCATCTCACGGAGTGCGGAGCGTGGGGTTAGCACTTGGTTTTCTTCCTGAACCTAAACATGGCAACCTCAGGGTTCCGGGAGTTCATTAACAACCCAGGGGAAGGCGCTTCTATAAATAGCTCTGTGTCATTCTGACGGTGGGGATGAATATGCATGTGGGCTCGGGGTCTTTAGTTGGCTACCTGCATGGCAGAGACACAGCCTGCGTGGTTCTGGAGGGCCACAGGGGTGCGGGGGTGCAGAGGTGTAGATGTCAATAACATCAGGGGAATGATAGTAACAGTAACCCACACACTCACACACACACACACACACACACACACACACACACACACATGCACGCACACACAGTGAGTTTGTAAGTGAATGTGCAAAGCGTTCTCTCTTCTCGCAATGTACATACATTGTTTGTTTTATGCAATATAAAGGTATGGCAATATAAATGTGTTGTATTATATATTTAAAATGTAATGTATCATACTTAAATCATAATTATTCTTAGCTGGGCTCTTACTAATATGATAATTTATACAAATCATTCTGTAATCTAATTCACTGTCACACACTGAAAAATACTTTATACTTAAAAAGCAATTATAGAAATGGACATAGCAGGAATGTGATTTACAGGCTGCTTGACAAGTTGGTTATTTTAAGATCAGTTCTTATTTTAATTGCCAAACAAATTGATACTTGGATTGAAATTTAAAAAAGAGTTTCTATAATCTAACCAGCAGTCCTGATATAGGGTTTATTTGGAACTTGCTTATCTGTCTCTCTCTCTCTCCCCGTCTCTCTTGCTCTCTCTCTCTCTCTCTCTCTCTCTCTCTCTCTCTCAGTCTGTGTAAAGGCCGCACTCTGTATTCGGTTGTGCGGGATGCCAAGGTGGTGCTGGACTTCAACAAGACACGCCAGATAGCCCAGGAGATGGTGAAGGTAAGACAGTCTTTCAGTGAGGCGTTCCTCCATCCATTCCTTCGGTCCATGTCAAAGCTTCAGGCTGTGGTTGGTTCTTCGCCCTAGGGAATGGGCTACCTCCACGCCAAGGGGATCCTACACAAAGACATGAAGTCCAAAAATGTGTTTTACGACAACGGCAAAGTAGTCATCACCGACTTTGGACTCTTCACCATATCCGGTGTTCTCCAGGCGGGCAGGTAATGCTTCTCCTGACCGCGTTTGAACACAGTCAAGATGTATGTGCGTGTGGGAGGGAAAGATATTGGCTGTAAGACAATGGTAAGAAGACGTTCTTAACAACGGTAGGAGGCTGATGTCACAGGAACAACAGTAAAGAGGAGTGGCTCAGTCATAAGTCCTACTAGTCTCTACACTTAGTTACATTGAAATATATAAACAAACACTTACCACAGGTCTGGGCCATATTTAGTTTTGTTCAGTATATGTTGGAACATTTAGGTTCAATGTTGGTATTTGTGTCTGTGGTCACCATAACTAGGGTTTTGGGGGGCCATAAAGATTTAAAGATTTAAGAGTAATAAATGTCAGAATGAGACCTTTCACTTGTTTTCGCTGTAGCTCTAAGTGGATCTTCAGGAAGAGGTTCAACTTATTTCAAACATAACTTTAGTAAGTGTCTTTTGACTTCCATGTTTTGGGCCTGAGGACAGCCTTGAAAACAAGTCGCTAGTTTACCCTCTAATTCAAGTTTGAAATAAAAAAAAAAATTCACCCAAAGGGGTAATAAAAAGCAAAGTGACTTCTTTGTCTTCTGTGAAGTCAAATAAAAGTCCAAACGCAACTAAGCCTTGAGACATGGCGTCTCCTTAATCTGTGTTAACGTTGACCTTCTCTCCACGGACCAGCCGACGCGAGGACAAGCTGAGGATCCCCAGCGGTTGGTTGTGTCACCTGGCCCCAGAAATCATCTGTCAGCTCTCGCCCGACACGGAGGAAGACAAGCTGCCCTTTTCTAAACAGTCGGATGTCTTTGCTTTTGGGTGAGTGCTGTCCCTCTATCCCCCCCCCCCCCCCCCCCCCCCCCCCCCCCAGAGGCTTTGTCGTATCCGTGAGTCCCTGAGTGTCCATCAGCTGAGGGGTCCCCCCTCCTCCTCACATGTGGCTGATCACCGGGCGGTTAGTGCCCACCGTAGGGAGACGCTTGACCCGCTCTGCCTCCTGGAGGAACACAGCAGCTGAAGGACCCCCTCTTGGATCTTTATGTTTGCACACTTTATGAAGTCTTCGAGTTAACGGGGAGAAAGGCGCAGAGGTGTGGGGGGGGGGGGGAGCAGCAGGAAGACCCTTTGGCAAAGTGGGACAGAAATGATGGATTCTACAGATAGATAGACTGAACTTAAAATCTGTTCTGACGTTAAGGTCCGGATCCAGATGGGTTTCAGGTTTCTTGTGTAGGCCTACTGTGGTACTTTATGAGTTATTATGAGTGTCTTGTAGTATATCTACATGATGATTGTAGGCCACATTAGCTAACCAATTATCTTATATGTCAATACAATGATACAGCTGTCCCTCAAACCAATTTTTTTGCCTCTTGAATGTAAGTGGTAGCCATGATCATCTGTCTGAGAATCTCACGCGGGAGGGAATAGCATGTTGTCCCTCTAACGGCCTTTAGGTGGTTCGACACTAGCATTTAGTATGTCTTGCGGCCTTTGGGGGGTTTTCAGTAGAGACAGGCTTGTAACTCCTTTTAACAGACTTTAGTTGGTTTACTGTAGTGATGACTAGCGTGTAGTTCTACTAACGGCCTTTGTATAGCTAGAGACTCGCATTTAGTTCCTTTAACTGTCTTTAGTTGGGTCACGGTAGAGACTAGCATGTAGTTTGGACACAGATTGGGCACTCAAGTCCCATCCTCAGTGCTAAATATGGATTGCTTCTGAAAAAATAAATTTAAAAAATCCCCAAAAATGGCTACACCCTCAGAGTCTTGCGACATCATGGATGCAACGGCGACATCCATATATATATTTTTCCCAGTCTGTGCGCGATTCCCATTTTCAGCCCTGTCCTGAGTTCATGAAAACGCCCCAAGGCCAGTGTTCTTCCTTTCGCTGCCATTAACGAATCATTTGCTGGCCTGGATCCTGCTCTGTTGCCTCCTAACACAATTGCGTGTTCAGATGGTCCCCCCATATGGAGCTCTTCGTCACCGTATCCTTCTGAAGGGCTGAGCGCAGCGCTGGTGCACAATGTCCAGCTGCTCCGCTAGCCCTTGTGCTAGCCAGAGGTGACACCCAGGGCTGTTTTACATATTCATCAACAGTCATCCCTGTGTTTTTTCCATTCCTGACAAAAGGAGCTATTTTTATCACAGTCAACCTTGACTTAAAGAAACAACAAGGGGAAGAATGACCTGTTTTAACGAGGCAAAGGTTAGGAGGTACCGCGTCGTCTGGCTTCCTCATCATTGTTTCTATTTATAGATTCTTGGGAATAATTAACAGTTAACTTCATTTCAAAACAGAGTTCAAGAGCTTCATGGCTTTTGTTGTACGGGACAATACTGTGTATTTTCTCTATACATTTTAGTTTTTGAAACTGCATTATTGTTGCACTTGTTAAACACATAATTGGAACTAATTCATTGGACACTGTGCGTCCAATGGTGTGTGTGTGTGTGCGTGTGTGTGTGTGTGTGTGTGTGTGTGTGTGTGTGTGTGTCAGCATGTGTGTGTGCTTGCATGCACGTGTATTTGTGTGTGTGTGCATGAATGCATGCGGGTGTACGTGCCCGCGTGTGTGTACAGGCGTCTGTGCGTAGTGTGTTTACGCATGCACGTGAAGATCATAGTGACACACCTCTGTCTCTCCAAGGCCGTGCTATTACTGCCGTCCCTGGCACTGACCTGCTGCCTTCCTCGTCTCCGCAGCACTATTTGGTACGAGCTGCATGCACGGGAGTGGCCTTACAAGAGTCAGCCTGCGGAGGTGATCATGTGGCAGGTTGGCACCGGCCAGAAGCCCAACCTCACCCAGATCGGCATGGGCAAAGAGATCTCAGTAAGGGCTCTGGCGTCATTGCCTCTTCACTCTTCTAACGTAGGGTCACTGGAAGTTGTTTGTATGTGAGAGGACTAGGATGCCAAATTGAACATCATTGTAAAGTCCCATTCATCCGTCAATCGCGTGAAATTATAAACCGACCAAACATTCGTTTTCATAGTTCTGTCAGCAAGTCTGAGGACAAGACAGAAAAAGATTGTTTTTGCCAGTATAATAAGTACGAACTTGTCCTAATCATGGTCATCGGCATCATCATCGTCACCATCATCATCACAATAATCTTCATAATCAACACTTAAGATAGAGGTAAGAAAAGCAATGATTCTAATTTATTATAATAATAGTTACCAACATCATTATCATTATTATGATTAGTGTTATTATTATGATCATCTTCCTCTTGATGTCATTATGGCCAGTATAATTTCACCCTGTCTTTTACGATGAATGTGGTGACTGAAGGCCTGTAGCTGCTGAAAGTGTCTCCAGCCCTGTGTGTCTGTGTCTCTCCCAGGACATCGTGCTCCTCTGCTGGGCGTCCCAGCAGGAGGAGCGGCCCAGCTTCTCCAAGCTGGTGGACCTACTGGAGAAGCTGCCAAAGCGGAACCGGCGTCTATCCCATCCAGGCCACTTCTGGAAGTCAGCTGAGTATGTCAAATGAGCTATAGGGACACAGACTTAAAACAACAACAGCAACAACTACAACAACAACAAAACAATCTGCTATGACACGCATCCTAAATGTAGAGCCTGCCTCCTTAAGAGGGCATTCATTCGCCCGATGGGGGAATTACCCTGGGCATATTCATGTGTGTGGTGGGGGCACACTGACGGCAACGCCAACCTGTTTTCAAAAAGCATTAGGGACATTTTTACATTTTAATCATGAGGATTTAATTTGAATTATATTTTCTTGATGTATTATTGTTCGGTGTATTTTCTTTGTTATCACTCTTCACATCTCTGTGTCTGAGAACAAATGGATGGAGAGACGTGTATTCTGTTGTGTTTTGTTTGTGGAATGCGTGTTGTTGTGGTCCTTCATTTGTGTGTTTTTATCCGTCTCTTTCAAACGTACTCATCAATTCTGTGTGCCATCTCATACCTTGAATGTGACGAACCCCTCCCAGTTCCAGAGGTAGGGGTCAAGCTACAGCGATACCCCAGGCTTTCCTCCAAGCGGCCTGTGCTTTAATCATGGCTTGTGAATGTCAGCATTAAGATAACAGCCTTTGGGATCCAGCCCAACATTGGCCTTCTCTTTTGCTACTTGCCAGAACTTTGGCTGCTGTGTGAGCTCAGAGTGACGCTGTCTGTTATCTAACAGGGAGCCCTAGTGTACCCTGAGAAAGGCCCCGACTGAACCCCCACTGGAGATTATTGCAGAGATCATTGCAGGACATACAGGAGGCTATAGAGATAAATATATTTAAAACAAAAATAGAAAACCAATATTTTTGCTGTATATTATAAAACAACAGACCTGTCATATTTGTGTTTTTCTTTAATTTTTTTTTTAGATTTAGATTTGATTTTATTTATTTTCTGGTTTGGTTTTGATGGTCCTATATGGTTTGGTTGTTGCAGTAGGCCAATGGCAGGGAGATGTGTTACAAAACTACCGGGATAGAACCTCAAATCAGTCTGAGACAAAACTTCATGCTTTCAGTTGAAGCTCAAGGCTTGGCACAATTCTTTTTTTTTTTTCACCAAAATCAGCAAAAAGCTCAAACTGCTAAGACAACGCTGCCCAGGCTTATGAAGTAAAACATTCTAATAAATCGAAAACAATGCAGAGGAATTAAAGAAAAACCTGCAAATATGACCTTACCACGTCTTCATTTATGATTCCTTTATGATTGGTTAGAACAGATGAGACTTCTAAATGCAAAAAAAGAAAGAAAAATAGTAGTAGAAAATTAACACATTTTATGTATGCATACACCTATCTTCTCTCAAGCCTTTTAGCATAATAACACCCCGCACTGTGATGGAATTGTTCACATAAAGGAGTTTTTCTCGTATACGTAGATAAGCGTGTCACTTCTTTGTTGTGACCGGTTTTTCCAAGGCAAAAGGTTAACAACTAAGGGGAACTCGATAGTTAACAGATGGGGTGGCTAGATAGCACAACCTGAAGAAAACAAAGCTTAAATTATTCAATAAAATCAACACAGGTTTTCCATCACAACCGTCCTTCATATGTCGATATATATATACTGTATATATCAAGAATAATGAGCTGTGAAAATCTACTCGTCATCTGTGTCATGGGATGAGAAATACCCAAACCAACTGTTTTCTTGATTCGGAGGCAAAAAATAAACCAGTTACACTTAGATTTTATGTTGATTCTCGGGAAAGAAACTTAACACATCTACAAATCACGAGTCATTTGGACATGAAGTTATGGCGTCAACTGTGAGGGCGTGACACATTTTCTATTAAAACAATGAGCCTAAATCAGGTATAAAGTAACACATCTAGACAGTTTTAACGGCAGCAAAGGTTATATCATTTTGCAGCGGAACAGGCCTGACAAGCTCATGTATGTAAGCTTATGTAATGACTATGTTGTTTTAGCTGAATACCTGAAATACCTGTCCAAATCCAGGCTAAACTATTATCATTTAGGGCGACTGGGGACTGAATGTCAAGTGATAGTCCCTGAACCCAATGATAGTTCATATACGTAACATTAAATCTACAAATATCTCTTTCTACCTTCTTTTGTCACAAAGTTATCTTCATAATAGTGTACATAAAGGCCATTGTATTATAAAAGAGTCGCTTTAAACAAGCCCTGCTGTAATTGCCTGTTAGTTTTGGTCAAACAATTAAGTCTTGGATTTTGGATTACATCCAAAGAGGCTTTGGCCTGATCTTGTATTTCCAAGAGATGCACATCATCTCTTTTTGCTCTGGCACAACACCGCTGGAAGTTAACTTCGTTAACTTACCTATTAACTTAACTTATCTTAACTATTCCTATTCTAAACTTGAAGTTTTATCATTGATTGACAAATCCTCCAACATAACCTCAAAGAGGATGTGTCCATTCAAATAATAAATTGAATTATGGTTAAAAAAATTGAATTATCAAGGTACATTTGTATCCTTCCTAAAGTGTCCCCCTTTAATTATCAGGAACGATAAAAAAAACATTTCATAAATTCTATACACCATCCTGGGATATGTGTCTATTTTTTGCGATATATCGCTATACATTGTAATATAGCTTACATATACAATATGTTTGATGGATGAGTATAGACATGGATTTCAAGCCATGGTCATGTAAAAACACTTTTCTGATCTCTCTAACTATAGAGACTGATATAGAAGTGTAGACAATCCTAACGTGTAACATAGTCCATTCTCCACAAGACGATACATACAAACACGCACACACACGCACACACATGCACACACACACGCACACACACACACACGCGCACGCACACACGCACACACACACACACACACACACATCTGCATTGAAAACAAACCGCGGCTGTATTTTTAGAGTAAACCTGTCTTTTTCAATTTGCTGGAATTCCAATATTGTAAGGGAATCATTTATATTTGTACTATTTCAAACTTTTACGTGCATGACATTGAATATGAAGGATTTGATTGTTATATTATGGGGAAAAAAGTTATCCGTCAACACTATAGTCTATGAAAAGGTATATGAGAAGATTTTTAATGTTGATGAGCTGTTGTCTGTTGACCGTGTACGGTCGAAAAAACAAATAAAGTTCTACATTAGGCTTTGCTCAAAGTTTTCAACGCCTTTCTATCCGAAAAATGATTGTTGCCGTGTATTTATCAGCGTGCAAATATGACGGAGCCTGTGATGGCATAAGGACCTGTGCACATTTGAGTGGAACACCATTTAAAGACCTAACTTCAGTGCCAAGTGTACATACGATATTGTAGACCATGTTTTCTTGCCGTACTTAGAAAATATTCTGTGTGAAGCTTGACATCTTTATTTTGAATGTACATGTATAGTGTTGTGCTTTTGGTTGTCACTTATTTCTGTTATTGTTGTTCATTTGGATAATTTTTCCCTGTTGAACTGCGATCGCTTCAAGGATTTCTTGTTTTTCCTTTTGACTGACTTAGTTCTTGTATTGCATTGAGTATCAGCTGAGGACTTAGCTTGTATTTAATGATGCCTTATAGACTCCTGGTTTAGTGGCGGCTACATCACAAGCTCTCTTATTTGCACTCATCCTCCAGCAAAGTGTATGAAAAATAAAAATAAATGTTTTTCATTTTGGACTTATTCTGTTTTCTTTTCTTTTGTTTGTCCTTTGTTTTATCCTATCGTTCCCTTTTCCATGTTTCCGTTCTTTGTTTAAACATTTTGTAAGAACAAAAAATCTAGCAACCAATAATTATAAAAGCAGAAATGTAGAAGTTTAATAACTCCGGAAATAAATGTACACACATAATAGCCAATATTATCTTTAGAATTAAACAATGCTGAACCACTTCACAAAATGGGGTTCATTTCATGTTTTTATATTGGTGCACAGTTCTAAATAAATCAGTTTTGTGAGAGGGAAATTGTATTCCTAAAATAATGCCTGAATTTCTGAGTGGTAGCCAAACATGATACATGTAATTTAGAACTAAACATTAGACAAAGCTATGTGTTTGGCACAACAATCTCTATCTCTATTCTGGCAACATATTTTGTAACGAATTATGCCATATAATTTAAAATATTAGCCGTAGCTCTGTGTTTGGCATTGGACTATGGCTATCTCTGTTTGGCAACACGTTGTGTCACCAGGGATGAAAATCATGAGAACAAATAACATTAGAAAAATAAATGTGGAAAAAGGGAAACCAAGCTGACTCCGAGCAGCATATCACATTGTTGGTATCACTTTCGTTCCACACATCTGACACAATATCTACTATAGGCATATGATGTTGACTTGAGTATATGTGTGAATACATGTGTTGGTCTGTGTGATTTTGAATGCGCATGTGCGCGTGCGTGTCCACTGTGCGTGCCTGTGCATGTCTGTGTGTGTGTGCGTGCAGTACAAAAGTAGGGGTGTGCGTGTCTTTGCATGTGTGTGTTTACCTGTTGTTGCAAATAAATCCTGTGACTCACCGTCTGGGGAAGGAGAGAAGTGTGCAGCCAGGACAGCAGAATACACGGTGCCGAGACGGTGCCTTCTCTATTAGCTATATATCTCTGTCCTCCCACTGCTGCTGTGGCCAGCTGTTCCAGCACCCACTCCAAGCAGAAGGTTGATATCCAGACTTTGGAGGAGACCTTGTGTAAAGTTTTGAAAGCGATCATCGCTTCAACCTTTCCATATTAGAACCAAATAAATAGTTAAAGGAAGAATGGTCACACCAAAGAGTAGACGGCCGGACAGCATATGTCCAATGAGAGTTTAATGTGACTTATTCTTCCTTTATTTATTTATTTATTTATTTATCTATTTATCTGTTGAACATTAGAGGCATGCACTGACTTCAGCACTCTGTATTCTGAACACCCTTTATTCAATCATTCAAGTCGTTATTGCTGGTGACTAATAAGTCAGGATCATTATCATCCTTATGCCATTTCTCCCATGGATTAAATGGTTATGTTTACAATTCATCATACGATTGACAGTGCAGGATGGGGGCGGCAACAGCTTGATCAAAAGCCTGTCTGCAGATCTTTTTGGTTGTTCATTCATTTTACTTAGCCATTTATTATTACTGTCTGAGCTTTGGCTTTGTGAGGCTGCAATGATTTAGTATTGATAATAGATATTCAATTCATTGTTTTGTATCGTTTTCTCCCCTTTGGTTTACAGCTTTTTTTCTTTTGCACTTTTTCATCATAACCATGTTTATTGTTTGATCAGTTTAAAATCTGTTACACCTTCTGAACTCAACATAAAAATGGGAGCTGCCGGTAATTCCTGAACGGTGTCCTAGTGATAAAGGCTCAAAGGACAGCCAGTGCTATGGTTGGCTCAATATGGTCCACACCCGAAGCTGACTCCACCCATTGGCTGGCATGTTGACGTCATCAAGTTAGACAATAAAATGTGTCCTGGTGGGGAGGAGTGATCTAATGAAGAGTATTTAAATTAGGAATGCATTATTACAGAATAATTACTTTGGGAACTGCAAGCGATACAAACACTCTCTCTCTCTCTCTCTCTCTCTCTCTCTCTCTCTCTCTCTGCCTGGTTATTAAAGGGTGAAAATTAGATGGAGAGTTTTGAACCCTCTAGTAAGCCCCTGGTGGGGTTCTGCCTGATGTCCACTTGGCACACCCACACCGTTTCACTGTTTGAACTGTACGTCCCAAAATAAATGTTCCATCTGGGTGATATGGTCTCCACAGTGCAATTCAGATAAATTAATTTATATTGTAATTACAAATAACACTGAACTTCCCTTCACACCTTCGTAGACGATGGAAATAGAATGTCATGGTCCCTTTAAGTAAATATACATGCCACTAGTGTCAAAACTCTGAGAATTTTGTGGTTTTCATTTATTTATTTTTTTATCAAAAATCCAAGTACATTTGATGCAATTGTATATTTTTGATATGGTGTTGTGTGTGTCAGTATCAGTATGTCTTTATTTAACGCAGTGTGCTTGCACACCCACAATGACTGCACTCGCTCATCTCCCATTCCTGAACAGGTGTGCCTCAGAGGTGCGTGCTAAGACCACTGAAACTTATGTTGTTTCTGTCCCCTCCCCATTCCCCATTCCCTGCTCCAGGCTGTGACAGAAGCAACGAGGGGACTGTGTGTTTGCGCGAAGCTCGTCCTCAGCTCTGCTCTCATCTGCTCTGCTGCACCATCCTCAGACTTGCCTACACACCTCACCCACTCAGCCATCATGTGTTGCTCTCATACAGACACCATAGCAGGTTTTCCAGCTAGAGCATAATTGGATCCGTTATGATGAAGGTTATGATGAACCCCAAACCAAACCTGCCACACAGGCTGACAAAACACTGCATACTTGCAGACAGAGAGGCCTTTTCTCCGCTCTATGCCTACAATTCTTGAACGATTCCTGAACGACAAGTCAGACGGCAATTTTTATATCCCAGGGAGTTCAGCAGCGACATGTACATCGTTCATCCTGCCACATTTCACCTCATCTTGAACAGTGATGTTTTGTCATCTTGATTGTAAGACATTCTGTATGCATCTGAATGCTCCAATCGAAGGCCTACTTGCATGTCTTTCTTTGTCTTTGTCAGATCTTCTGTTCATCTGACATCCAAAAGGCATTTTGAAAAGATTATTGTTTTGATCTTGGGACTTTGTACTTTGAGAGTGCAATCCTGTGCCTTTATATCAGAAGTATCAGATCCTATATACGCGTGCACATAGTATTTTCTGGTCCACTATTTGACTTAAACCCTTCTACTGCTGAACTATTTAAAATGCCTGTACTGAAAACTGAGTTGCAACACTCATTTGATGACAATTTTATTTATTCACAGAATATTGGATTATAACATTGATTTAAATGTAGACCCTACCTAAAAATATTTATTCAAGCTAACTCAATGACACCCACTGTTCAGATGCCCGGTTAAGACACCCCAAATACATTTTAAGTTCTTGGCCTTGCTCAAAAATATTGGCAGCAAATATTAGCAGAGCAATGAGCTTTAGCGTTGAATACGCCTCCAAATGTTTGCACAACATGAACTATCTGATCAAATTTCAATAATAGGTGAGTTAGATTGCCAAAGTTTTATTTGGTACAGATACCAAGTATGGTATCAGGACAGAGGCTTCCAAATAGTTTAGGAGGGAATGAAACCTTTTGATGAGATCATTCATAGTTAAACAGGTCAGTGACAGGGTATGCCAACTGTCAAATTGAAATTGATAGAATTCCAAAGTTGGAATCTCCAAAATGACTCACATCCTATTTAGCTCATATTGCAGGCATAAGGTTTATTAATTGAGTCACCCCCCTTCGAAGTCTCGGTCTAAAATGTGGCAGTTGGTAATGCGACTTCAGAATGATATAAGAAAATATGCATATTTCAGATAAAGGTAATCTCTTTGAAAAGGGTTGTGTGTGTATGGGGAGGCCTTGTTTCTACACACACAGTGTATTTCAAGTATTTGTTGAGTGAATATAAGAGTTACAAACATCCAGATGTCCAAAATTAAAGGCACCCAGTGCAACTTTCGAGGCAAAAATGAACATTAAATTTATAGATTTTTTACAAGTAGTATATTTCAATAACTCCCTACCATTACATATCGACATTCAAGGAGCGAAGATGAGACGTCGTTGTGTGGTGAG
>JAOPUD010000140.1:14188332-14199830 GCA_027122715.1 Trisopterus minutus | reverse complement strand
AAATATACTACGTGTAAAAAAAACTAGAAATTGAATGTTCATTTTTGCCTCGAAAGTTGCACTGGGTGCCTTTAAAGCAATACATAAAGAGCTTATCCTCGACAACATTCTTTAAACGTCCAAGCTGAAAGTTAAAGTTATAGCTCTAGCTTACTGGATTTATTTTTTGGACAATTAAACCCAATTGACAGTTTTCCTCACATCATTCCTTATTATCTCCTTAGAGACTGATTGCACAATGTGCTTGTAATTCAAATTTTGACACAATAGTTAGCAGATATTGAACAAGAGCTATACAGTAATTATTGTCATCAACAGTGAGTGTGAATGGAAGCTTATCTTTTAGGATGGCGTAATCATTAATTCAAAATTCAAGATTGATTAGATTAAGCCCCGTTCTTCATTAGCATAATCACTCGAAGCAGGCTTGTTTTAAATGCAATTTTGTGGTCTGTACTGTGAACCAATTCTTTCATTATCCTGAGTAAGTCCATTTGCAGGAATCTGAGTTATTCACTCACTCACCTGTTGGCTCAGCGCCTTATGAGCCAAGGCTATTACCTTTTGATAGCACTATTAAAGGGTAACTTAACCAATTATGGGTATTTTCTTCATGTCTTCTATGCCTTTTATTCAACAAATATGGAACAATATCATAGAGGGGGATACTCTGCCTCCAATGTTTTTTTTGTGATGACAGACTCCCTCTTTGGGAGTAGTCTGAGATAACAGGATGGCTCACAATGGCCAACGTTGGTGAACAGCTGCAGACGTCAGCTAGAGTGAAGATGTGGCGTCTCTCCTTGCCAAATATCAACAGACGTGCAGATGTGCTTTGAAAATGTGTCTTCATGAATGCTTCTCCAATAAGACTTAATGGTTTCAAGAGTGAAAAGTGGGTTGATTTTTATATCCTTTAAACATCAGTGAGAATGGGTGAGAGTGCCTCAGTTTTATGGATTACATGAATCGTTTTTTTCCCACTAGGACACAGTGCGACCATGTTGATCTCCTCATGGAGGTAAGAAGGATTGTGAGGCTACAGAAATGCAAGTGTTGCATCGGTAATCAATGACCCGGCAAATGTGGGTTGTTGTCCCTGGCCAATTTACAGTCCCCTCTCTCGCTAAGGGTCACATGCTTTTGGGTGGTGACCGAAAGAGTCCGTACACCAGCATTCAAAATCAGCTGAAAAGCTGGCCTTCCTTTCTCTGTGTTCCTGGTCGTGGCACCTCCCTCCCCAAAGTATCCCAGTGAGATGACTTACAACGATTACATTTTGATAACCGTTTAGGTTATCATCCATAAGTAAATTTATGATCAACATTAGCAACCTGGATCATGAGTCTTTGACTCCTTATAGAGGCACAGAGTTAAAGCCATTCAAATCCAGTGCATTTATTGGTTTAGCGAATGCGCTACAGCGCTTATCTTCCGTTCGGTTCCAAGAGTAACAAATTTGTCCTGCAAGGTGAAATTTCCAAAAGGTATTTTCAAAAACTTCCCATTCCAGTTTGTGTATGCACACTTCATTCTTAACGATACCGTTAGGAAATCAAATGTTTACTTCATGTGGTAATTCCCAGTGTAACCTTAATCCATTGGGGACATGGCTTGTATTTTCTCCTCAGTTATTTGGTCCGCTCTGCTGCCACACATTCATTGAAGCGCATTGCAATTTCCAAATGAAATGTTCCACCCTCATGGTCATAATTATCATGACTCTCATGGTATTTGCGACATCTTTATCACCTTCATTATTGCCATTCTATTCATTAACAGTACTCTTAGGAAAAACAACACACTAAATGCGGTCCTTGCTCTTTCTAATGTTGTTTTCAAAGGAGCGTATCTACTGATCAAGCTTGTAATGGAAATTTGTAAAGTTTGTAAAGTAAAATTTCTAAGTTTTCTACCCTTCCAAAAAAAGTATTTAGTTGAATCGTACATTAATCAATTACACTCTGCAGGCCTTGATATATAAAGTTTGTGTTTTTGTGCAATATCTTGTTTTGTTCTGATGCCTTGAAGAGAAGACAATTGTGATTAAAGATTTGAAGTTATATAAAAATCTTTGAATATTCTTTTTTTCTCCAGACCACGTTCCATTTAATGCAATATTTATGAGATCAAATACCTTAAAAAAGGTAAACAAACAGCTTAATGTGAATCCAAAGGAAAGGAAGTTAAAGCCTCTGCTGAGCTTCTCTTCAGGGAAATAAAGTTTTATAGTTCTACTGATGAACATCATCAACTCCTGCTGCTAAGACCTCCTCAACTCTGTGGGGTAGGTGTAGGATTCATCAAGCTGCACGAAAAATGGGTACGTTTAGAAAATACAAAGGTGAACATTTCCATAAATACCTTTTACCAAATCCTTGAATTTTAATCAAATGTTATTCTATTTATATGATCAAGGGAGGGCAGATAATACTTTTAAATAAGATCAGTATCATCAAGTAAAGAATATTTTAAATACAAAATCTAATTAATGAAAAAATACTTTCATAATATATACTTATTTTGTCTTTAAAATGTATAATATTTAAATTGTCATGTTTTTAAAAAATTGAATTTTCTTTATCACTTGATCATATTTTTTTAAAGAAAGTCAAATGTGTTTCTTCCAACAGATTAGTCTTTCTAACCCTAACCTCCATAGAGTCAACAAATGACACTTAAAGATTTGCCCTGATTTTACCATTGCTTGACACCAATGAAAATGGTTTAATTGGATTGCTGTAGGCTTATTGTGCATATTGTTTTCTTTCAGGTGGCAATGTTTGTAAAAGTTTTAAATTGTTCAAAATGCAATAAAGCTTGGTAAGTAAGTGAGGTGGATAAGGTTTAAGTGCATCCCTTCAGGCCTCCCTGAAAAGGGACAGCATTTTTGGACAGCATTTTATTTATTATTTGCTGTTTGGTTGTAAACAGAATTTCAACAATATGACAAAAAATATTTTGCCTACCCTAGCTTCAGTGGCGTAACCAAATGGCCATTTCCGGTTGACTTATTTGTCCTCTTCTGTTGACTTCACTTAGAAGGATGCTGTCCATACGTCAGACCTAACAATAGGTTTGAACGCCAATGTGTAAAAAAACACATCTTCATGGCCTTAAAGACATCTCACAACCACTTGATTGGAAAAAACTTATGGCCAAACTACATCAGAGTTGTGCAGATCAGCAGTGCCAGTGGGAATATTGTCTGACATTTATCTTGTGAATTTGAAAGGGATTACCAGTGCCCTTGAAGCCATTATCTGGTTTCAGTAGGATCCTTGGGAGAAATGACCAGAGTGGAGCTTGCAGAGCTCAGAAACACATCGGGTCATAGTGGCCTCTTGGGCCTATAATAACTGTGCCCATAATGTGTTCTTAGACTAATGAGACCTTCGTTCTTGGATGATGTTCAGAAAATAAAGAAAAAAGCCATTGCAATACACCTAGCATTGCATTGGCTTTTTTCTTTATTTTCTTAACGATGCAGATGGTGGGAAGGGGGACACCTATAACATCACAGCATAACACATAACCATAACCATATGCATATATTAGCATCGAGAAGGTAGTTAGCGGCACACCTAGTATACACAATACAACACATGAACATATGCATGCATTAAGAGGGACATATTCAACATAGGCATGTAAAATATATTTGTATATGTCACCAGCATATTTTCTAGTTCTCGATTGCAATGAGGCTGGGGAAGCTACATATCACAGTGATGTGTATCAGGCTGTTGTGGTAACCATGGTGATCACCAGGAACAAAATTATTTAAATATAACAAAGCATTGTAGAATAATTATACATCCGAACCAGGAATAACAATTTAGTAACTGTATTGTCTATTTCTTGCCTCAAACACCCCTCAGAGTGTAGAAAGCCCAGTAAGATTTAAACGCCTCAACAAATACTGCAAATATATATCTTTGAGCCAATCGAAAACAATTTTTTAAACATATAACATAAGTAGAGCGACATAATAATATACGATTTGTAATCTGCCTCCCAGTGTTCCCTCAAAACAAGCCCTCGCAAGCTTCCTCATTATCATGGCCCTCACATCTTCCTCTCTGCGGGTTCTCGGTATCAATCCATTGCTTTTCAGGTCAGCCTGGGCGCAAAATAAGGGCGGGCATTTTCTTTTCAAGTCAAATTGTTTTGCGTGAATCGCAGCTTTATCTTTCCCTTGCTCTGCACGCGTTCCCCTCGGTCCTCTGGTCTTGGCAGGTCGCTTTCAGCCGAGGGGCCTTGTGGATTCCACACATATGCTTTATTTCAGAGCACTTCAAACGTATTGCAGTGAAAACGGCAACTGGCCTAAACGTGCATGGTGTTCGGTTCTTCTTTTATCACCTTCTTCTCATGTTTTGTCTGACTTCATCTCGGATCGTACACTCGGATTCGGCGATGAGGAAAACCTCGAACTGCTTAGTCAGTTGCTGGTATGTTTAGTGAGCAGAAAATTATATTTTATTAAAATAGATCACCTGTTTTTGCTTTCTTGTAGAAGTGAACATAATTATGGCTAATTATGAAAAATTTGCTAATTAAATCAGGCTAAAGAATCAGGATATTAAGCAACAGATATAGTATTTCACAAGCAGGCTGACAGCAGTGATCAATTATATATATATATATTTAACTTTATAATAGCTTTGCATATGGCCTAACTCATGGGCCACAATGTGAAGAACAATTACTTTTTTCTATGCGGTTACTAAGATAACTGCGATGCCTTCCTCAACAGGAAAACAATTAGCTAAGCCGGTAATTATGGTTGGAAAAACAGATTTCCTTTTTGTCTTCACCCATTCGTGGGCGGCCATATAAGTGCAAAACAATGAAACACACAGTACTTGTTGATCGTGTAAGCGCAGAACAAAAGACAAAGTAATTAGCATAAACCCAGGAGTTCCTTCCATTGTGGACTTATATTAAAGGCACCAGGAGAACAGTGTGCTTCTGTGTTCATTCTGTCTCTGCATGAGGCCTGATAACGTCGGCCCATCCCAACATAACCAGAGTCTCACATCCTTATGGAAGTATTCAGAACAAATATGTATTCATCAAAAAATTGACATGAACTTGTCTGTTAACAGAGTGACAGGCGACCTCTGGGTAAACCTCACTTTCAACACTGTTCCGAATGGCTGCAGTCACTTTTTTTTTCAGCAGATGGAGGAGATGTCAAGTCCTGGGGTTTGCCGGATTGGGGCTGACAGTGTGGCGTAACGGTGTGCTGTTAGAGAACCGGTGTTTCACTGGTGCTGTGACCCGGCTTGGGTGTGTGCAATGGAGCGACTGGTGTGCCACGGTTACATCATTACCATCATCCTCCAACATCATTTTTGATGACCTTTAACCTGCCTGTTTTTAGTTGTTACCGTTTCATAAAGAAATTACTATATAGCTCAAAGCAAGAAGACGTCAGCACCATTTAATAAAACATCGTCAAAAGCTCAGCAATATATATAACTATATATAACTCTTATTAGTAACTGCCGGCACATAATGTGTGTACAAAATAATGCATTAGATCAAATCAAAATGTACAAAAACATAGATGAAACATTCTACAATTCATGAAAACAAGTGAAAGACATGTATTATATGTTATAAAATATGTATTTCCTGTTTCACTGATTTTCACCACACCTATAAGTACTTCCCATATGATTCTATGATACTATCATTTGATGTTAGTCTCAGTGCTTGAGTGATGAGAAGTCTTTGGTAAGAAGTTATGTGATTGGATCGATGTTATATCAGTTGAACCAACTGATATAACATCGATCCAATCACATAACTTCTTACCAAAGACTTGCTACTGCTAAGCTTTTAACACCACAACATGCTGTCACTTGTTGTCAATCTTAATAAATGTGTTGAACAGAACAGCAGCAGAGAGAGATGTAGGACTGGGGACAGAGATCTGTCACAGCAGCGAAAGGGTAAACCATCGTAACCGTCTCACTTGGCTTCATTGAAACATCCATTACCCATAAAAAGTGTCTAAACTGCTTTTTTGTGCTGATTGTGCCAAAATCAATGCGCTTCACGTCAGTATGGAACAGTATGGAAAAAACGGTTAAAGCATACAAGGACTATACACAACAACGTCTTATCACGAATACTAAAGTGCTACTGCTGTTGTTTACATTCATGGCAAGGCCGTGCTCAAGCTTACTGTAATGCTTTTTGGCAGAACTGGCAGTCATGTCATTCACTTTAATTTTTTTACAAATTATATTGGTAACAAGTGTTTCAATAAAGCCAGGAGAGGGTTATCATGGTTTAATCACCCAGACCAGTACAACACTTAAGGGCCTTTCAGCACGGCAGGTATGCACGGCAGGTATGCTTCACACTTCTCTCATGAAGTGTGAAGGTTGCACCCTTCAATGGCCTTGCAACATCATTCTTTTGGTCGTGACTCAAGTATGAAGAAGGGAGATGAAGGTGTGGGTGGGTTAATTAACCTGAAAATGGACTGAATTGTTCTTGCTCTCTGACAGAACCAAACCACGCAGTGCAGACAATCATACTAAAGCTGCTCTTCACCCACAGGTCAGGCACCACTGTGGCGTCTTGCTAGAGTGTGCTGAAGGCAGCTTCCCATGTGGTGGATGATAACAATGACTATATAACAAGAAACACACGGACAAAGATGCCACATGTGTGGTTCCGTTTCCCAGAGAAATTATTGTGACAAAGTATTCTCATTGAACTTGTATCTGATACATGTCCAAATAATAGACAATATGGGACGGAAGACACAAACAATAGACTGCATCACAACCATCTAAGGTTTCTTTGGAACCTAAAAGCTGCATTATTTGCAAATGTTATTTTTTTATCAAAATCGTTTCTTTTTAACTGTGTATCAGCCTTGCTATTCCCTAGTAATTATAAGACAAGTAGGGATATAATTAGTTTGTACTTTCAGCATGGACGGCATGTGATGTGATGTACTACTCTCCCACTCTCATGGGATATTGGTTCCAGTGCTGACGTGAGTGTATGCATTGGGACAGGAACATGACAGTGGTCGTGTAGTAGCAGCCAACCAACCCAGGACAGACTGGGTTGGTTGGATGTACTGAATTTTCTAGTACATCCACAACTTAAACACTGGCGATAACAGAAAAGTATGTGCCCTTCATATGCACTTCAAAAATAAAATGATTGCACTACCTGACAGTTGCGAATGCTATGTAACAGAGAAACAGAGAAACAGAGAAATAGTCTGTCAAAGATGTTGACGTCGCTTAGCAACTGAATGTGCTGGGGTTGATAAATTATCGGGCTACTTGCGGAGTGACACGAAAGACGTGAATCTGAGGCAAGAAAAACACTTTCCTTGACAGCGGTCATTATATGCTTAGCAATGGTAAATTATATAAATATATATATATATATATATATATATAGACAAGTAGGGACACAAGTCCGGAAGGCTGTTGTAGTCTGTCAAGGAAAGTGGATTTTTTTTGTGTCTTTCGTATCACTCCGCCACTCAGCCGGTAACTTATCAACCCCAGCGGATTCGGTTGCTAAGCGACGTCAACGTCATTGCAGACTATTTCTCTGCTGATCAACACTACGCATGGTAATTGTAAAAGACACACTGTGTGATGTTATTTTTTTTCGTTTTGGCAAGTAATCATGTAATAAGGGGGATAATATATAGAACGTCACCAGTCATCTAAAATTAGCCCTTTCAGGGCGAAGTAAGACAACACCGCTTCGCTTCGTTGTCCGGTTCCCTCTGTAGGGGCCTATTTCCCGATAATGACCGGCGTTCTCTACATTATCCCTTACATAACAGACTGCTGAATGCTGTAATTGACCAATCAGAATCAAGATTATTATACAGTTAATATATATAACACTCTTTTCAACGTTGCATGTGCAATCCGATGACTAAACAGCTTACTATCGTTCATTTAGGCTAGTTAACTGTTATCAGTAAAGTGGAGTGATACATAAATAATTAAAACTCCAAGTGCTGTTATACTCGAATCGAATGCCTCTTGGTCATTGTAATGATTGGTCAAAACCCCCAGTCAAATTGGATTGCTTTAGCCGGCATGTTCAGTCACTAGATCACAGTCACACATCAGAGTGGCACCAGGTGTGCTGGGGTGTATTGAGCCCTGCTGGTCAGGTAGAAAACAGCATCTCCATATAGGGAAAACGCTTAGACTTAGAAAGAGAGAGAGAAACAAGTGATAGAAGACTCTTCCTCTTCCAAAGCTAGACTTTTGGTGCGTTCTACTGCCCCGTACACAGACCCTCTCGGTCATCAGCCAGGTGACATCCAGGAG
The DNA here is from genome assembly GCA_027122715.1 of Trisopterus minutus. Classification (NCBI taxonomy): domain Eukaryota; kingdom Metazoa; phylum Chordata; class Actinopteri; order Gadiformes; family Gadidae; genus Trisopterus; species Trisopterus minutus. Next base: position 14,191,491 of record JAOPUD010000140.1, on the reverse strand, counting down.
TCATGTGAGCCTCAAAATGAGGCCACCTGACCAACTGGAAAGTCCCTGCATCTCTGAGGCTGCTCATCTCTAGATCAGTGTGAAGTGAACATTCGCAGACATCTTTATATTACTTGCTCAAACACGTACTAACTGATACTACTTAGTACTGATCCCCTCCCTCTGTGTGGATCAGTAATAATCATGATGTAAATATTAAGTCTACATATTGCATAAACAATCATTATGTGTGTTTGACATCAGACTATCAATGGTGATTCTAACCCCTAATTATTTTATGGTGAATAGTGATTGCTTGGAATCAGATTTGGTTACATGGTTGTGGAGAACCTCCTTACGCACGATCGCTTTCATGCAGCGTGTCTAATCAACGTCTTGTGCAGCGCGGCATTAAAGTAAGCATTAAGTAAAGGCAAGCATGATTAAAAAGTTTCCATAGAAACCAGAGGTGGAAAGGCTCCCTGTCAGGCTCCAGACGACAGAATGAAGTGGGAGCGTTTGAGAGGGTGAAGTACAACATGCAGTCCATATTCACCAAATGTCATGACGACATCTGCGCCATCGCCAACGTGTGATCAAAGGTATTCCCGTCGGACCCCTTGCTGGGAATACCTGGTGCAAACAAATAAATACAAACACATGTGCCGGGTGGACGCGTCAACAGTCTACCGGAGTGGAAAGGTATGGATTTGTTTTGAAACACAGTTGGATTACAAGGGTAATGAGACAACAGAACCACAACATTATGGTATGTGTTTAATCCCAATAAGAACACATGAACACTGAACTGCTTTCACCAGCAGGCACCATAACACCAGCTAAACCTCACGTACAAGCCCAGGCATCCTCCACCACACTCCGGTGTCTGGTTCAGATAGAGTGAGGCAAGTGGTGATCTGTGAGGTTACATGGAAGGTAAGAGTAGGCAGGGAGGGAGGATGTGTGAAAACAATAGGATACAATTTTAGCCCGTGAGTCTTAACTCTGGGCAATTTGTGGTAAGAGAGAGTGACACAATCATACACCCGTTGTGTGTGTGAGAGAGGGGGACACACAGAGAGAGAGACACACACCCACAGACTGAGAGCGATGCAGAGAGAAAATTACACACACCTGCACACAGAGAAAGACGGAGTGAGAGAGAGAGAGAGAGAGACGCACACACACATACACACACACACACACACACACACACACACACATACATAGGCAGAGAGAGTCACAGAGAGAGAGAGCGACACAGAGAAACAGTGAGAGACACACAGGCAGAGAGAGTGAGAGAGAGACACACACACACACACACACAGCCAAAACTGAGAGAGAGAGAGAGAGAGAGAGATCAAGAGAGAGAGAGAGAGAGAGAGAGAGAGACACACACACACACACACACACACACACACACACACAGAGACACTTAGAGTGAGAGACATCCACACACACACACACACACACACACACAGTGAGAAAGAGAGAGACACAGAGTAAGAGAGAGAGAGGGGCTAAGCAGGGCTTTCCACCCTTATCTACATGGTGTGTCTTCATAAGAGGGCAGATGGTCCCACTCAGTCAGGAAGTGATTGACATAATGACGCAGCCATCCTCAGGATTTGTGTGAGTGTGTGTGCATGTGTATGTCCATTGTCCGTATAAATAAATATATATATATATATTCATGATGTGTGTGTGTGTTTGTGTTCATGTGTATTTGCATTCTGTGTGTGTTACTATATAAATATACATATACCATTATATATATATATATATATATATATACGTATATGTGTGTGTGTGTGTGTGTGTGTGTGTGTGTGTGTGTGTGTGTGTGTGTGTGTGTGTGTGTGTGTGTGAAATCAATTCATGTCACCCTAACGAGAATCAATTCCCTTACTAACTTGACCACATTCTAGCTTTTCCCCCCAAAGCAACTAGCTGTTAAATGATCAGTCAGTACGCCTCGACACTACCAGTATCTCTTCTCATTAACTAAAAATGTATTCCCTCACTACTAACTTGACCACATTCTATGATTAAAGCTTTTCCACCCAAAGCAACTGGTCGTTAAATGGGCGTGAAAAAGCCAAGAAAAAAACGAGTGAAACACACACATACAGACATACACTGGCTTGATTCCCTGAGATTGTATATGGTCACTATTGGTGACTATATCACTAAGTATTCAACTGTGATTGAAAATGTGTCGCCCAAAACCCAGAATTATAAACAGAGTAACCATTAATGTAATTGTGAGGACAAACGTGATACACTCGAGTGTATCCCACTTGTATCACGTTTGTGTCTCACACGTGTCTTTAAAAATAAAAACATTGTTAGAAATATTTGAGCTAAAAGTTATTATTGTAATTGTGCAACTGAGTGCTTTACAGTGTTAAGATTGAAACAATTGTTTCATATATTCTACACATACACCTTTGAACACAAGAGTGTCGGAGATGCTGCCAAACAAGCTTACCAGAGTTGTAATAGACCAATGTATACGGTGGCAAGTAAACTGTAAGACATGAAAACTAGTCAATATGATAAATGGCACATGATAATAAGAAACCTGACCGCGTCTGCTGCTACGCCCCTTGGAGGGTCGGGCGGGGGCGTAGCACCTTTACTGTGGCGCCGTCTACCCCCCTGGAGGGATGGATGGGGGGCCGCCCTGGGGTCCACTTGCCGATGACGATCTCAGGCATAACTTAAGTCACTACGCCTACAAGTCATTTGAATGCCCGTGCACGAATCCCCTTGAAGCTCGTCACTGTGTCTCCAGTTCTTCCATATTTATACAGCACCCTGGCGCGCCGGAGACGCACAAGCATGTCGCGTCTCTAGCGTGACGGAGCGCTTAGCCGGGACCCGGAGCAGAACCACAGAGGACGCGAGGAGCCGAGTTGCATCCAAGTTGCATTCGAGTTGCCCCTTCGTTGTGACAGCGGTCCTATATATATCCTCAGGGGTAAGTACGGGGTGTTTCGTTTACTCCTGTTTGGGTGGTGGTGGCTGTAAAGCTGTTAGATGCGAAGCAAGGCAACATTCCAGCGCATTATAGGTAAAGCCCAACATAATTGAACGCTCGTTTTTTGTGTGTGTGTGTGTGTGTGTGTGTGTGTGTGTGTGTGTGTGTGTGTGTGTGTGTGTGTGTGTGTGTGTGTG
>JAOPUD010000140.1:14176750-14188232 GCA_027122715.1 Trisopterus minutus | reverse complement strand
TGTGTGTGTGTGTGTGTGTGTGTGTGTGTGTGTGTGTGTGTGTGTGTGTGTGTGTGTGTGTGTTTGTGTGTGTGTTTAATGTGTGCAGACTACATTTCGCTAGTTGTTGCTCAAAAAATTACACATAGAAGTTAATTCCATTTTATATTGTCACAAAATAGTATACTGCGATTACTTAGAAACTTGTTGCTTCGATAAACATGGATTTATATAAATGCTGGGGTGTGCTGTTTTATGGCCAGATAGTTGTTATTTGCGTGTATGCAGGGATGGACCTAAAATACAATTTTAAAGAGTAAATGAAAAGGAAAAAATCGATATGTTTTAACTTTCATGTATTTTGCCCTGACTAAACAATATCCTATGTTTAATATGTGGTTAAATCGCTGGGTTTGACAGGGAACATATTGAAATGTGATGTGGGCTCGCTGTGAAAGCATTCATGAATCAAATGATGTAAATGCGTGGGCATGGAGGGGCGATGCTTGGCTCTGCTGAATGTCGTATACGGCGACACACAATTGCGTAAAGCAAACTTATTCAGGCTCATCAAAGCACAGATCATTTGCCTGTGCACTCTTGCCATTGTGTGGTGGGCATTCAGGGCTACTTTCATGAAGGCTTGTATGGTACATCTGCTGCTGCATAGGAGAAGGCCTTTCGTGCCTTTAAAATATAAAATCTGAATATTGGGCAAATGCAAGCTGAGGAGAGTGTTTTGTCACTGACCTTGGTGCTGAAAGGCTCGCAGAGCGCCTTCTGTCCAGGGAAGCGTCCTCGTTGGTGACAGAGCTGCGTGTTTTCATCCACTGTCACTCACATGGCTGCTTGGACTGATATCATATATATAATTATCTCTATAGTGTATTTCCATCATCACATTGCCTAGAAAGGACCGGTATTCTCCGGCTAAGCTGACCTTTGTTTTTATTCTCAAAGTTTATTTTAAGTTGAAAGCAGCAGGTTGATACACTGTCGATCAGTTGTCAGCCAGGTCGTGTCATGCGTTACATTTTCATTTATTTGAGCTATTTCACGTACGCCGCGATGTCAGAAACTAAACGTGACTTGTGTTGTGTTGAGGCTCAACAGGAGATCTGGGATGGTATGTTAATGCAGCGATGTGCACTACCTGTTTGTATTGATCTGTAGCCACTGTGCTCCACTGTACAGAAGAAATTGGAGTCTGCCAAATACTTATGTGTTGCATTATAAGCGACAATCAGTATACGCAGCGTTGTACCCCCTCGCCACCACCTTCCATTTATATTCCTCACAAGAAAACAAGAGGAAGAACCTCATTCAAATACGTTTCTTATTGTGTATGTTTTGAATATTTATGCGTCGCTGAAAGACTGGAAAGCTTTTGTGCGGACGCCAGCCAGGAAGGTCTCGCCAGCTCGTCCTTTCAGAATATTTCATTGTGAATCATTTTCCCTCTGAATCATGAAAGCTATTTAAATCAGAAATTAGTTATTTTTTGCATAAAAGTAACACAGATTATCAAGAGTGGAGTTGAAGGTGAAATGCTATGAGGATATCCAAATTAGTCATTTGCCATGGCCTAGCCATATGACTACATACTTATTTTTTTATTATTTTATTACTCTTTTACAAATTGCATGAATATGTTAACTTATTCATGTATATGATATGATTCTGTGATATGAATGATTTATTAAAGGTCAAAACAATCTGATGTGAATACTTTTCATGGCAGAGAGTTTAAAATGTAACCAAAAAAAACTAAAAACCTGGCTCATTTCTTTTTTTTAAATGTGCTAATTTCCCTGAGCTTAAATCCTTGTATTTTTGGTTGATTTGAGGATAATTCTATATTCATACTGTAAACAAGTCTGTCTTCATATTACACAACTCTTCTCTCTTTTAACCCCCTCCCCCCTCCCTCCATTAATTAGCAAGGAGGACACACACACAAACACACACACACAGACACACACACTCAGACACACACACACACACACACACACCCCAACCCGACAGGCAGCAATGCAGGAGTCGGACGCCACGGTGTGCCAGCTGCAGCCCAACATCATCTCGGTGGGCCTGTTCAAGAGGAAGATGGGCGGCCTGGGCTTCCTGGTGAAGCAGCGCGTGTCCAAGCCGCCCGTCATCGTGTCGGACCTGATCCGCGGCGGCGCCGCCGAGGAGTGCGGCTTGGTCCAGGTGGGCGACATCATCCTGGCGGTGAACAACAAGCCCCTGGTGGACCTGTCCTACGAGCGCGCCCTGGAGACGCTGAAGAACGTGTCGCCCGAGACCCACGCCGTGCTCATCCTGCGCGGGCCCGAGGGCTTCACCACCCACCTGGAGACCACCCTGTCCGGGGACGGCCGGCAGCGGACGGTGCGCGTCACGCGGCCCGCCTTCCCGGCGTCCAAGTCGTACGAGCGCAGCTACCCGGCCAGCCCGGTGGGGGGGGGCCAGGCGGCCCAGCAGCAGGCCCACAAGGAGGTGCAGCTCCGGGCCATCGAGAACCTGTCCTCCCCGGCCAACACGCCCTCCAAGTTCCAGAGGGGTGGCGTGCAGGCGCTGATCGCGGCGCAGGACCCCCTGCTGCGCGGGGACCCCTTGCTGATGAGGGAGGGGCTGCGCGGGGCGCTGCTCCACAACGGGGTGGAGGAGAACAATGACCTGCTGAAGGAGATCGAGCCCGTGCTGCGGCTCATCAGGAACAGTAAGAGGGAGCTGAACGGAGAGGGCCAGCGGATCGCCGAGCGCCGCGACGCCGAGATACAAGTGGACCGGTGAGTCTCTTTATCGCCCCGCTCCCTTCCTCTGGGGGACTTTATGTCCCCACACCCAGAGTGATCCCGAGGCTCAGGGGGTCAGACACGGGCCCCAACCAGTGGGTTGTGGAGCCCGTTGGAAATCGTGTCCTGGAACAGCTCCTGGCTGTAGTTGATATTCTCCATTCAGAAAGGGTTTTCCCGGAGAATAGTGTGTGATGAATACAATCTGTATGCAGGTATGTCTGCTCTCTAGTTGACACGCGTAACTCAAAGACGCTTATTTAGCAGCCATTCGTTTTTTTCATTTGTGATTCAACTATGTCCACTTATATGTCAGGAGGTCCGAGCCAATATTCACCCTGGGCAATATTTTAACGCCTTCCTGAAATGGAAATCAAACAAAGTCTGCACCCTGTTTTGAGGCAGTATGTCTCTTCTAAATGCATGAGCGTGATAAATTGCACCCCCCCTATCTGAGTGCATCAGAGTGACGCATTTTCGATATAGATCGTATAATAAATCCTCCCATCCATCTCCAGACGCCAACCACAAGAAAATGATCTTAATTGGAATCTAGAGGCCGTCTAAATAAACATGACGTTTGGCTCTCAGGACAAGAAAACGTGGAAGCAATAATGTTTTTGTCTGGCCCCGTGCGGTTCGAGACACGTGTCGGTCATATTTCAAAAGAAATGTTCAAGCAAGGCCAGGGAAACATTATAGTAAACAGAAAAGCGGACCGTTATTTCTTAATATCGCAGTATTACCTCGCAGTTTGCAGCGTGGCGATGTCTGCCTGGAATAGAATGATGCATCAGAGTGGCTGGTTTGTTTCTGAATGCACACCGCTGCTATATCAGGCTGACACTTGTGTAGGAATCTGAAAAGATGACAGATAATGGCCACACATGCTCTGCATCCCTGCGCCTGGCTACCCACCGTGGGGATGAACGTGCACTCGCAAGCGGGGGAAATAAACATATGCAGTGAGAAGAGGAGGAGGAGGAGGAGGAGGAGAAGGAGGATGAAGGGATGCCTCTAAGGTTTATCAATTAGCACAGACACATGATCATGGGAAAGATGGGGGAGTATGAGAGGTGGAGGGTGGAGGAGGTGGGGGCAACGCGGTGTGTGTGGGTGTTTGCGAGTGAAGGAACTAAACCGCGGCTCACACGGTGACGGGTTCTCCGTATTTATGCGCGTCTCATGTGATTAGTGGCAGCCGGAGAAAAGCCGTCCCATATAGTCTCCTTTTCTTTACAACGGCGTCGCTGAGACCCAGAGGCGCTCTCTCTCCCTCTCTCGCTCTCTCTCTGTCTCTCTCTCTCTCTCTCTCTCTCTCACAGTCTCTCTCACTCTCTCCTTCTCACTCTCTCTCCCCTCTTGCTCTCTCTCTCTTTTTGTGTTTATCTCCTCTCTCTCTTGCTCTCCGTTGTGTTTATTTCCTCTCTTGCTTATCTCTGGGGGTGGTGATACCCTTACTGTGCATTCAGAATGCCAGCAGCACACAAAATCAATAGAAGGGGAAGTCTGTGTCTCTCCACGGATCAAAGGAACACAGAACAGCTGCTTTTCCTCCTTAGGTTTTGTTTAACTTTTGAGAGACGCGAAAACAGAGAACCCGACGGTGAATGATCTACTCACATATTTGTATTTTATCGTGAGCCGTGCAGGTACAATATTGGCTCTTGAGTTTAAACCATGCTGTTGAATGCTATCACAGCAAATCCGCTGCTGTTTGAAGTCATTCTTATCATGTTAAAATCGGTCTCCAAACAGAGGATGAAAAGGCTGGGAATTCCTGGGTGATGGGGGTTTCACAAGGCAGTAGTCAAGCTAGTGGACTAGTTATGTATATTCCCATTAATTCAGATTCCAATGCCCATTCTAACACTTTTACTTTTACCAATGACTTATTACTATGTTATGAGTGTGAATATCAACAGAGATATTTAATATAGATGTCTGTGAAAATTATTTCTGCACAAATTAAGGCAATGAAAAAACCATGCAATAATTATCCAGCTCTTTGTTAATCCAATTACTGCCATTACTCAAACATTGTACTGAAAGTGTCACTGATTCTAAGCCAATTAGGCTTTGAGCCTATCAGGATTCACTGCATTACACTGCATAGACGGATAATGGTCTAGCTGATGAAGTGCTTGTGTGTGCACCCCCAACTGTGTGCTTTCCCGGTGAATTTCAAAAGAGAACGAATGGAGTGGATGCAGATCGCGCAACACTCCAAAGCACACACCTGATGATCAGCTTTGGTTTGTGTGTCGGCGTGTTGGTGTTTTGATGTGTGCGTCTGAATTCCAGAGACCTTTCCATGGGAAACGATACTTCCTCGCAGTTGTTGTCAGGGAACGGCCGACCTGCAGAGGATTTGACCAAGAGGGACAACATACCGGCGTCGACCAATGACCCTGAACCTGACAAGGTAGAATATTAACCCTTAAAACATTGTAAAAGGTCTGTTTTTATATTGCTGAACACATACTCAGCATTAGTTGTTTGCAATTTTGTGTATGTGTGTTTACAACTGTGTGTATTACTATTGAATACGATGCTTTCAAAATAAATGTATTCATACTGAATTAAGGCAAAACAGTGCTTCACATCACCACAGGATACTGGGAATAGGTCTGCTCTGGTCACCAGGTTTCAGTCTATACGTCATCTGCATCACAGTGAAACCAAACATTAGGCATTTTTATGCCTAATGTTTTTGCCTGACAACCGGCATTTTTATGCCGGCTATATCCAAGCCGGTTGGGTCGCGGCTTGGCGACCCTGCAATTTCACCATCTTGCCTGTGTAAAACCGAGAGGGTAAAATCCCCCTTCGTCACGGAGCCGGCTTTCTTGGTTCACTGGAGAAGGCGGGGCTACACATGGAGAGTAGACCTCTTTAGAATAATTGACATACTCCGTTGTGTGTTGTGATTTTAATTATTATTGTAATGTTTTTATTTTTTCATGATTCAAGATACGCACATGCAAGAATGAGTATACATCTGAGTGTAGGCTACAAACGCAATTAACTATTTACAAGTGCAAAAACGCTGGTAAGACCACTTGTTTTTTATCCCGACAAAAGCGCCTCCTATGGAAAGTTTCTCTGGTTCATTCTCGTAGATCCCACCATCTTGCCCCGCTGCGTTGAATGCAACTGCATCTCCTTCTCTCCCATGATGGTCCGCATCTTGCGGATTTCACCGTCTCTCCAGTTAGAACTACTCATGTTGATGTCGCTGCGTTGTCTCTGTGGTAGAGACAACGCAGCAACACCTCTACCAACGTCCCCCCCCTGGAACCGTGAAGCTGTTTAATCGCATTTACATCAAAATGAAACCGCCAATATGTGTCGGGTCCGAGAGGGTAAATTGGGGTGCGAACTCAGGCCGGTATATTAACTCGGTCAGGTATAACGCGTTCATTGTTGTTGGAGGTGATATCCCCAAGAGATTGAGAATAGTATTGGTCGCAGAATCGACCTGTGGAAAGTGATGCAGCCGATGAGTAAATAATTGTGATAAACTGTGACCTGGGCTACCTTCTCAAAAATGTTCTAGTTGAACTCCAGACTCTACTCGGAAAACGACAAGACTGTGTTTATTTGCCAGCCTTCAGTTGAGAAAAGATAAGAACTAAAAGTGATTCTGACACGGTTTTTCTAGGTGAGCTGTTATGCTTCAGGGATCGAATAAGCAAAAGGAAGAGGTCCTTCATGTACTCCCCATTTCAAATTAGTCAGTGAAGTGACTATATTCAAATTATACCAGCCCACACTCTATTTGAAGAGCTGTGAGACAAGTAGATTACACTGAAAGGTATTAGATATGTCAACTATTTCTTAGTTAAAAAAAATGGTCCTCCAAAACCCTCCAAAACTCCTCCACAGGAAAAGTACCAGCGACTGAACAACCAAACCACTGAATGAATGTACCTGCCATTGTGCCTCCAGAGCCCAGCAGCCCATCTGTATCGAGGTAACCAGTGGACTAAATGAACAGGAGCAGTATGCTAGATTTGCCAAACTGACAGGTTCATTCCGCATGAATGAGACCCCCCCCCCCCCCCAAAAAAAAAGACAAGACACTACACTAATGCAACCAGACATGACAGCCATGTCAGCGTGTTCAGGCTACGGTCCCCACGTGTGAGGATAAAAACAAAGGTCACAGCCTCTTAAATGCCAGGAAATTCTGCAGGCGGTGCCTTGTTTAGCCTACGTGGAGACCATAAGATCCCAGCGGCGCGTGTCCCCCTGATCGGATACTTCTGGTGGGCGGGCCGGCGGAATATTAAATCCAGCTTAAGGGTCTGGTCGCAGGCTGGAGTGCCCCTCGCCAAGGGGGTTAGTGGTGTATTTGCACATGAGCCATGTTATCCACCCACTTGATGTGCTGCGGCTCAAGCCCCCACTAGCTGGGCCGGATGGAGGGAGAGGAGAGCCCTAATGAATGCACACAGCTGCAGGAGTGTGGCCTTCTGGGAATAATCTAGACCCGGAGGCCTGTTCTGAAGCGTGTGCGTGCGTGCACATTTATGCGTGGGTGTTCACTTGTATGCGAGTCGGTGTCTGCTTGATGGCGCGAAGAAGGGATCTACATAGATAACATGTTAATATATTTTGTGCATGTGTGCATCTGCGTGAACGGGCATTTATGTGTCATGTCATATATACATGCGTACGCGTGTGTCTCATGTTGTTTTTATGTTGGTCGATACAGTGTCAATGCAGGAGAAAACCTTTCCTGGCCGGTACTTTCTTTGCAACCCACTTACCTTCAAGGCTCACTATACAGTGCTGCAGAGCACACAGACAAAGTCAGGGACAGCGCTACCTGATGAGTGGGAAATCTAGCACTGTGGGTTTTTTTTTTTTACCAATGTGACTGATGCTGGCAAATTAGGTTTCTCACTTTGAAGGAGGACCGTCCATCGCCTGGAGCTCTGGCCATGGTGGCCACACATTTTAGTATTTAATCAGCCTGTTGCTCAGCGGAGGCTTCACACTGTTCCAAATCCACGTCAAGACTTATGATTCTCTCCACCTAAAGCAGGGGGACTCAAAGACCCACCAGGAAGTCAGAATTAAAGATACAATTCACTCACTGGCTTGCGGTATCTGCCTCTGTTCTCAATCTATTTGAAAACAGTCCCTCGGCCATTATTGGTTAAGCTAACTCCTAGTAATGACATTCCTCTCCTCTCATTAGCTGTCCACACCAACCTGTGTTTGTGCCATGTTGGGGGAGAGGCTGTGTTGATGAAACAGTGTAGGCCTTTTCCTACAGGAGTCCAACAAGGGACCGTCGTCTGTCCCCATAACGCTATCACAATGTCACGCCCAAACACCACTGTTGAAGAATATTACTTCTGCGTCGTGGGAACATTTGCAAGTCGCCAGAACGCAATTTCTGTGTGAGTGAAACGAAATTCAATTTCAACTTGCAACGCCATGTGCATTATCTGAGAGGAGATAGAGCAGGGAAATCATTCTAGTCACACCATCTTTCTCTCTCTCTCTCTCTTTCTTTCTTTCTTTCTTTTTCTCTTTTTCTTTGTCTTTGTCTTTCTCTCTCTTTCTCACACACATCACACAATCGCATTCAATTCTGAGGCGTTTTTTGGTCGATACCCAAAGAAATAATGACGGATGCCGATTGATTCCTCTGAACATCATCATGCAGGCGACCTTCCACATGAAAGCTGACGATGGCGCCTGGGTCTAAACTACATCAATCAATAACTCTACTGATGAGAAGAAGGCCTAGCCCTCGCATACTCTTATTTTGTTTTGTTTGTTTTTTGTGCGTGTGTGTGTGAGGAATGTGTCACTAGGCAGCAGTTTGCATAGAGAGTAATTCCGGACCCTTTGAGAATGTTTAATCCGGTAGACCACATCATTACCATCAACTTGTTGTAAAGGCAGCTATCCATCTCACATCCACATTCAATCCAGTGTAGCAATCTGAACCATTTCTGCTCAGTGGAAGGACAACTTGTGGGTGACCCAGCCCTGAAAGGAACCGCTCTTAGACCAGGGACTGTGTACTGTCTCACTGCTGATTGTCTGTTCTCTTGGTCTCCAGCTCCCCGCCCCCGGCACAAACTCACCCAGCAAGTCTGTGCAGAACGGCAGCCCCTCCAAATGCCCCCGCTTCATGAAGATCAAGAACTGGGAGAGTGGCACCGTTTACAGCGACACCCTTCACCACAGCGCCAGCAAGGTAAGGAGGACATCCATTTATATCTCTCTCTCTCTATCTTCTCTCCCTCTCTCCATCCCCCTCTCTCTCCCTCTCTCTCTCTTTCTCTTCTCTCGCTCTCTCTCGCTCTCTCTCTCTCGCTCTCTGTCTCTCTCTCTCTGTCTCTCTCTCTCTCTCTCTCTCTCTCTCTCTTTCTCTCTCTCCCTCTCTCTCTCTCTTTCTCTTCCCTCTCTCTCTCTCTCTCTCTCTCTCTCTCTCTCTCTCTCTCTTCTCTCCCTCTCTCCATCCCTTTCTTTCTCTCTCTCTCTCTCTCTCTCTCTCTCTGTCTCTCTCTCTGGAGTACATACATTTATGTAGGCATATATTCAAGTACAAGGACATTCTTCAGGGGCCCCCCCAAACACACGTATAGCCTTGAGCAAAGGACACATTTACCAATAACAACGTTGAGTCTGCTGAGTGCTGATGGTCGATGGAGGCTCCTGAAGCCACAGCCCCTGTGGTGTCACTCACACAGATACACCACCACCACCTCCACCTCCAGCCTCCAGCACCACCTCCACCACGGCTGACACCCCCACCACCACCACCACCGCCCATTAGGCACACAGCATTGGTGTTTTTTTTACTCTTCTGTTGTCAGGCAAGCCTGTCTAGACACAACAGAAATTGTTTATCGAGTTTCGAAGACATCAGGAATCTGTTTCCAATGTCAATGTCAAGTTATTGTGTATGATGTAAAGTTATTTTAGAAGAGAAGTACAAACTTTCTTTTTTTGTACAACAAAACCACATTTAATAAAACTAAATCTATCTTGGCTATTGTGGTGGTTAACCAAAAGCATTACATAACGTTCCATTACTACAAATATTAAGGCTCCCAGAAAGGAATCCATTGACATCCTTAATGACCATCTGTAAACTGCAGCTGCATAATTACCTTTGTAACTTATCAGACAAGCTGTGCATCTCAATGAACCTGCCATCGCATATCTCTCTCTCTCTCTCTCTCTCTCTCTCTCTCTCTCTCTCTCTCTCTCTCTCTCTCTCTCTCTCGCTCTCTTTCTCTCTTTCTCGCTTTCTCTCTCTCTCTCTGCCGAAAAGTAAAACTGCTTAGCATGAATGGCCAGAGATTCGGTAGATGGCACAATCGATCTTGGAGAGTTATTATTTTAACACCCCCTGTTACTCATCCATTTCCTCCTTCCTCTATTGTTGTCATTTAGTTTATCCTTCCTTTCATTCTCCGGTGTTCCTCTCCTGCTTTCCATGATAAGCTTCCTTCCACCTCCTGCGGTCTGTTAGATTTTGCTTTTATTTGTGTTTCTCCCTCTCTCCCTCGTTCCCCCTCTCACTCTTTATCTTCCATCTCTCCCCCTCCTTCTCTCACTCTTTATCGTCCTCCCCTCTTCTCTCACAGTTAATCTTCCACCACCCTCCCTTCCTTATCACAGTCTTTATCTTACAACTACCCCCTCCTTCTTTCTCTCTTTATCTTCCACCTCTCCCTGTCTTTTTCATTTATCTTCCACATTGCCCTGTTCCTCATCTCCCTTTTTATCTTCCACCTCTCCCCCCTTCCTTCCTCTCTCTGTCTTCTATCTCTCCCCCCCTTCCTTATCTCTCTTAATCTTCCACCTCTCCCCCTTCCTTCTCTCTCTCTTTATCTTTCACTCATCAGTCGTCTCTGTGGAACACTTTCGATTGGACTTTTTCAATCAATTTCTTTGGTTTTTCTTCAGCTTCAAATAAAAGGGTTTTTTTGTGTGTGTCGGCGCTAGGGTGTGTGTGTGTGTGGGTGGGGGGGGCATGGATGTGAAGGTTTTGTTATGGCCGGGGCTCCTGGGGGTTAGAGCCAGACTGTTTGGACAGTGTAAATGGACAAGATGCGTCGGACAAGATGTCCCATTTTAGATTTTAGATAGGGGTTATTGTTAAATTTCCGCTCTGGCTCCACGCTTTGCGCTCCCGACTCTTTCATCCGCGGCCGATCCCTGTGAGCACGCTGAAGGCGTTTACAGCAAACCGAAGTGACAGCTCACTTCAGCTCTCATCATATTACTCTGACCACACAGCGGTGCTCTCAGTGATGAGCAACTCCATCCATGCATCTGTCCCTTTCTTGAGTTCCGCCTCCCCCTTCCTCCTCCCCCCTCCCCACCCCGTCCCATCTCCCTCTGTCTCGTAGATGGATGGAAACCAATACATGAGTCACCGACTCACTCATTTATTCAACGCTTACTTCCTTTGAGAGGAATTAGACGGAATGGTTATTTTACTTCCGCAGAACCAGCAGTGATCCTCCTGTTGTATGTAGGACTCATGTGACACAAATACATAACAAAGGATCACGTGTGGGCGTGCGTGCGTGTGTGTGTGTGTGTGTGTGTGTTTGTTTCTCTCTCTTTCTGTCTTTGTCTGCATGTGTTTGTGTGTGTGTGTGCGTGTGTGTGTGTGTGTGTGTGTGTGTGTGTGTGTGTGTGTGTGTGTGTGTGTGTGTGTGTGT
>JAOPUD010000140.1:14151428-14162032 GCA_027122715.1 Trisopterus minutus | reverse complement strand
AAAGTTCACACAAGTTCTGAATAATATATAAAAAATATATAATTCCTTTTTATATACATATAATTATATATGATATAATGAATGATATATATGATGTATACCGGATTAATTGAGATTTCTAAATGCATCTACTCATACTCATACATCTACTCAAACAGATTATCAAACAACACAAATCATGGATGACCAATGATCGCTTCAAACTCTTGAAGCGATCTGGTCAATGATCTTAACGATAAAGTGTCCATTGCTCTTTCTATTTCTTTACCCAATCTTGCTCCCTTTCTCTCTCTTTCTGTATGAGTGTGGGTGTAGGCGAGAGGGAGTGTGTTTGTGTGTTTGTGTATTTTCGCCGCAAGTGCAAAAAACAACCCAGAGTCCCTACAAAGCTGTATCTATTGCCTCTCTGTCTTCCCCGTGGCTTTGCATCTCTAGGTTTTCTGTGTTTGGCCTTGGCTCGCGGGCCTATCCTCACTTCTGTGCCTTTGCCCACGCCGTGGACACGCTGTTCGAAGAGCTGGGGGGCGAACGCATCCTCCGCATGGGGGAGGGTGACGAGCTCTGTGGCCAAGAGGAGTCCTTCAGAACCTGGGCCAAGAAGGTCTTTAAGGTTGGTCTCCCCAAGCACAGGCCTTCAGATTCTTGGTCAACAAGGTCTTTATTGGGCCCATTATTAATTGGATGATATTGGTGGCTGTTAAATGTGATGCATCGCATAATTGTTTGCATTAAACTTACTTAAGTTACGATTAAAACATTTTTACAATCTGCACTGTTTTTCTTCCATTACTCGGACAGCTGTTTATTTGTGGTAGCTGTAATTGGTAATAGATGGGCCTTTGACATAGGAAATACACTTTTATTTTAAGCACTTTTTAAAGTTTTTTAAGCATTCCTCTTACCAGAAGGATGAGGAGTCACAGGAGGTGTAAAGTCTCCCCTCCCATTGGTTGTTCTTCTTCCACTCTTTGGCTCATCATTACCTTGTCCCCATTGTGTGTGTGTTTGTGTGTGTGGGTGTGTGAAGGCTGCGTGTGACGTCTTCTGCGTCGGGGATGATGTGAACATTGAGAAGGCCAACCACTCGTTGATCAGCAACGACCGCAGCTGGAAGAAAAGCAAGTTCCGGCTGACTTACACGGCCGAGGCACCCACCCTCACCGACGGTTTGTTCACTGTTGAGCATTAGACATTAAGCTTTGTGCTCAGAGAGACGAATAACTGGAAAACATGTAGGCCTTTTCCCATGATATAATGGTAAACAAAATTAGCTAAATAAGTGATGGAAACATGCATACGATGCATTCTACTGAAGAGGTTGTATGCGTTTGTTTTTGTGGTCACACAGCATTGCAAAGCGTTCACAAGAAGAAGGTCTATGGGGCAAAAATGATAGAATCCCAAAATCTACAGACGTCTAAGTCAAAGTAAGTATGTTTTCTACAAGAGAGTTTCCATTTGAGGTTAATTATCCATTAGAACAGACTTTCCTTTTAAGTGGAAGAGGATGTGATCCCTGGTGAATGTGATGTCATCTCCTAGATCGATGAGATCATCACTGTCGTCTCAGACCGGACGTCATTGTCCTTGTTGTTTGTTGTCTTGGAGAGGTTCATAAAAATCTATTTATTGCTGAATATAAATGTCAGTGTTGTTCTCTCTCCTAGTCGCTCAACCATCTTCGTGCGGCTCCACACGAATAACCATGACAACCTGGGGTACAGACCTGGTGATCATTTGGGCATCTTCCCTGGGAACCACGAGGACCTGGTGACGTCTCTCATAGACAAGCTGGAGGACGCGCCGCCCGTCAATCAGATTGTGCGGGTGGAGTTCCTGGAGGAGAGGAACACCGCATTAGGTGGGTGTCCTGAGGGCCATGTCACTTGTTTTACACGTAAAATAAAGAATGAATGAATGAATGAATACATTGTATTCATTACGTCATTCTATCTGTCTGTCTCTGTGTCCTTCTTTCCATCTGTCCATCTGTCTGTTTGTCTATCGGTCTGTCTGCCTGTCTACCCGTCTCACTGTTTGGCTGTCTGTCTGGCAGTCTGCTGGTAGATCCATCTCCATCAACCATACACAGATATGATTAGACAAAACCACGTGTGTTAAGTGGATGGTGGAGAGGGCCTGTATAGCTAGAGGCCCCATATGACCTGAATGAGTCCTCTCGCTCTCTCCCGGCAAAAAGCACCACTCTCTCTCTTTCTATCTCTCACTTTTTCCCTATCTTTCTCTCCCCCTCTCTCTCCTCTCTCTCTCTCTCTCTCTCTCTCTCTCTCTCTCTTTCTCTCTCTCTCTTTCTCTCTATCTCCCTCTGTTCTTACAGTATAAGTTAATTCTGTCTCTCCAGGTATGACCAGTAACTGAGTGGTGGTTCTGTCTCTTCAGGTGTGATTAGTAACTGAGGACTTCTGTCTCTCCAGGGGTGACCAGTTACTAAGTGGTGGTTCTGTCTCTCCAGGTGTGATTAGTAACTGGACCGATGAGAACCGCATCCCGCCATGCACCATCTCCCAGGTCTTCCAGTACTTCCTGGACATCACCACGCCGCCCAGCCCAGTGCTGCTGCAGCAGTTTGCCGCACTGGCCACCAATGAGAAGCAGAGGAACAAACTGGAGGTCCTCAGTAAGGTAAACAAAGCCGACGAATGGCATTAGCGCTGATTTAGCTCTTCAATGCTTTTTTGTTTCGCTTCTGGTCACTTTTTGTTTTTCTGCGAGTGGATTTTTGTTTAGCTTCCTCTTGCCTGGTGGCTGCCATTGCCTGCAGCACTGATATGATTACAAAGTTCAGGAATAATGCGTTGAGTGCGGCCCACATAGAATAAATATGAGCGGCGACTTTTCATTTCCAGTTTTGTCGCTTTATTAGCTGGCTGCTGAAATCTGTCATATGTTTTTTTGTGCTCCTCTGATGTCTTTTGAATAGTGAATCTATTATATCTGCCTACGAAATGCTGGAGATATTTCCCTTGCTCTAAAAGCCCATTTGGTGAACTTTGCACCGCTACAAAACAAGCACGAGGCAGCGGTGAGTCGGCGCCCAGTGAAAGCCCTTGAACGCTGTAACCTACGGCCGTTCCCCGCGCCACCCACAGATCACTCTGAGTTTTTCTCAATGTGTGGAAAAGGCTGGCTGAGGCCAGGTGCTGAGTCATGCTCACGCTCCATCTTTATCCCCTCGTCACACAGCCAACGGCAAATCAAGGCTGAGGATGTTAAGGACAGTAGACACAGGAGAGCAGATTGCACTTTGTGTTTGGGGCGGTTTTTCGTCGTAGTCCCTTTGTTAAAGTACAGTTACCGTATTCAAATCAGATTTAAAGATCAGTAGCTATTAAAGGACAGCTGGCCCTTTTCGAAACGCTCTGGGATACCAGAACATACAGGACGTAGTCCGTAAATAAGGATTAAGCAGCTGCACTAATGTTGCGTCACTTCTTGCACACCTTCGGCCAGTAGAAGCAAAAATATATCAAAAATATCTAGATAAAGTGCATAGATAATCTGTTGGCTTGTTCATCTTCAATGCTTTATTTAAAATGGTTGGACTACTGTATTCAAGTAACAAGTAGGCAGTGAAAAGTTTCCATTGGAGCAAAACAAATGTCAAGTGTGTTCCTTCTTCTATAACTGCTTCCAATCTTGTGCCCTGCGTTGTGTCTACTAGATCAAAATCAACGGAAAGTATTTTGCATAGGGATCGATAAAATCAGCTTATTCAAAGATTAAACCTATGGACAATAATCTGATTAAATCTAATTCTGCACATTCAAAGACTGTTAACGCCAAGGCCAAGCCAACTACAATATTAATGAATTATAAATGAATGAATTAGGGGTTAATGAATATGCCTAATAATGGATAAGTAATAGCATAATATTAAACAACTCATATCTAGTTGTCTCAATGAAGAACGGATGGGGCTGTGTGGGTGCTGTGGTGGAAAGTCACATAAAAGTTTTGAAACACTGCTGTAGTCTAACAACATTCAAAAGCCATTCTCTCCTCCTCCTCATCCTTCCTCCTACTCCACCACCTCATCCTCCACCTCTTGCTCCTCTTCCGTCTCCTCCCCTTCATCTCCACCACCCTCCTCCACCACCTGCTCCACCACCCACAACACCACCTCGTCCCCCACCTCCTCCTTCTCCTTCACCATCCCCACCTCCTCCTGTTTCTCCTCCTTCTCGATCCACAGGGCTTGCAGGAGTACGAGGAGTGGAAGTGGTTCAACAACCCAACCCTGGTGGAGGTGCTGGAGGAGTTCCCCTCCATTCAGATGCCTTCCACCCTGCTGCTCACTCAGCTGCCACTCCTCCAACCACGCTACTACTCCATCAGCTCCTCCCCGGACGTCCATCCAGGGGAGATCCACCTCACAGTGGCTGTCGTCTCTTACCGACCCAGAGGTTAGAGTCCAGATAGGGGAGGACTCTGTGGAGATGGGGGTGCACTGAAAGATTTTTAGGGAGCTTTTTTTTCCCCTTCAAGCAGGATTGAGCAGTACAAATATGTTATAGCAGAACTTCTGATCCAACAGTCCTACTAGGTTATAGCAGAACTTCTGATCCTTGTCTGATTTATTCTACCTAACAAAACCTAATGGAAGCTTTTGGCATGGGAAAATAAGTGGATAAGTGGACTGAAAGAGATGGCCTGACTATCGGTCTGTTAGGTCGTTTGCTGGTTCATTAGGTTTCTGGCACTGAAATAAACAAATGATACTATGCCTACCCTATGCCTACATAGAGTTTAAATCAAATAGTTGAGTAGGGAAACATCCTGGCCTAATTTCCTGGCTCAAGTGTGCGTAGTGCAAAGCTACCTGAAAGCGATGAGCTGTTTTGCGGGGGGAGTTATGTTATACTGTATGTGTTATGTAACAGTAGGGTATGGTACACTCAAACCTTTGAATTGTGGGTAGAACAGGAAAATAAAGCAATTCATACTGTTGAGGAGCAGAGGGTTGTTCTTTATGTAAGTTCATGCTGCATTTCCCGCTCTACCACTATAATCATTATTCATCGCTGCCCAGGAGGTGTATGCACCGTAAGCACGGTCGACAGCCACCAGACCTTGTCCACCTAGCGGCCCTGTTGGTTTGTTGGGTGGAAATACCTTCTAGAATCTTCAGGGAAACCATGACAACTCAGTGGATAGTGGAGAAATGGTGGGAGAAATGGAATAAAGTATTAAAAAATATATAGAATGAGTTGTCATGGTTTCCCCTAAAATTGTAGATTAACTAACCAACATGGCCACTAGGTGACTAATGTTTATTAGAATGTCTTCCTTTGCCTTGTTTTCTCCTGCAGTTTAACACAGCATACATTATGAATTGCTATTGTTGAGTGCAATAGTTTTCAAGGTGACCCTCTTGGTGTGCAAGTTTTAGGATTAAGGATGAAACCTATGAAACCTCTGAAAACACACTGCTGTGCAAGTCTTTATGGAGCTGCAATGAAAGTCTGAGTTGAACGTTATCTTGACATACCAGTCTACTTCACAGGCTACTTCAAACGCTGCTATAATTGCAATAAACCCACATTAAAACGGCAGTGGAGTATTTAATACATAGTTATTATTTTTAATCTTCTGAGCTAAGTAAATAGCAATGAGGAACATACGTAGCGTGGTTGAAACGTGCTTCCCTTGCCATCTACAGTGAAGCACAATGGTTTACTTTACCGATTTCCACAGACCACCAGCCATTCTTGCTATAAAGTGTTTCCCCAAAGAGTACATGGTTTATCATTCATCTTTTGTTTTTTTATGTATAGTTGGTAGTTGTTCTGGTGCAACTACCATCTCTGACCTCCTGCTCTACCAAAAGCTACAACCAAGTAGAGCACATGCTTGCTATTTCTACTGTTAGCAACCAGCCCATACACTGCCTACATTAATTCAACGACAGTGATATCTGCTTTTAGCATGATTGGAATCAATCAGCCTTCAGAAATGTTTGGCAGTGGAGTGATAATTTGAGTGATATGAGGAGCAGCTGCCAACATAAGAGAAGGGACTTTGTGTGATTTCAGCGTCTTAGAGGATCAAACCTTGAGTTTGGATCCAAAATTGCAAGGCAACACTGCACTGCTGATTTAACAGCTCTTATCTCTCTCTCTCTCTCTCTCTCTCTCTCTCTCTCTCTCTCTCGCTCTCTCTCGCTCTCTCGCTCTCCATCTCCCTCTCCCTCTCTCTCTATCTCTCTGTCACTCTCCCACGCCCTCGCTCTCTCTTAAATGTAATATGTTTTAGTGCACTTACATTCAAGGCTGTTTGGGCGTGTGTGTGTATTTGCATGAGGGCACTACGGCGATTGTTTAAGTAATAGTTCAATAACGATTCCCCGAGCAAAAACTGAACTCCTAGCCCTTAGTGTATCGTGTGCCGGGTGCTGGGTTGATATGATACCGGTGGGCTGAGTATGAGAAGGGATGGGCAGAGTGCTTACTCTGTAAATGTCACTTTCAGATGGAGAGGGGCCGATCCACCACGGAGTGTGCTCTTCTTGGCTCAACAGGATAGAGGAGGGCGAGATGGTGCCGTGTTTTGTACGAGGGTAAATCCCCGACACGTCTCTTCCTGATTCATTATTCATTCACTTTTTATTCACGACAACGATTGTCAGAGTTGAATTTCATAATGCAGTGGTCGTCGTTAATGTTGTTATTTATTATTAATCAGGAGATAATGAACAGAATTCTTTCTTTTCATTAATAACTAATTTGATCGGAAATAGATAGAAATTGCTGAGTGTGGACATTTTAAAACCATGGGATCACTGAATGTGCTTGTTGGATATGTTGCCCCCCAGCGCTCCATTGTTCCAGCTGCCCAAGGACCACAGAGTCCCCTGTATCCTGGTGGGTCCAGGGACCGGCATCGCACCGTTCAGAAGCTTCTGGCAACAGAGACAGTACGACATCGAAAACAAAGGTTGGTTGTCGATAAAAGGAGAGGAGAGATGTAAAAAAAAACGGAGAGATAACGGGTGGCGTAAAAAGGAGGGTGAATTGATGACGACAAATGCACACAATATCCTAAGGGTTTGGGGGAGATAGAAAGAGCGCTCAATAAAGTATTAATGGAAGTATATATATATAACAGTACACTAGAGCTGTGAACCCTAGATGACCTTTCGATGCTTCTGTTGCCAGCGTTACCGATGTATGCAAGTGTTGAAGCCCCGCCTAGCATTGGGGCTACCCTGGACGTATCAAAGTTCTCAAAGTTCAAACTATTTTAACATCAACCCCAGTTGATGCTGGCCACTCAGAGCCAGTCCAATCAGATCACAGCTTTGCTTCATGTTGAAACACCTATGGTTTCCTTAAGTTGTAAACCTCAATACCTAAAGGAAAGTGCTGTACTCCCATCCGTCCCAACCTAGCCTCCAGCGCTATCATTACACATTCTCACCGTATCATTGTGGGTTCACGCCTTAAGGGTGCTGTTTAAGACCTCCCTCTCCGTCCCTCCTCCCCCCCAGGCATTGAGTCTGGCTCCTTGGTCCTGGTGTTTGGCTGCCGGCAGTCCCAGATGGACCACATCTATAAGGAGGAGACCATCCAGGCCAAGAACAAGGAAGTGTTTAAAGAGCTCTACACAGCTTACTCCAGAGAGCCCGGAAAACCAAAGGTACTGCCGTCACCGCCAGACTCACGAGGTGGCTTTATTCCCCAGGCGGACATCTTGGCTCTCATTTTTTTTGGTATTCATTGCGTTCCATCAGTCCTGCTGGTGTTTAGAACCAAGATGGAACCAAGATGGCCACTATGGGTGAATAAGACCTGTGGCTCACGGTTAACTAACCCTAACCTCCATTTCAAAGGATAGGTTTGATGAAAATCAAGTCTGCAGGTTAATTTAGTCTTGTGTAATTTGTGTTGTTACTCGATGAGCAGTGTCAGCAGTATCATCGGTATATCTTTGGGCTTTCTTTCTCAAGGACAGTGCTGGTAAAGCTCTGTATTTATATTTGCTTTTCTTAGTGTGCCTGTTATTATTCATCCTGCATGGACAGGTGGAGGACACAAGAACATTCAGTTGAAGATTTTCTGCATTTGGCTGATGTTCTTTTCTCTCACCATTTGTCACTGACTTTCGCTCTCTCCCACTTTTTCTTTTTTCTCTCGCGACTTCTCTCTCTCTCTCTCGCTCTCTCCCTCACTCTCTCTCTCTGTCTCTCTCTTGCGACTTCTCTCTGTCTCTCTCTCGCACAACTTCGCTCTCCCTCGCCCTCTCTCTATCTTTCTTTCTTTCTTTCTTTCTCTCTCTCTTCCTCCCTCTCTTCCTCCCTCCCTCTCTCCACATCTCCTCCCGCCTGGTAGAAGTATGTCCAGGACGTGTTGCGGGAGCAGCTAGCAGAGACGGTGTACCAGTCCCTGAAGGAGGAGGGAGGACACATTTACGTGTGCGGGGACGTGACCATGGCCGGGGACGTCCTGAAGACCGTCCAGCACATCGTCAAACTGCAGGGAGACATGAGCCACGAGGACGCAGGCTTCTTCATCAGCAAGCTCAGAGTAAACGCAAACACACACACACACACACACACACACACATACACACACACACACACACACTCACGCACGCACACACACACACACACACAAGCTCAGAGTTAAACACACACACGCACACACGCACACACACACACACACACACACACACACACACACACACACACACACACACAAGCTCAGAGTTAAACACACGCACACACACACACACACACACACACGCACACAACTACACATGCACACGACACCTGCCGGACAGAAACGTCCCTCCACTTTACACTCAAACTGTGATTATTTACCTCAAAACTTGATTTAACATGTTACTCACACGCATTTCTTTTGATGCTTGTGTCACACAAAAGTGACAACATTTTCATGGTAGTAAGAATGAAGCCAAGAATACAACCTACCCTACCACTAGTAGGAGGTAGGAAGAATGACTTTGGATGAATGAATGAAAGAATTTGGAAACAAAAAAGATGATACATTTCAGTATCCTTTATGCAATTCAACTAATCAGCTCATGAGGTAATTTAAATAATATGGACTGGTCGACAGTATTCTTCATGTACTTCAGTAATCCAACTAAATAATACAATTGCTTGCCTTTCCTCTCTCTCGCTCTATTTCTCTCTCTCTCTTTCTCTCTCTTGTCTCTTTCTCTCTCTGTCTCTTTCTCTCGCTCTCTCTTGCCTTCTCTCGCTCTCTCTTCCATGCCATCTCTCTCTCCCTCTCTCTTGTCCTCTCTCACTCGCTCTCTTTCATGCCCGTTCTCTCTCTCTCTCTCTCTCTCTCTCTCTCTCTCTCTCTCTCTCCCTCTCTCTCCCTCACTCTTCCCCGCCCTCTCGCTCACTCTCTCTCTCTCTCGCTCTCTCTCTCGCCCGCGTGCGCGCCCTCTCTCTATCAGGACGAGAATCGCTACCACGAGGATATCTTCGGGGTCACGCTCCGTACCTACGAGGTCACCAACCGGCTTCGCTCGGAGTCCATCGCCTTCATCGAGGAGAGCAAGAAAGATCCGGATGAGTGAGTGGCCTTACAGGGCAAAACGCTCTCCGTAGCCCAGGGACCCACACGGCACTTAGCAGAGGTGGATTCAGATGGAAGCACGGAAGCTCGCACCATAGAAACTGTTGATAAAGGGATCCCTGACTAACAGGATTAGAGTGAAGCTGTCTTTCTTAGCATTGGACACGTTAGCATGCGTTCCAGCTTACGAAAAGGGAGAACCGTACCGAGCCACAACGGCGCTCCCTCATTAAGGTGCAACAGGATGTCGACGGGGTGCATTGTCTCTTGGTTTTTGGAATGTTCTAAGATGACAGGTCCTTTGACGTCTTTATTTCTCATGCCTCTAAATCTTTCGGTTTTCTCTCTCTCTCGCTCTCTCTCTCTCTCTCTCTCTCTCTCTCTCCCCCCTCTCTCTCTCTCTCCCCTTCCCCCTCTCCCTGCATCTCTCTTTGTCTCCCTCCCCCATTCTCTCTCTCACTCACTCTCTCTCTCCCAGGGTCTTCTGCTCGTAGGGTGGTGGTGAAAGAAGCTCTGACGTCAATGAGTCTGGAGAAAGCGGCAGCAGTGCTGCTTCAAGAATACTGTGCCAATTTTTATACTGTACAAAATGATTTCTTTTTTCTTTTTGATTATTTTGATATATCAGATTACATGTTATTTTCTGGTTGGGCTCTGCAATTTGTCTGTAGCAAGTTGGAAATATTTTTTGTTTTGAAAATAGTTTTTTTTTCTTCTACGTTGGTGGTACTTCCAATAATTTAAAATGGTTCCTTTCAATTAATTTTATGTGTGCACCCAGTGTAATAACCTGCCTCATTATGAATGCATGAGCAAGATGAAAATATAGTCGAGAAATATAATGTACTTATGTGTTCTTTAATGTTGAAGCCACAAGCTTTTATTAGAGTTTCATTGCAAGGGGCACTGGATTGAGAAAATCGCTTTGGAGCGGGAGAGCAAGAGCAAAAAGGAGAGCGAGAGAGAGAGAGAGAGAGAGAGAGAGAGAGAGAGAGAAAGACAGAGAGAGAGAGAGAGAGAGAGAGAGAGAGAGAG
>JAOPUD010000140.1:14123856-14140190 GCA_027122715.1 Trisopterus minutus | reverse complement strand
ACACACACACACACACACACATACACACACACACACACACACACACACACACACACACACACACACACACATACACATTTTTGGCATATACCTTCT
This sequence comes from Trisopterus minutus, assembly GCA_027122715.1. Classification (NCBI taxonomy): domain Eukaryota; kingdom Metazoa; phylum Chordata; class Actinopteri; order Gadiformes; family Gadidae; genus Trisopterus; species Trisopterus minutus. The sequence continues at coordinate 14,140,094 of JAOPUD010000140.1, read as the reverse complement.
TTGCTTCTCAGATGGCTGCTCTTGTGGAAGATATTGTTGGCATTCAAAGGTCGAGAACATTAAAACCTCTGTCAATTATCATGTGAATGAGCATCTTGACAGGCATCGCCCAGAACAAGAACGTGCTGGAAAGACTTACGCACTTCTTGGGGAAGGAATACAACTTGCATAACGTCTAGCAAGAAATGAAAGAAACAATCCAAGAACATATAGTACATCCTTTCTGGGTATAGGTTTCTTTCGGACTGCCTTTACTGTAAATATCAGGGAATATACTCAATACACTCAATCCTTTGTAACATCGTTGGCAGCCACACTTATGGTGGTATCGCTGTTCAACGCAACAGTAAGTGTGTGGGTGTCAATCCACACACTTACCTTTTTTTTTCTTTTTTTTTTTCAGTTTTTTAAATAATGAACAAGTAGGGTTGCATTTGCTGAAGTGGAAAACTCTTGCGGCTAATCACATGGATCAGCAATTGTTGATAAGAATGGTGTCCCTCTTGCCCTTTTGTTGGTGCTGACACACTACGATGCCGTGGAGCACCCATTCCCCCCTCAGCGCGTACAGGCGGTATAAAGGACAGCCTTCTCCAAAGGTCACGAGTACTCGAGAAAACAAGACCAATTGATCATAGAAAACATCATGCAATCTGTTACACTCATCCAGTTCAATATTGGGGGGGGTGACAGCTACCTTCATGCGTTGGTGAAGGTGGCACCGCTCCCAAAATAATCTGAATCAATTTGATGAAGTCACACCTCCACTCCACAAATGAATGAAAAGCTCACACTGCATTATCTCTAAAAACAGCATATATCTATCTATATATATCTATACTGTATATAGATATATAGAATATGATTAGATGCCTAGCCTTTAAAGATGGATGCAGATCATTTAGATCTGCCAAATATTAAATGTATTCAACGCCAATGGACACAGAGGTGATGCAGCAGGGTGAAATGCATCTGTAGCTCCTTACATTATCATCAGGTGTGAGTGTGTGTCAGAGCCCTAGCATGACCAGCCTGTGGTCTCCCCACTAGTTGTCTCTACTGTTACACACTCATTGTGCTCACTATACCAGAGCCATAATAAGTGGTACCCCTGACACTTGTGTTTGCTGTAGGTAGACCAGCTATGCTAGCTCTGTGAAAAGGGTCTATGAAATGTCACCTGTTTCTCTTAATGAAGGGACTGTGTAGCAGTGCTGCTGAGGTAATGTCCTGCAACAGCAGACCAGCCTGTTAGCCAGGGGGCCATAACCTTCTGCGTTGACGGCCAAGTTTTTACAAAAATTTAAGTAAAATCCTTCAGTTGATTCTGGCAAAATAAGATCCAGGTTTGCTATTTGATATAATGCAACTTAATGTCAAATTATGAACTACCCCTTAGTTGTGGGTTATTTACACAGCATACACAATGATGTTGAGGCATGTCAAAAGTCTTATTAGGTCTCTCACACATAGTAATTATATCCATCCGGGAGAAGTGACACAATGTAGCCCACTTTGTTACCCGCTTATCATTTTGTTTGCTGCAATCTGAGTCACTATCACTTCTCCCTTGTTCTTTTCAACATGCAGGGGAGAGCTTCGGGGAGTGTCTGTCTGAGAACACCGGCTTGCGATGGCTCAGTCTGGCGTGGAACTCCATCAGAGGGAGAGGAGGAGTGATGCTGGCCAGGGGCCTTGGGGTAAACAGTACGGTATATAAAATTTAGAGGACAAATCAGTAACCCTGGGTTGAAGTCCCAGTTGCCAATTATGGCCAGCATTGCATGCAATGCTGCAGATGTGATTGAGGAGGTTTTAAGATCTATTCGATCTTTTATATATACTTTCATGGCCAATAGCGACGTCCACTGTGTGCACAAGACTAAAAGTACCTGAAACTTTCGAACTTTAGCTCTATCATAGATATTGTATTGTAATCCCCATGTGCAATATATAAATCTTGTTCTGTTTGTTTTAAACAATAGATACATAGCAGTTTTATAGCAGCTTCTGCCTTTTGTGACCTATGAAATATGAAGAGTTGGCTTGACTGCATATTATATTAAATGAATTTCTCCTATACGGGGGATTAATAAAGTTGTATCGTATCATAGATAAAGCAACCCCCTCACTAAATTCTGTTGATCTATTATAGGGTTTTTGTGGATATTATATCATATTATTGTTAACAAGCTCATGGAACAAATGATTACCAATGGAAGAAAACTTTTTATGAGGTCTGGTCTGGTGTTTATCAGCCATCTAAAGAGCATAGTTCTGAGGTACGGCTTTGGAGATGACCGGGATCATAAAGCTAATGATAGACCTCAAAGATAGGACCCAAGAGCCCTATTTATCTGCTCCCAGCGCCCACATCAGCCGCTCACTCGCATGAATTGTTTTTGTGCTTTTATCGTAACCTTATTACAGAATATACTCTCACGTCCACCTCAGGAGTTTTTTGATGTGGTTAGCGATTGTGTCATGGTTTGCAAATGCCATGCTCCTCTGCTGTGTTCTAGGCAAACATATTTCTTAGAGCATTAGATTTGTCTTTCAATGGCTTGGGGAAGGAAGGAGCCATTGCTCTGGGAGAGGCACTTAAAGAGAACAACACTCTGGAAGAATTGAACATAAGGTGGGTCTTGGTTTTATCTGCTGCTGGTGATCAAATTAGCATGTAATTGGGTTTGCAAGGGGCACGGGTTAGATCTGTTAAGATCTGCTTTCATCCAGCAATACTGAAAGGTCTCTGTAGTCTTACCTTATTTGGTTATAATGTGAGGCAAAAAAAAAAAAAGAAACCTGCAGATTCTTTATTAAATGCCTGGTGATTCCCATTTGCATACTCTTGTCGAAATCTCTGTTCCGTGGATGTGTCTCCCATGGGTAATGGCGTTCACAAAGCACGCATAAAGCTGTTGTTATCTCGGGAAAAACAAAAAGTTTGCCCTAAAATAAACTTTCAAAAGAGAAATGTTTGTGTGATCTTACCACACCCTTGATTATACATAAACAGAGAGACGTGATGCATTTTTATATCGCCTGTCTCACACCCAAAAACTCAAATCGTGTGTATATATATATATCATCTTTTGTGTTCATCTCTTGCTTCAGCAACAACCGTGTACCCATTGAAGGAGCGATCCATCTTGCTCTGGGCCTCGCAGTCAACAAAACGCTGAAATCTCTCAATGTAAGCGGCCATTAAAAGAAGATTAGTCCCAGTTTTTAGACTGACATCAATGAAATACATAAATCACTGTTTTCAATTTTAACGTTCACAATCGGGCATAATCCCCAGAGCCGTGACAGACTGGAATAGTGCTTTTGCAAGTAAAGGCAGAAACTACGCTTTTTTTTCGCTTAGTTTTTCATATTCATTCATGTTGAGTACCAACATAACAGCAGTTTATATAGCTCAGTGAATTCCGAGACAAATCCTCATGTTGTTCATCCTATTACAACTTTTCACTATTCAATGGTTTGGGTACTGTGGATGCTCCACACGCTTACAGCTTAGCCTGTTAAATGCTATTGCTATGCTGAACAATGCAGGTGTGGTTGTGTGTGTGTGTGTGTGTGTGTGTGTGTGTGTGTGTGTGTGTGTGTGTGTGTGTGTGTGCCCACCTGCATCAAGATATAGCCTATTCACAATTCTGCTGGGGTCGTAATGTGTTTTCTTATGGTCTAGATGGGACGGAACCCCATTCAGAATGCTGGTTGCTATGGATTCCTGAAGTCTTTGCAGGGAAACCTCCAATCTGGATTAGAAACCTTGGATTTTGCTGTAAGTGGGACACAATAATAAGTGTTGTTCTAAAGAATTCAACAGCTCATTTGCTTTTCTCCATCTTTCTCCAGGACATGACTGTTAACCAGGATTTTGAAGACTTGTACACAATGGTTAAAGAGACCATCCCTACGCTTGTTGTTAAACATGGAGGCAAAATAGACACATTCAGAACACACAAAGCTGGAAAACCTTAAGTTACAGTCAAACTATAGGGTTAAACAAAGTCATGGTCCTTTTATGTTTACAAAATAGGCTTATTGTAACATTGTTGTTGTTTTAACATAATGAAACATACAATAAATAAATGTATAGTGCACTATATGCTGTCTTACTACAGTTTGCATATTGTCAATAAAGCTACCATTTATAAAATTATATTAAGTCCTTGGTTCCATTTAACCGCATATGCCTGCCCTACACTTTTTTTTTCTCATAAAAAGCACTTCATTAATCAGCGACGGAATTATCGAATACTTTGTAGGGCTGCTTCATTTATAAAATAAAAAACAAAATAGAAACGAGTTAGGTACAAAGCAAAGGCAAGCAAGAAGAAGAGCAAGAAGAGAAAAAGAGTAGGCCTTGCTCGCTCGGACCTGATATAGTACGACTCTGGCTGCGCTATCCTTCTCCACCACAACCGCCCCCACACGCTTTTTAGACTAGTTGAATCCTGGAGACTGTCACATATTAACTAAAGAAGACTGTACCATTCCTTCCTTATCTCGTGTAAGTTTTGCAAGATGGCGACGACAAGTGTTGTGTGGCGTGAGGTCCGTGTCCTGCGGCATTGTGTGAATCTGCAGCAAACCAGAAGGCAAGTTGTATTTCCAAAGCACAGGTTGATTTATGCGTTGTCAACACAAGGTTGGTGGTGACAGCGTTTCCTTGTAATAGGCTCTGCATTTCCACACACTACACTGCTAACGGTTTACTCACTGGAGCCACTGTCGCCAACAGTAAGCAACCTGCAAGTCCTTCTGGCAAGTCCTTCTCTTCCTTCTGGGAGTTAGAGACCAGTTATTACTTATACGAGGTACTTGGTGCTTTGTTATCTTCTGCCGCTTCGCTTGTAAGTGCAGAGAACTGCAGGACTCCAGATGAAACGGCCTTGTATACATGATCCACCACCATGATCATAATAAAACAACGTTTGTGACAACGTAACCAGCACATTTGCTGCACCATTGAACTTTGTCCTTCACAATTACTGTCTATCCTTAAGTAATCTACAGGCCGAGGTGATTGTGGTTTCAGTGTTTCATTAAGTGTTCTGTTATGGGAGAGTTATGGCTGTTTTGAATGTCGTTTTTAATTAGCCAACTACTGCTCTCTCGCCAAGAACACACTTTCTTCATTTCAAAAAGAAAAGGCTCTATTTAACAAAGACTTGATGAGAATCACAACCAGCTCGGTTCTTGTAATCACAAGTAACAGTTCCTTTCCTTGAGGAAGTAGCCTACTAACGATTTAACTGCTACGTCCAAGAACAACAGATGTTATGCACAACATATGAAGGTGGTTGAACGTGATACAGAATATATCGCATTGTTTTGCGTTTAGCATATTAATCACTGTATACATAATGGTAAATAAAATATGTTTTTTGAATACGAAGTCCACTGCGTTCTATTTGAACTTCCATTATTATTATTGCTGTCCCATTAAAAAAAAAATAATAATAATAATAAATCTCTGTGTGAGTGTGTAGGAGGTTTTCAGAAAGCGGTGAGAAGGGATGGTTCCGTTCTCTGTTTGTGCACAAAGTAGACGCCAGGAAAGATGCCCACTCAAACCTGCTGTCCAAGACGGAGACCAGCAGTCTGTTTAAGATGCAGTGTGAGTTGCCCTCTCCCATCTACATGCATGGGATGGTCATATGCACGTGATTGTGCCAGCTCAATGTTTAACCCAAATGAGATGCAGTTGGGTTACAACAAAACCAAACCAGTGTATGGTCTGATACATTCAGTTTGTGTTTATGAAGACATTACCATAATGGGATGCAAACTTGCACCGGGGGCTCAATGTAGCATGAGGGAATCACTGGATCGTGTTTATAGGGACATGAAACGCATGCTTCATCCCATAAACAGCGGAAGAAATATGTTGAGAAACATTATCACTGGCCTCTGCTGTTCTTCAACACATTATTTGTGTATGCATGATCTAAACATGTATTGGTCTACACATTTATCAAGTACACACCATGTAAGACTTCTATTCATATTTCAAATCCCTCTATTATGAATAACCACTTGCAATGAACTATTGATGAAAACCCCATTTTCTTTTAACCTGTGTTTTCTTTTTTACGTGCAGTTCACAACGTGAAGCCAGAGTGCTTGGATGCTTACAACCAGCTAGAGTGAGTTTCAGTTCTCCATGGAAACATTTTCTTTTCAATCTTTGTTTCGCAACAGTCAGCCAAGAGTGTGTCTAACCCTCTTCCTATAGGGTTGAGGTACAGAATAAACTTCACCGTGACCAGGACTATCCGTGTGAGGTGGTAGGAAGCTGGAATACGTGGTACGGAGAGCAAGACCAAGCAGGTACATGCTTGTTTAACAAAATAACCTAACAGTATCTAAATGAATCTTGGTATGCATAGAAGACCATTCCCATGTTTGCAGAAATCAATATTTATCCACTGTTCGATAAAACAAATGGAATTCAATCACTTTGCTTTGCAATCATTGTCTTTTACACCCAGTATATTCACCATTTGACAATCAGTACACAGCAGTTATTTTATTTATAATGCAACAGCATCACCTGCTGTTTGATTTATGCTAGTACATCTTTGGCGATACCGGGGAGGCTATCCTGCGTTGACGGAATGCTTGGACAAACTTAACAATAACCAGGTACGTGATTGGTTTATTTGGACACACTAAACAATTACACGGTACGCTAGTTGTCCATTTTAAGAAACGGGCTAATCTAGAAATGCAGGTGAGAGCATTTCTGCTGATCTTCATCATGTTCCTTGGGAACTCTTCAAGAACTTTCACAACCACCGTCAATGTAATCTTCATATCTGAAAATACGACCTTCAGTGAAAGTGGACCATTCATGTAAACAGTTGTCATGTTCTGTGATCTTTGCTAAATATATGTATAACTTAAATCTTATTGAAGCATCAATGGTTGCGACTGTTAGCTGTTCAAGTGATCTGTATGCTCTAACCACCATTTAAGAAATCCTCCATCAAAATCTGCCCGTACATAATCTTGCCATTTTATTCTAATCCGCCCCTTCTCCGGTTCTTCAGGAGTACAAAGAGTTCCGTCAGGAACGGGCCAAAATGTTGATCTCAAGGCAGAATCAGCTCCTCCTGGAGTTCAGCTTCTGGAACGAGCCTCTGCCCCGCCCAGGGCCCAGCATCTATGAGATGCGCAGCTACAGACTCAAGGTAGCCCGAGGGAACACGCTTTGCAGACAACGGGAAATATTTGTTAGCGATGCATTAGTCACTAGATGGATCGGCCAGGGCCCTCACAACACATAGCTCTGCCCACGTCAGGTGGAGGAGGGGCCCTGTGTTGTGTGTGTGTGTGTGTTTGTGTGTGTTGTGTGTGTGTGTGTAAGAGCCCAATAGAGAGCAGAAACAGGATGCAAGGGAAACCGTTAGTTAGTTCCTGGTTGTTGAAGCAGTCGCGTGGCTAACTGTTTAATGGTGGTAAAGGCACAGTTCATCCAAACACATTGGGCCTTCATCGAAACACATTGGTCTTCTATCAGGCATGTTTTCTCATAAACGTCTGCCTTTACATGGCTTTATCTTGAAATCACTCCGAGGGGAAGCCTCTCCCTGGGCTCATCTTCATCTGTCTTCTTCCTCCACAGCCCGGCACCATGATTGAATGGGGCAACCACTGGTATGTAACGTTCCATCAAACATCATTCTAAAAAAAGTCTTTTGTACCCCCCAGAGCTCCAGCCAAACTACATCAGTACCCCTTTGTCGACAAACACGATTTTTTTCCCTTTTGAGCTTATATTCAGCTATTATTCTTTACCGTCGGAGGTGTACTTCTGTTTGTGGTCTTAACTTTGTTGACCAGCCACAGTCAACATATATAAGATGTTGACTGAAGATTTTGGTTTTGTGACACTCTGGGCGGCGATTCACAATCTAAAGGATGTTGGGCCTGATTCACCTGGAGGCCATCTTCCAGGGTGATGGAACTGAATGCAGGAATCTGCGTTCAGATCCAACTATTTAACAATCAAGATGATCGCCAAGAGAAGGCCCATAGAATGATGCTCTGGATGGTGTGCACCTACAGGGCGAGGGCCATCAAATACAGGCAGGAGAACAACGAGGCGGTGGGAGGATTCTTCTCCCAGATTGGAGACCTCTACGTGGTTCATCATTTGTGGGGTAAGTGGAAAGAAGCATGACACACACTACATTGACGATGTGTGTTAATAATGATACAATAAACATACTAATGGCCAACCTTTACTATTGTCTTACTTCCTTAAAGCAAAATATGTATACAGAAAGATATGTTATGAATAAAAGTGTATTGCTCCCAGGTGGGAGATGTTTGTCACAGCAAAAAGCCCAGTACAGGTCAGGATAGGAATGACAAAGCAAATATTTACATTTTTCTATAACAGTAAAAACCCAAATGTGAGAAAAAAATAAGAATATTTCAGCTGAAACGTTTGTCCGTAATGTCTTTCGATGTTTACAGCGTACAAAGACCTCCAGTCCCGCGAGGAGACGAGGAACTCTGCTTGGCTGAAGGAAGGCTGGGATTCCACGGTGTATTATACTGGTACACATACACATACACATACACATACACACGCACACACAGACTAAGGACACACAGACATACCGGTACTACGGTTAAGATTTGGCCAATAAGGAACGGTTGTTCCCATCCTGCACACCAGCCCTCCCTACCACTGTACGGCGCTCTGCAGCATGACTCCACAACCCACACACATCTAGCACTCAGCTCGTGGCTTTTCATGGGACTTTTTTGACTCTTTTGAACATCAGAATGCATCATGGGTTATTTACGATGATACTCCATATAGAGAGGACTCAATTGAGTTTTAGTGATGTAAAATCCCAAATCAGCGTAAATGTACCATAACCAAGGCTAATGCAATTGTTTTGTGACATTTCGCATGAGAAACTCTGGCAGTTTCAAACCCAACAATGTCACCTCATCACCACAAATCATTCAACGATTAATTATTTAACAAAGAGCCAAACACCAATGCTACCAATAACATTTGTATGCTCCTATCCTTCCAAATTGTAGTCATTGCGATGTGAAGTCACGATGTACAAGCCCTATAGAAATGGGATGTCATGGACCCTTCTTACGTATTGTGGTCGAATCCATTCAGATTGATTTACAAAATTATTTTCTATTTACTAAATAGATCAACATTTAAAGAGATAAAGAGTGAACGTGCGTAGATAGTGGACTATACAAACCTTTTTATTTCATAGGTATAATGTTATGAATTTCCTTTCAAATTCATCAATGTTATATACGATAATGTTGGGATGACAAATTCATTTAAACACTTTCAAACAATCTGTTCCATGCTGTATATTATTTTCTATGTTCTCAGTGCCCCTGATCAGAAGCATGGAGTCCAGAATAATGATACCCACTCAAAGTTCGCCTCTCCAGTGAGCGAAGGACTGAAACAAGATGACTTTCTTTGGTACAGTTAGTAAAGTACCGCAATAAGAATTCAACATGAGGTGGAAGCTATGATTGCAGCCTACTATTCCTCAATCAAAGTCGATAAGATGGAAAATAAATATACCATGTTAATAAGTTATCATGTATAATGATTATGATCATAATTATAAAATAGTTGTATAATAAGGGGTCTGTTTGACAAATGGTTAAAAAATTAATTGTAGGTTACTTCTTGTAATGGTGACATCATATGCTTTTTATGCAATGTTGACTGGCAGCTAGCACCACTTTTATATTAATAAAAAAACGAATTGTTCAAATTACTTCTAGGATGTTGTCGTCTGTTATTTTTGGATCTTATTTAGGAGCATATGTTGTATTCCAATAGATTGCCTCTTCAAGGATGAAGGATAACTTTATTATCCTCAAGGGGCCCCATAAACATTAGACAATCGATAAAAAAAAAAGTACATGGACGGTTGGACTCGGCTACGATCAGCCAGAATGTACTTGGCTTTCTTCAAAGTCCGAACTATTTACAAATTAAGAAGGTCGTCCAATGGTCGTGCCTGCATATTTGCTGCGCACTCTGACACTAACCCGCAATAAGAGACCTCTCAAAGTGTACAACAGTTAAACTGGAAATCTAGTGAGTTGTAGACAGTATAACGCTTGCCTCGTTTCAAGCATAGACTGTAAAATATAGGTTTCAAGGCGTCTCACGACGGGACGCCTGGAACGGGATGCCCAAAATAAGCGTTATTGGTGAGAAAGCGGGCGGGAGTTTCAGTTACATGGGTTCAGTGCTTTTTATAGCTCTGCATGGGTTTAGCAGCGAGAGAGGGGGAGGGACTAGGCCTACATCTGAAATATGTGTGTCACATTGTTTTGTGGATTTTTTTTTCTGAAAGCACCATATTTATTCTCCTTTTCTTTGTTATTCTAGCTATGTTTATTTTTCTTGTTGCGTGGACATTAAATAGGCGTACACAGCTCATGGAAATAAGATACCTGAAATTGCATTGCAGTAGACCGGGGTACCGCTACATTTCAGGATCGTCTCTCAGCCTTGCTCGGCGTCGTTACCGACGCGACCTGTAGCTTTAAGAAGGCGTGTGTTGTTTACTGGGGTTGTATCTACTTTGAATAGCCAGTAGTTGAGTGCAATTGGAGTCGGATTGCGTCGGATGTTTTTCTGTTTATCCGACCCTGTGATGCAAAACACTCACAGGCGGAACAATAGTGTGGGTTTTTTGTGGGTCTTGTATCACTGACCGGTTCCATTCGAGCACCAGCAGTTCTCCCTGCAAAGCACCGCATGCTGCCAGTGTGGAGAGCCCTCTCCTGCCCTGATACGACAACATGGACCTGCACATTCTGGATCACAGACTGCGGGTTACCAGCATATCCAAGGACGGCCTGGTCCATTTCACACACCCCCTGATCAAATTAATATTTCTCCGCAACAGAACAAGGTGAGTTGAATTGGTTTGAATTGGCCGTAACAGGGGTTGCAGAGAAGGTGATTGTGATAGTGTAATATTTCACTGACATGCTAATACAGTTCATTCAAAGGATGCCAGCCATTATAATGGTATTCATGCATGTGCCAATGCTACATGCATATATATATACTAGTATATGCTTGACTTATAGAAACATTCCATTGCGTCAGCCATGTGTAAACGGTGTTGCTTTAAATATGGAATTATTGATGCGTTCGTTTAAGCCTCAATCGTCTGTTCAGATCCGATACAGTTCAAGTGCCATTAATAGGCATCATAAACACAACAGCCAATACCTCTCCTTTATCCAATCCCTGTATCGGATGTTATTCGTACCCAGCCCCCTTACATTTTAATTAAAAAAAACATCCATATTCGCTATGCAGTTCATTGATAATCACGTACAGTTTGTTATCCTGGGCTCTCTCTGTGGCCAACAGGAGCAATATATCTGTTCTGTGTGTGTTAATCCTCGGATATCCTCTGGATCGTTATGCAAGTGTTATCACATCATTCTGGTTGTCCTACATATGCAAGGGGGATGTTAGATGGTGAGAGGTTAAGCAGTCGTGACCTATGCTGATGGAAGTGGTAGACTATCTTGGGGTGCCTGATCCATTACAACCATAAGCACGGGCAGCAGAGCCAGACTTCTCTTGGTTTCAGAGAAGAAATGCTGTTTTAACGACTATAATGTATGCAACTCATAGTGTTGTGAGTCTTTCTTGTTCTATTCCATTTCTGTACTGCCAGATGTGTAGCAATATGAAAGCCCTTATTTTAGACAGTTTTGGCCTTTGGCAGTACATGTTCCCACTTCACTGAATTGGCCAATATGTGGGTAATTTATGAAGGACATGCCGCTGCATCATGTGTGACGCAATTCAACACATTCTCATAAAAGTGAGTTGTACCTGTATTCCTTCTGAAAGCAATATAAAAGTAAAATGTGTTGACATACAGTACATGCACAAGATGAGGTAGCATCATGATGATACTGATGTATGTCAAACAGGCGTGTAGACATCAGTCATTGTTCTCCTCAGTTTACAATATCAAACCACAGCAGGCCCATAGAATGCTCCTCAGCCACCACACCAAACCAGGCCACACTTCTGCAGAGCTGGTGGTTTTACTGTGGATTAGTTTGGATATGTGCCTGACATCCTCTGTGGCTATTCAATGGCGCTGCCTTTGCTGTTCATTTGACGATGGAATGATGGTTTAGAATCGAATGTCATGTTTTGGTCAGTATAGCAACAATGAAGGCAAGAATTTTGCTGTCTCGGCAAGTCCAGACAGTTGTGGATCCCAGTGGCAACCACACAACCATGTGATCATCTCTTTGGGTGCCAACCAGTCTGCTGGTTCACACTGGTGTGCCTCAGGCAAAAATCAGGTGTGGCGTGAAATTGTTTAGGATTTATACCAATATAGTTGGCACTTTTTGGACTTCTGGTTGGCTTTAGTATCTTCTATTTACTATATTTTCATGTAATGCCTGTTTGTACTTCATTTCATTAAATATTTGACAAATAATGTGATTGCCTGCCTGCTTTTTATGATCCATGGGATACGCTGAGCGTGAAAATATTTTTAAAAAAATAATGCTAATTGTGTATATAATAACCTAGCAATGTGGACTATTTCAACTTTTTAAGTTGACGTGAGGGGCCATGAGCAGGTACCTATAGCCCCAGAAGGTAGGGAACCGCTTTGGCTAGCTGGTAGCCCTATCCAGGCCCCTACTTGTCACTACACACTCTGGCTGCTCACCCAGAAAGGACTCCAAATGGCGGGGAGAGAAGGCACTGACCAGAATATCAAGAAGGTGGAAGCAAAGGGTTGGAGGATGGCTGAATGCTCATCACAGAGGGGGTAAATAGCAGATGTGGGTGTGTGTGTGTGTGTGTGTGAGACCTAAGACGCAATCGTGCACACAGAAAACAGGACATCTTGTTGGTGGAGGCTGTGTTGTGGCGACGAGGCCCGGCCCCTGTAATAACAAGCAGTGTGTTGCAGGCTGAATGTCCCCCCATTGTTCCCTATGGGGAGGAGCACTGTGTGAGACTGTGCAGAAAGACGGCCTCCTATAGATTTAGTCCTATAGAAAGGTGAAACACGCCCCCCCCCCCAACACATTGTACGTACGTGTGTCTGCAATTGACACTTTAAACAACATTGCCATGCATACTTATCGCATTTCCTCAGCTGCAGCAACAGTTGCAGAAGTCCTTTTGTAGCTGATTTTGTAGCAGTGTGGTCTTGATAATCTCCCACATCAGTTCCTGTACCACCTGCTGCTGTTCCTCAGATTCCTGTTGGACTTGGAAGAGGTCCAGCTGTGTCTGTGCTGTGAAGGGATGAATTGTGTTCTAAGCGTTTCTAGTTTTTCAACACATGATCTCCGCATGGGTGTGGCGGTGTAAGAAGATGTGTTTTGTCGGGGCTGTAATTGTAGCCCTCTAGCTGTGCCATGCATCATCATCATGATGACGATGATGATGATGATGATAATCACCTTGTGTGGTATTTTTATTGGGACTGCAGACGTGTGTGTGATGTCTGACGTGTTCGGGAGTCGTCCCTGGAGGGATTCTTGGTGTCTACCCTGGCAGGAAGAGCAGAGTTGGGGAAAGGCGAAGGGTCATCAGGAAGTGTGAGGGCCACTGCTACACAATGGATGGCCAGCTGCTGTGCTAGCACACAGTGGAGTTAGAGTGCGTGTTTTTTCATTGTATCTTGTGCGATTAGTTTCTGCTGACTCAGGGGTTGGACAAAACCTCTGCTGTAATAGTTCCAGAGGAGTGATAAGCGTGGGATAAAGTGTTGCTAAATACAGAAACCAATTCGGGCCCACTGGAGTGTCTATCACTTTTTAATGACTTTATGTAATTGGTCTTTAGTTTGAAGATCAGGGAAAGAAACAACATCTACAATAAATGGTGAATGGCTCCTTCCATGTTTTGGGGTGTAGTTATCACGCTGCAGATGATCACTTATAAATTCCCATGCATCCCCTATGTATGACTCCCTTCCTTACTGGGCTCTTGCTAAAGCACTGAACACGTCAGTAATGAGCAATACCAACTGGGTGGTTGTTAACGTAGCTTTGTTAATACGGTGTGATGTGGTTGATGCATCAACCACATCAATGTTCTCTCATGCCAGAGCCAGTATACCACATAATAGGGCTCTGTTGAGTGAATCACTAAACACAAACACTAAACCCAGTAGAACCACTGCCCTTAAATTGGCCCTGGCTTGCAGTCTTTCAAGCAGTGAGAGAGGGGAAAAGGCTGCGAGCTCAGCCCCATCACATTTATACTTCTGCACTCCCCTGACTGTGACTATGTTTTCAGTGACGTCATTTCCTTTTTATCTTCTCTGTGTTAGGGCATGAGAACTCAAGAAATGAATCATGACAGAATCATGACTGCGTTTAATGTTTTTATTGATGCAATGTTTCTTTTTTTCATTCTATTTGCATAAATCTGTAAACTCATTCTTGCAAATCAACCTTATACCCCTGGATTAAAGCGGTAACACTGACCAAGCATTTATGCAGCATGCGGATGCTGTTATTCCCAAGGCCGCAGCCGTTCTCATGGACCTGTTCTGTCTGGTTCTGACCACCCTTTGACCACCCGTGGGTGTCCCTCACAAAGAGCTCATTGAAAAGAGCTGGCCAGTGTCCAGAACTGACAGAAATCTGGAGTCATGCCTGATGTGATGCAACTAACATCTAGCCCCAGCTTTAAACACATTGTTTCAATGAGATAGGGTGTGTTGACGGAGTATTACATGTGCCATGTAGTACAGTATTTGCACCATAAATATTGAAATATTTTCAAGTTGTGTACCGAGTCAGTAAACGTATTAAGAATTGAATCCCAAAACACAGAACCAAAATCCTCAGTTTCAAAGTAGGTACACATGCAGCACACAGAAGTACAACTTGCCCCTTGCATGACCTTCAATGCTGTGTCAAAAGATAAAGTGGGAGACTCACGCAGTTCATTCATCCCAGCTCTAGTGGAGGAAACCTGAAACTGGCCATTAATAAGCTTAGGTCCCTCCCCAGAATCAACCAAACGCTGACTGCCGCACTTATACGTTGCTCCAGGAGACATGACCCAATACAAACTATTGGGACCATTGTCTGATCTAACGTCACCGTCACCATAGGGATTAGCTTGTGTTTCATGACGATCCGGATTTCATAATGTTGATCTCGGCCTCCCTGATCCCCCCTACTCAGATGCAAGTTCTTCAGTGTGACCGAGACCCCGGAGAACTACACGGTGGTCCTGGATGAGGAGGGGTTCAAAGGTAACATGCACACATGCATGCACGCACACGTTCTCGCACACGTTCTCTCTCTCTTGCTCTCGCTCTCTCGCTCTCTGTCTGTTGGCCTTTGAGTATGAAAACATTACAAGTCAGCTGCAAGGCTTTTTGCTTCCTTCCTTCCTTTCTTACTTTCGTCTTCCTTTTGTTTTGAGTGAGTTCACATCTGCCCTGTAAGGCTTGGGGTGAATGGTAAAGAGAGATCATGGTTGCATGAGGAACTACTAGTTCTGATCCTGGATTCCAGAAAGAAACTGGTTTTCCTGCTCTATGAATATCAAACCTGCTTTGTTGCGTTAAGTGTAGCTGATGTACACAAACAACATATGGTGCACTATCACCTTTTTTAGGCAGATTGACATTTGTACTGAGCTTTAAAAGTATATACGGCTTGATTTGTATCATTAATTTAAAAAAGTGTGCTTTTATTGTTCTGTGTTTTCCCATCAGTGTATAGCATAGTGTAATCTGCATACATCACAATTGTAGCATCATTGCAAACATTTGCTAAATCATTAATGTATATACACAAAAGTAATCAGGCTAGTACCAAACCTTAAAGTATTAGTGCTCTACAGTCTGTATGGGAGAATTATACCTTATCTCCTGCATTTGTTGTGGCTGAAGCTAGTCAAGTCTATGGGTATATTATCTGAGTGGTTGCACTATTGAAGCGACAATGTATCTATATCAAGCATGCACTGCAAAATGCCTTGCTCCAAAGTAATATATTTATGTTCATACTTAGTATGTTATTTACGTAGTCTTTAGATGGGATATATACTTAATCTCCAAGAGGAAGCAGTAGCTCGTCTAAGGGTATTACATTTCTGTCTGCCTGTCTGCCTGTCTGTCTGCCTGTCTGTCTGTCTGTCTGTCTGTCTGTCTGTCTGTCTGTCTGTCTGT
>JAOPUD010000140.1:14102445-14114030 GCA_027122715.1 Trisopterus minutus | reverse complement strand
TCTACTGGAACTACAACCAAGATCGGTACAATGGGGCGTATAGGGAGTGCCCAGGCTCTTCGTAGACGGGCTCTGGTTTGAGTTTGTTGTTGCTGGTGGTGACGTAAAGAGGTCAACCGGTGGCTCTATTACCACTAGTTGAAATGGTTACAGCGCTACTTATCGTACCGGAGCATGACACGTTCGGCCAATGAATCGGTTTACTCAACGCCATGTATACTCTGACAATTGCAGTTTTCCAATTGCGGAGCTTATTCGAACTATGGCTTTAATCGGATTAAGCTGTGCATGTAGACGTACTGAATGTTGCAGCCTGCAGTCAGTATGTTTACATGCACAGCTTAATAGGTGTTCTTACCCGATTTAGCTTGTCCGTTCACGTGCCGATTTTTGTGCGAAGTAGATCGGATAAAGGTGTTTACATGCATTTTACATGTCCTGATTAGGTCTTATTCGTTTAGTTACCCGATTATGATGATGTAAGCGTGCTGTATGTTTTACCACATTGAATTCACAACAATTATGTGGCTCAAATGTATATTTATACAGTTTTCTACATTTGACTTCACAAAATGTAGGCTACTGATCAGATCATAAAGGTCATAAGATCATTAAGGTTAAAACATTGGTTTTAGTTATATAATGAGAATCTAACACGTTTCTTACTTACATAACTAGAATCTATTATCCAAAACACATTTATCGACGATATCCATACGTTTTCAGTACAACATTTTCACGTTGGCATTCATGATTAGGGTGGTCACTGGTCCGAATGATTGTTGGTTATTTTCCAGACCTCTTAAAGTGATGGTTGAGTCAAAACAAAAATTCTAACCCATGTCACAGACGGCCCCCCAACATGGTCGTGGAAAGTATGGCAAGATTTGTGAGTATGACTAACCTTTACTGCTCTTGTGTTTTACATCATATCCATTTTATGCTTTATATATATATTTTTATTTTATTTTTTTTTTATTTTTTTTGCACTTGACAAACAAACTATTTTTTCCGTATGAAGCGAAACGGAATTCACTCAGCCTTCAGTTCATGGCCCCCCACATGGCACCCAACAAGTCCTGGGGGACCCCTGAAGGCGTCGTGACCCTTCACAGGACAGTGGACATGCTCTGTGCTCGTGTGAAGGATCCGGTGGTGATGATCAAACACACCTTTGCGGCAAGGAAGTGGTCGTGGCTTCTTCCTCATTGTGGTGGATGTGAAAGTTCTTAGACCAGAAACTAAAATGTAAAGACGTCAATTTGAAGACAGCCGACGTCTTAAAAGGGAAGTGGATAACTTTTTTGTAAATCTTCCGGTTTCAGTTCAGTTTAGTCCTACGTATTTTACCACATGGTCAATGGTACAATGAAGCATGGAGAAAAACAGGTCAACTCAGCAGGAAGAGCACTAGCTGCCATAACCACACTAAAATAAGAAATGACAGTATTCATTAATGTTGTCATCGGCTGCATTCACAAACCACCGCCAGTCAGTTGTCTTCAAGCAGTCCAGTCCCCTGCCAGTAGCGGTGGCTGAATGGGGCGATGGCATTGTCTAAATGGGGTGAGCAACAGTCCTGGGCCTTTTCTTCTCTAAACAGAAATGTTAACACATTTCCAAAAAGTTGTACAAAATCTTCCTTTTTATCTCTTTACAATGTTTAACATGTAAATGGACGCTGGCATTGCTCAAGAAAAATGATTACTTGAAGGCGACAAACTGTCCCAA
Organism: Trisopterus minutus; assembly: GCA_027122715.1. Classification (NCBI taxonomy): domain Eukaryota; kingdom Metazoa; phylum Chordata; class Actinopteri; order Gadiformes; family Gadidae; genus Trisopterus; species Trisopterus minutus. Next base: position 14,112,299 of record JAOPUD010000140.1, on the reverse strand, counting down.
CGTGATGGCAATTAATCATCTTGCCAAAGAGGAAAATGAGAACAGGCTCTGATGTGCTTCCTAATTACAACATAGAATTTGTTTCCTCTGCCATCAGAGTGATTAATTGTTTTACTCCGTTCGCCCTTCCCAAGTGGGAGCTTCATGTTGCCTGGGGTGCACCAGAAGCAGATAAGAATCATGGTGTAGGTGCCAGCAGTTTAGAATCCAATCACTGAAAATGAGTTGCAATCTTCTGGACAGATGGACACCCCACAGTAATATACAGTCATGGCTGTCAAAGTCCCGTCTAAACAATGCAAGTCAACCACTGGACTCTACTTAAGATTCATGTGGCCCTCCTTGTTGTCAAATTAAGTTATCCATTATTGTTTAATTAGAATCTTAAAAATGTACTGGACTCCATATCAAAGCCACCTAGCTGTTAATCCTAGGAAAATGTCATGTCCTTGATTAGATTATTATATCACTGCATATCCCAATAAAAGAACAATAACAATAAATACCTATAAAGTAAAGTCATCATATTGCGATGAAGTGTAGGTCCTACTTATTTGGACACACAACACCTAATATTAATAAACCTATATTTAGGTTTATTAACAAAAAATATGACGCAGCTCTTTGCAGAAGCGAGGCACTGCACTACTGATACAAAAGCAGACACCCAAATGTGAATATCTAAATAAATGTTAGTCAGGGACAAGATCACCACAGGTATATGTTAACATATTGTGGGCATTGCCTTCAATGAACACATCCCATAACTTGATAATAATCGGACAAATACAGCACACACCTGTGCAAAATTAATTGGCTGTATTGTGTGCTTTGATGGATCTGCCGATACCCATTGATTTAGTTCATTCATCTGAATACTAAATCTTGGAAACAATATTAAAGATTCAAGGGAAAATAAAATGGAATCTATATGAGAACTGAAACAGGTCATCCATCGAAATGTCATTTATTGCTGTCAGATTAATACTGGCATCCACTACAGAACAAAATGTTTACATTTTGTCAAATTCAATAATATTATATTTATTACAATAATGAATGGCTTTACCTTATTTGTGTGTACAAAGGACAGAAAAAAGATCTGTGAAAACACTGCATAAATTACGAGACAATTACATTCACATTAGCTGTTAAATAGTTATTCCATAAGCATGCGTTACCATACACACATAAGTGATGACACAATTTTGGATAAAAAATGTCCCAAAATAAAAAACATCTTAAAATGAGGCCTGCTTGAAAATGGAAACGGATGAGCTGCCCGCTTTGAAGACCTGTCAATCATCACAGATGAATTTATGTTGCCTTCTACGCACTTATGAAGTGTAAGTATAATTCAAGATTTTGAAGTAGCTCTTCAATGCAAGGCTCTTTTTAGGTGGATGGCTCTCTGGGTGGGTTGTAATCCAACACTGAAATGGATGACTCTCCATTTGTTGATGTTATTGAGATGTATTTTGGATAAGGAGTCCCACATTTGCAATATCTAGGTCCACCGGTTCTCTTGGTCCTAAACAGACTCATATAGGAAGAAGTTCTGGAGGACTTTCTCCATAGCAGTACTTTGCCTGAGGGTTTCGGTAGGTGTTTTCATGTTGAACACTCTGCAACACAGAAGGACACATATATACGGTTATCTTTCATCCAGTATCCACTACTGAAAGTGAACTTAAATGGCTTTTATATTTAAATGTCATTAATGTAAAAGGTCTGGTCACCCTCATAGCAGCATGCAGGTAAGGCCAGACATGCTTACCTGATGATGATTACCTCATCATGGTGTGTAAAACCAAAGCTCACTGTGGTGTATGGAATGTAAAATGAAGGACAAGCAAAGTCCTTAAGTACAATACTCAATAGTATTTCCAGGTTTTCCACTTCTCTGAAGCCCAAATGATGCTACTCAAACAAGGACTACAATCACTTCTTTCTCAAAGTGCGAATGGAGGGTTGCTGTGTTTTTCAAAGCCAAATAGGTTCAAATAGGACTCTAGTCTACTTAGGACGCGAAAATTAAAAAATAAAGATTGCGTTCCTCCCAACCCGTCGGTGTATGCTGGGCTTCACACCGTGATACGTACTTGTGAGGAGGTCCTACACTTAGCCAAGCACAGCTCAAAGTGGTCCTCCACAGCAGTGAAGAGATTCTGAAAGCCCTCCGCGGCTCGGTTCAGGAAACGCTCGAGGAGTGGTTGCTAAAAACAGATAAAAGTGGGAATATGAGCAGAATTCAGTTCATTCTTAATTTCTGAGGTTCATTCCTCTGCAACAAATCATGCTCATCAACCTCTTATCACAGTTATCTATACATATACGTGTTGATTCCTTTTTAAACATACCGTGCTGCTCAACCTTTTATCCCGGTCATCAATACATTTGCAGCGTAAAAACCTCAGCTGATGCAAAAGCGCAACCACACCACAAGTGTGATACTGCAGATATAGTGAAAGCGGCAACTTCAGCAGTTTTGGTTTGGTCACCTTGTCGGGCTGCAGGCAGCAGGACACGCAGTACTCGTAGATGTCGCAGCAGCCGTTGGCCAAGCAGCTCTTGCAGATGTACTGCCTGGAGCTCGGAGCGTTGACGTTACAGCAGCCGTTCACCAGCAGGTCCTTCCTCTCGCACACGTAGCCTGCAGCACAGGACGCCAGACACATGAGCAGATACGGTCCGGACAGGTAACACATATACGACGTGAGAGTCTCGTGGGGTTTTCTTCTGCACATTTGACCAGCAGTCGGGTACTGCCATAGTCATTGAGAAAAATATTGAAAAGTCCACCAAAAGTCCCTAATTCAGTGACGTCTAGTGATATTGTAGGAACAAACAACCTATGCAAACTTTCTAAACTAGTCCATCATAAATTAACTGTAAAAAGTGTCAGAAGAAACAGTCTTGATGAGTAGATCGTTTTGAACTGTACATGATAATAAAAACAACCTTCATAGCCTGGGCACACACACACACACCCTCACTTTTGAACCTCCGAATGGAGCCTGATCTTTACACAGTGCTACTCAGTGGTGCCCTGCTGGTGTGATATGCTTACCAAGCTCGTCTGTCAGCAGGGCTTTGCCCTGGATGGAATTCCTACATTGGGTCATCTGACGGCTGCTGTTGCCCAAGTTGAAACGGATCTTCCAGGGGATGCGGTGGTCCAAGTCCCTCACTTCCAAGAGGGTGCGGTCTCGAATGGTTCTCTCTTCCTGCAAAATAAAGAGAAAAATTAACAATATTTAATCTATTTATGTATTCATTTTGTTGATGCTCATTGGTGAGTCAATTATATTCTATACAACATGCATAAAGTATGTGCTGTACCTGTTTGAGGGTACTGGTGATGAAGTAAATGAGGGACAGCCCGAACACCACTCCCAGGACCCAGCGTCTCCTCAGCAGCCGGCGGAGCACCATCATGACATGGCCCTGGCAAGAGGCACCAGGAGCAGGGAGAACTGTACTACTGGGGCCCTGAATATACGATGATCTATGTAATGTGAACCCCAAATAACCCTGTAAGACCAAGTTTGGCAGGTGGAACTTGAATTTACTCCACACGGAAGAATATACTTTCTATTCTCCAAGCGACGTCAGCTAACCCATGTTAAAATGAGAAGCTAAACCACACAACTAGGATACAATGCAAGTGTCGTAACGATCCCTCATCAGACCACCAAGAAGACGTCGGACGACAGCTGCTTTGTTAGCCAGCTAGCTGTGATTAGTTAGCACCAGCTAGCTCCTCTGAAGGAGCTGAAGGCGTCAAACACAAACTAAATGATATTTCAAAGACGAGTCAGTGTTATTACATCTCACAGCATGAAGCAGGTTAATCTCTCGGACGCAGTACGCTTCCGGCCGTTATGGTCAATCGTTACTGGGACGAGCCATCACAACAAACGATACCAACGCGGAAACGATCGTGTGTGAGGAGGACACTGATTGGTTTAAGACATGTGGGAGGCGTGTCGTCACGTAAACGTAATCGTCCTACAGGAAAACGAGACCGTCGTTTATTTCTCTATGAAGACGAAACACTTTTCTTAGCTTAATAAAATAAAACAAGAAAGCCCTAGGTAACGTATGAGACGATTGATTTGAGCTTCAATGCATTTATTTTTGGCTAGCTAAAACACTCGTTTCGTGGTAATGTTTACGTGGTGGTGTATTTTGCACGGAATTGGACAAAGCATGACCGCCGGGGAGCTTGCCTTACAGGCCTAACAGAGTGATGATGTTAACAACAGCTTCTGTATGTTCCTCAGCAGTGTCTCATGGGGTGATGAGCGTGTCATGCAGAGAAGACACAGCAGCAACACGGATGGCATGCCCGGTGAAAGGTGGGGACGGTCTTAGCAGGCTATCTATGTGCAGGTGTTTTTTTCTCAATGTCAACCCGTTTTCTAGACCTGAGTGCAGGTGCACCTGCAACAGCGAGTATATAGACACGTTCGCGAATGTCCTTTCAAAAACAATGAAGCCTTTCCTTATTGTAGGGCCACTATTTTTTATAGGTTTCACAGAATAATATACTTTATAGCATTTTGTCTCCCAATCAGACAAATGCATTTTTTAATATGTATCCCTCCCTTCTAATCCTACACAGGAGCCGTAGCCAGACCCTGGGATCAGAGAGCAGCCTGGATGAGGGTTGTGTGTTCGACTGTCTGAAGCCCGACTCCCCTGTCTCCCCCCAGCAGCTCTTCTCCGGTCTGGTGGGCGTCCCCACCAGCTCCGTGTCTGCCGCCCCCTTCCAGGCCGCCAGCCTGGTCCTGGGCGCCCCCCCAGACGTCTTCATCCAGATGACCACCTCCTCACGGGAGGACGGCGGCGCCCCGCACCGCTCCGACGGCGGCTCTTACATGGTTCCCCGCCCGCCGCAGCCCCACCACTTCCACCACCACTTCCATCACCAGCAGCCTCTGCAGCACCGGACCTCGTCCCTGCTGCAGCAGGCCGCCGCGTCGGCTGGCCCTGAGAGGCATGGGTCCGGCCGGGAGGAGGGCCAGGCGGAGGAGCAGTCCACGCCGGCACCGGCCCTCTCGGAGCTGAAGTCCGTGGTGACCTGGCTACAGAGGGGCTTCCCCTTCATCCTCATCCTGCTGGCTAAAGTCTGCTTCCAGCATAAGCTAGGTAGCCTTCTGTGATCCCTAAGAGTTGAAAAAGTAATGTTATACCAAAGAATTTACAAAATACTAATATGTAGTACACTAGTTTAAGCTAGGAAAACTCTAATAGCCTTTACATTTTGTAACGTTTTCGTTTTCTATACACAGAACCCTTTCAGCTGAATCTGGACAGTTTTCAGTTCCAATGCGAGGGCCCATGTAATTTGAACCATTCACTCTTGTTGGCAGGTATTGCTGTATGCGTGGGGATGGTCAGCACATTCGCCTTTGCCAATTCCAGATTCAAGCACCAGGTGTCATTACGGGTAATGTGTAATGCTAATCTCTTGCTCATTACCTGGGCACACCAAAATTGATAGGTTTACTAATTAAAAACATCCAAATGTTAATTTAAAAGCTTCATATTGCAATCAACATTTGCCCAATTCTCCCTCCAGGAGGAGCGCTCTGTGTTGGTTGCTCTGTGGATCATTGTATTCCTGACGGGGAACATGGTGTATCTCTACTATACATTTAGTGAAGAGGAGCTGTACAACAGGTGATTGGGCAGTTAAGGAGGAATTTTTGTGTCAGTGCTAATTTGTGTTGGGCTTAGGGTAAGAATTTTAAAGTTTTGTCATTCATTCAGTAATTCATTTATTTTGGTGTGTATTTATTTGTTTGTCTATGTTTTCATTTCCATTTTTCATGAAGGGATTGCGTCTATTTTTGCCATTTCATGTCCTGTGAGTATCACTGTATCTATGTTTTATTATTTATTTGCGTGGATCTGAGTTTTGTTTTGTATTTCATAACGATAATTATAATTTAGCTATTTTTAATGTTATTATTCTCAACCACTAACAAAAAGCCCCCATGTATGTTTTTGTCCCCAGCCTGATCTTCGCTAAGCCCAACATCGACAGCTTTGACTTCTTTCATCTGATCTGGGTGGTGGGCATCACAGACTTTGTCCTCAAGTACTGCACCATCAGCCTGAAATGCTTCATCCTCTTCCTGCCCAGAATCTTCCTGGCATTCAAGTCCAGAGTAGGTGTTCTTCACCTTTACAATCCTGTCTGCATTCGTTTCACCTGAAGTCCACTGTTCCACAAGACCTGAACAGACAAAAACCCAATGTTTGTGTTAACCTTTCTTATGAAGATAAGCATTATTAGAGGGCTAACTTTAACAAGCTGAAATATTGTCTAGGCAGGGAGAATTTCCTGCAATGAGCACAAGATTTTAATTTCCCGATCAAAAAAGAAAACTGCAATAATGTCATTGTTTAATCATCAAGTATTTGGATGAAATCTTCCACTGGTTAACAGACCTGTGGGCCTTCTAGTACCCACCCAGCATGCACTGTGCTCACCCTCCCCCAGGGGGGTTGTGGTGGTTACATCATTGATCCCTGGAGCTGGACTATTACCTGCATGTACACACACGCACACGCACACGCACGCGCAGCGAGACCTTTGTATTGCCCCTCCTTTTCCAGGTCGTGGCTAGATGAAGTCATGCATCAGCCTTTCCATCTCATTACCGCATCAGGCCAGGAACTCACTAGTGCAGACGCAGTGTGAAGAAGAAGCCAATAGCACGACAACCTAATTTGTCATACCAGGGTTTGGTGTTGTCATCTTAAACATCTTAAATCATCTTGTTCCTCTAAAGCAGTGGTTCCCATCCTTTTTTGAGAAAACGCTCCCCCTGACCTTACCCTGATCCTCTGTGTTGGTTATTGAACTGTTAACCCGCAAACTTGGGATATGTTTATCAGCGTTAGATATCATGACAATAGCTGATGTAGCTAGGGTTACAGGACCTGTGCAGGACCAAACCAAGCTTTATGACCACTGTTACACTGAGCAGAGACAATAGACAGTGTCTGAGACGGTAGAGGGGTTAGAAAGCCATAAATGAAAATAGGCTATTTATTTCTGGTAGCCTATTTTTGCACCAAAAATGTATATATATATTTTTTTTTAACTCTCACTTTCCCAGCGCCCCCCTAGATTGTGCGAACACCCCCATTGAAAAACCATGCTCTAAAGTGCCATGCCCATCCACATATGCTCTCCATGCTGCTATGGAGATGTATGTTTTCCATTGTTATAGTTGAGCATTCATTTTTATCATTGTGTGTGTTCTAGTTTTGCTGCTGAAATGTTGTGTTTCCACTCCAGGGAAATTACATTATTAGTCTCCCGTGTAAAACCCCAAACCGCAGCACTTCCTCTGCATGCTGACGAAGGTGGCACCATACGGCCACGGGTCACGTACAGTGTGTGTGCGTGCGTGCGTGCGTCCGCATACAGGAAATAAGGAAAGGATCAAACCAAACAACAACACAAAAGAACTGAATCGAGATAAGCAGGATGCTCCACAATTAAGTCTGGCTGTGGAGCCTCCCCGGCTCCTTGGCTGGTGTCCAGGGTGGAAACGTGACAGCTACTTTTGCGTGGGTGTGATGGGCACTGTGGGATACCAGCCACAATAACCAAGATGAATTGCCCTCGAGCAAGCGGTCTGCCTCCTTCCTACCAACCTGTCTGCTTAGAGCTGCTAACCCGCAGTCATTAATCTTTGTCAGCGCACATCCAGGAAGTCATTATCCATGCTGGGACGCCCGGGGGCCACCGGGGAGTTCCGTTTGTTTTGATTTGGGCATCGCAGGTTTTTGTTGTTTGTTGTCCCACCGTCCATCCGTCCACGTTTATCTGAAGTACTGTACGTCTGTGGAATGTATTCAGAGGCTTGGTTGAAAAACAATATCTACTTAAGAGATGAAGGGTTTTGGGCTTGGGACGGGGACTGGGTGTGCGGTAGTGATTTGGGGCGGAGGGGCTACTTGGGGCCCTGCAGGCCTAGGCTTAACGTGGTGGCTACGAGGTAGCAGGTGGAGTGTGCTGCTGCCAGTTTCCTGTGCAGTGTGGTGCCTAGCCCTGGGTCTTGCGGCGACAGCGTGCCGCTCTGGGCCTCTGCCAGGTTGGCTGGGGGGCTCTCTGTTTTAGGCTGCAAACATCGCCGCACTGCACTTGACTAGATAGAGAGGTAGCTGCTAGAACTGGAGCTTTTCTTAGGCTCGGAACACTCACTTGCTGTGCTCTGGCCTTGAAAGTGTTAGATTTGTGTTGAAATAGTTTTTCCTATTGGGTGGTTTGAGTGTGTGAAACGGCAATGTGTACTGTACATTAGGGGTGTGAATCTGAGTCTTCATGACGATTCGATACGATATTGATTTCGATTCGATAATTCAGCATTTCCCAAGATACGATACGATTTGATTCGATGCTCAATATTTCTTACATTATATCTATTAATATAATATCTATCAAATAAATCAACAAAATAATTAATCATTTGCCTTTTATTGAGAAGACAAACAGTATTCTATGCACACTTTAGTGCTTATTGTGCAGGTCTAATATGGCAATTAGTCTATTCACTAAAGAACTTTTTTTTCTCAAATAATTTTTTTAATGATCAATACTCGACGAATCGAAGCATCGAATCGGCTGTATAATCGGTACAAAGGGTTCGATTTAATATTAACACCCCTGTGTCTGTGTCTGTGTCTGTGTGTCTGTCTCCAAGGGGAAGTTCTACCTGTTGGTGGAGGAGCTGAGCCAGCTGTTTCGGGCCCTGCTGCCCATCCAGCTGTGGTACAAGTACATCATGGGAGAAGACCCCTCCTCCAGCTACTTGCTGGGGGCCATGCTTATCATCATCTACAGCCTGTGCAAGGTAAACCAAACAGAGCCACAGGTCCTGTGTACCCTGTCTGGGTGATTAAACCACCATAACGTCTCGGCTTCCCTTAACCAATCTTTTGTCAAAATTACTTCATCGTACAGATTCTGCCGAAGCTTTAAGTATGCACTAATGTAGGAAATAGCAATACAGCACTGTGCGATCTGTGTGATACAGGTATATGAATGATGATTTGCGTTATTCGGACCACAAACTATGCAACGGTTGACGCACATTTCAAAAGACCAAAGCGCTCAAAGGAAATATACTGTGAATATCGAGCGAGACAAGATTTAGTGTTTCTCCTTGTTGTAAATATGTATTATGTAAGACTGTCTTTGAGTTTATACACACTTATTTATTTTAGTGTATCGTACTGTTATCCTACCCTCACAGATATGACCACCCTTGTGTTTACTGTCATCCATTCTTGTGTATAGTTGATTCTTTGTATGTTTAAATAATATTATTATAATGGTATTTAATAAGTAATATACAAGTTTTAATACTTTTCTCCATTGCCTGTTTTTCAATGGCTTTATAATCAGTGATGATGCTATTGGTCACTTGGTCACTACAATTTCAGTCACATTTTGCGTGTCAAAAAAAGCATGGAAAATCCCTGCATTGCTTACCGTTACTGTAATCAATTCCTAAGGTGTGTTCTACGAGCTGTCCTAAACTTAAAGTATGTTGTCTTGATTGCAGTCCTTTGACATCTGCGGTCGACTGTCGTCCATTCGCAAGGCCTTGGTCATCCTCTGCAGTGCTCAGGTATGATTTCTTGTGTGACAAACCAAAATACTTAAAATTGAAAAGTATTTATATTTGTTATTCATCTTCTTACAAATGAAAATACTGCATCGAAACTGGGCATGTGCTGGCCAAAATCTAAGAATGTGTGTGTGTGTGTGTGTGTGTGTGTGTGTGTGTGTGTGTGTGTGTGTGTGTGTGTGTGTGTGTGTGTGT
>JAOPUD010000140.1:14055702-14081441 GCA_027122715.1 Trisopterus minutus | reverse complement strand
TGTGTGTGTGTGTGTGTGTGTGTGTGTGTGTGTGTGTGTGTGTGTGTGTGTGTGTGTGTGTGTGTGTGTCCAAATGCTTTCTTTCTTTCTATTGATTTAATGTCTTTTTTTGAAACTTTTTCCTTTATAATATTGTCAATCTAAAACCTGCAATGTATTTTTAACTTTAATTTATAAAGTGTCATTAAGGATTCAGGAGGATTTTGTACAGCATTTTGTAATATAACAGCAGTTTTTCACAACTGTGTTGTTGAACTGAGATTTCAAAAAGATTGATGAACTGGATGTTAAATCACCACATTTAAGCACAATAAATGTGTCTATAACAGAAATTACTTATTTTTTTAAACAACACACATTCAACGCATGTTAATTAGCAGTTTATTCTTTTTATTAATAATTTATTGTCATTGGTGCATCATTTGGTGCAAAAGTGTTAAAAAATCTCAATAATTTACAGTATAGTATGTCATTTTTGGTAGTGTCTATTTGGTTTAATAGCATTCATAGATGTCCATGTAGTAAGATCTACATGTCTAAATACTTTTGGTAGGTGACATGAAATCTAAAGGATATCTATGTTAGGTTAATATTCCAGAGTCCTGGATGCAACAGTATTTGTCTCCCGTCTCAAACCAGGTCTTAGATGACCTATGACCTTGGCCCACACTGGGCGTAGTATGTATGAGTGACCCAATCAGAGTCAACTGTAGCCCCAAAGATCAGTCACATTGATGTCTAGCATGGGGACAGTCACAGTGAGGCTTCAAATAGAAAGCAAACATTAAGGTCAGTATCAAAAAATATTCTGCACTTGAAAGGTGATTGAAATGAAGTCTTCCTTAAATACATAATTAATTAGATAAGACGAAAACTGAGTTAATCAAGACTGTAACTGAAGACTTCGGAACGCTGATTTTGTGGTTCACTGTGATTTACCACAATGCATAGTTGACGTGTCCACATCTAGGAAGCGAATGTTCATCCTGGACTCCATCTCAAGGCCTTTCAGAATCTGTCGGATAACGAGGAGAACAAGAAGTCACGTAACCGACTGTATTGATGTAAAACAAAGATGTGCACATTCATAAAAACAATCCCAGATATCGCATGGATAAATGACCCTGGTAAATAGGGCTCACCTGTTCAAAATGCTCAAAAGTGATTCCTTCGTAAAACTCGTGGGGTTCCTGAAAGGACCAGAGAGGGATTACACTTGACTCAACCCAATCCCAACACGTCCTATCCTAGCGTTATGCTGTCCTCATTTTACCATGTGAGGCACGTTGATGCTCGCCACCTCCAGCATGGCAGCGTCGGCGATGGCCTTGGCTGCCTCAAGCCCGATGGCCCCGCTCTTAGAGAGTAGTTCTTCCACCACCTGGAGCAGGGACACGCCCACACAGTGATGTCAGAGGGTAGGCAGTTCCTGACCGGCGCCAATCAAGCCATTATTTTAATCGTCACGCTATGTAGAATGTTATGCTTGACAATGTACAGCAAAATGTTTAGCCTTTTTGATTGTACTACTGCAAGTACAATTAGTACTAGCTTAAGTGTTATCAGCTTTGGTACCAGTTTGGTACTTTTACTAGTAGCCTACTCACAGTAGTACAGAAGCCAATTGCACCTAAAATACTAGTGAAGTTGAAGATAAAATCACTTCAATCAAATGTTTGAGTATTAGTAGTACTTACAAAGTAAAATACATAAAAAAGTACTTAGTACTACGTATTAGAAATACAACTTCTAGTAAAAGCGGCACTGAAACTTTTACTAGTACTTGCAATTATATTACTACTAGTACTACTCTACTCTCTACTTTTAATAGTACCCACAGCACTACTCCTAATACAACTTCTAGTAGAAGTAATAGAAAGCAGTACAGTCACAGTTTTGGCGATAATCTTTCAGGTCTAGGAGGAGGTTAAACCATTACAATGGAGTCTAGTCATGCAAACGCATGCAAAAGGTATGGCAGGTGGTTTGCTCTGTAGGTCATCCTGGGGCAAACCATTTAAGACATGGTGAATGTGTTTTTTTCTCCCGCAACTATTATATATCCAATTTGAACAGGTGCCAATTACTACAACTGGTTTTAGTCTACAGGAGTATTTTACTTGTGGCTGAAACTTGTTTTGTGGAACTTCAGATCACATGATTGAAACCCTCCCACATGTAAACATTCCGACACAACAGCGTGAAAAAAACGCTGAAACTCTTGCTTACTGTTCATCAGAGGCACCCTCACCTTTCTGTATTCGTCCAATGTGATCGTTCCATCATTGTCTGTGTCATGCATGTTGAACAGGACTGCGAGGAGGACACACAACACAGTTTACTTACATCAAATAATTGTCTGAGCAGTACTAATGGTGTCATTTATTGAGTCATCTGCTTCTTCTTCTTATGAAGAAGTGTTGATGCAACATGGGATGAGGCGATTTCGAAAGATTCATTTGGAAATTTGGAGACATTCTTCCAGTGTATTTCCGAACCAAGATCTAGTAGTTCTCCCAAGCTGCTGCTTGGGAGAAAGTTAGATATTAATCTAAAGTCTGATTTGTGAGACTGGTATGTTTTCCCATAGATTGTCTTTCAAGTCTGTGTCCAGACTTGATATTTTGGACAATGGCAATGACACCTTCAGTACCTATGGTCCAAATAAGTACACAGGTACTACAAGTTATATTTTCAAAATCAATCTGATGTGTTGCTGTCATTCGAAACAATCCCGATCACACGTCTATGGCTACTACTACTACTACTACTACTACTACTACTACTAATACTACTACTACTACTACTACTACTACTACTACTACAACTCTGTTTATGATAGGAGTGAAACGGGGCGTTCTCACAGCGAAGCTTCTCTCTCCTCATGGCCTCCTTGTCCTCGGTGGTCATCTTCAGGGTGGGGGGTTTGAAGTGGCACATGACTTTCACAAACTGTTGGAAGCCGATCTCCCTGGAGCTGCCCACCTCGCCGTCATGCTGGTTCCTTGGTCAGCAAGAGAACTTCAGGTTTTTACGTTGGTATATGATGCACAACATATTATCAAACAATGTTAGCAGTATAGCCTTTAATCCCAACAATCATCTATGACCCCCCCTAACCCTAGCCCTCCAGAGGCCAAGGAAAATCTCCCTTAATCAGCAAGCAAGCAATCTTGAGAAGGAACGCAGCGTGGGGATCCCTCCTTCCAGGGATGGTAAGGAGTGCATGGGCGCCATAATGTGATACGACGATTTGTTTGACATAACACATATCTACCCATTTGGTCCACTGGACATAACGCTTAAGTTATTTAAGTGTATGGAGCGTCTATAGACAGATATTGGTACAACTCATCATACTTGACGTAACATTTATGTATATATATAATGTTAATGATTTGGTGTATTTAGGAGCGTTGACAGTTTGAGCACCCTCACCGTTTGTCGAAGAAGGCCTCTATGATCTGGTTTCTGATTGGGTTTTTGTCAAGTGCCTGGATTTTCTCCAGGTTTTCTTTGCTGCAAGGCAAAACGTAGGAATGAAATCCCAACAGGCAAAAACATTGGTTTCATAGGAATGAGAAATAGTGTATGTCTCAAACAATGTTGTTGGTATTAGTCATTTTGGTGGATTGAAAGACGTGTGTTTTTGGTTGTTCCCTTTCCTTGTTTTTCTCATATCTTAATAGTATGTGTGAATGACTCCTGCAGATAATCGTCCCACATTGCGTTTAGGTTTTACGTCACGTGAACAACACATAGTTAAATAAAGTGCTGGGTAATCAGTGGATTAGTGCGTGTGTCTATTGTCCTGGCCTGGTGGAGTGTGGCTCACTGCTTTTACATATAGAGGGAGGGAATGTGTGGGATTATGCAAACGATGACTGATTAATTTGTCTGTGTGTGTGTGCATGCATGTGCTCGGTTTCTCTAGGCATGTGTGTATATGTACAGGTTGTGCTTCTATATTTATATACTTCTGTCTCTCTGTATGAGTATTTATAGGACCTTGTGTGGGTGGTGAAGGCAGATTGTCAAATTATCTCTGCTATTATTCATACAGTGGCAGACTATTATCAAGATTATAAATTACAATACAAAGCCACTGTAATAGGTATTTGCTGTATTGGTAGTGAACACACTGTGGCGCATGGTGGCTCACCTTATGGTCTCCTCATCTCCACTCAGATGCCTGAATCTCTTGTGGAGGATTCGGATCTGCTCTAAAGAAACTTGCAACATGAAAAGTATGTCAGTAAAATCCTCACATAAACACTCCACACCCCAAAAGATTGACACAATACTGGACTCCGTAGCCATTGTTAACCCGGGGATGTTAAACAACAAGAGTCATAACCAACAGAAGGTCCTTCTAGGAAACGTTCGGATGTGTAGCCTAGGTAAATGTGGACGATTGACATGCAGGATAGGCTAATGGTTTTTCATGAACGGGGGACTAGGTCAGACGGAACCGCCAAACAATACTATCAGCATAATGACAAAACAAACTGAACCGCTCTGCTATGATTGTGATGTGACTGGCTTACCTCTGTAATTGTCAATGGACATCTGCTAAATAATTAACCTGCTGAACAGATAAGGGCCTGCAGTTTATTTGGACTGATCCCATACGTCGCATGTTTTTTTTTCATCTCCGTGTTACAAGTGGTTGCCAATTCAAGTGCGAAGTACAAGGTCTGATTTTATTGTGTATATATCTAGCTGTAGAGTTATAGCCTGAGCCAGCTCTTCCACACCCACGTGTGCTGGGAATAACATAGACTACAGGATATATCAAATACTACAGAGCGGGGGGTTCGCGGCCGCTGTCAGACGATGACAGCCCAAGTGATCAATCGTTTTTATCGGTCAAGGTCGACTGCAGAAGCTGGATTAATTGGATTTGGGCTATCGCTACAATGTTTTAAAATATCCGTTGGTTAACCTCATGCACTTCCCTTGTTTTTGCCAGTTTCATCCATTCCCCTAGTTTTGATGAGAACACGGTGTTATCTTTGTAATGCCAAAGCGGATTCTTAACACCACCATAAAAATCATATCAACTACGCCTTGGTCGTAAATAGCCAATGCCAGATAAGCGGTCAACCGCATTTATGCAGAACTCTAAAAGTGCAAATCTCTATATCTATATCAAATTGCAATCCCTATAGGCTTTTTCCTTATAATAACGTTTGCAATATTTATTGGGCTAGTATCGCAGTAAAAAATAAATAAACTTTACAGGTAGGTTCTAGGCTGTGGTCCAGCAGGACAGTGCAATGGCAAATCGTATAGGCCTACATATGGAAAACTTGATTTTGACTGATATTACTAACATTTATAATTAAAAATGTAAAGTTGTGTTTTCACGAAAGTGTAGGCAATATAATTAGTTGATTTGTGTTCTACTTGTTGTAACATAGGCCGGTTAATTATAACCTACATTACAAAAGTAGACGCCGACACAAAACACAGCTAATCCTCTACATCAAATAACGACATTTGCAACTTACATCCAGTTTCGTCCGACAATTGTTGAAATACGTCCTCTGTTCGGGTCTGGGACGCTCCCATGTCGAGCCGGATCACGAGACTGCGGCCACATGCACTACCTGAGGCGACTGTTG
Source organism: Trisopterus minutus (assembly GCA_027122715.1). Classification (NCBI taxonomy): domain Eukaryota; kingdom Metazoa; phylum Chordata; class Actinopteri; order Gadiformes; family Gadidae; genus Trisopterus; species Trisopterus minutus. The sequence goes on along the minus strand of JAOPUD010000140.1, from coordinate 14,075,814 downwards.
ATTCGCTCCAAAGTTTTCTCTGGTGCGCGGTGGCTTTGACCGTCACTCAGACCGTGCTGCGGTGTGAAGACAAGGAAGCATTCAGATAACAGCAGCATGACTCTGCGGGGCTCATTCTTCTTTCGCCATGTATTCCTCGCAAAGGAACACTATTGGTCATTTTTCAGTTGGCGAATATCTGTATAACATGTCTGTATAAAACAAACCAAAAAAAAAACTACTTGAAACATTTTATTACACACAATTCTCCCCAATTGTCATAATTGTTCTTGTTCCAAGCCACTCATTAACTTATTTCTTCATACTCATCTCTTTGAAGGAGAGCTCAATGACCAGATGAGCCCTTACTTCATTATGATATTTAACTTGTAAATGTACAGAAAATATTTAAAATGAAACGGTAAAACGCTTATAAGTGCATGGGACTTGATGACCAAATGCAAAACATTTGAATGCTATTTGCAAAATGGCCCCATTTGTTTTTCATGTTGCGTTTAAATATGTTCGTATTTCGGTCAATGTCACTGAGATAGGAAGAGGGGTGGGGGTTCTAGATTCGTGCTGGGGGGGCTGGGAGGACGGGTATGACATTGCTCATGTTGGGGTGAGGAACATTTCAATGAATTACCCATCTCAAACCGCTCAATTGGCATACTGTAATATTCTGCATTGCAGTAGGCCTATAAAAGTCTACAGCGTGAACGGTATACTGTAACAAACTACACATACACACATGCCATCACTTTTTTGCATTATCATCAACCCTGGCATATATACTGACTGGTAAAAATCCTGTTTGCAACAACGTCATTCTGTTGAGCGGTGTGAGACAGCTGTGTGGACGATGAGTGGAGCAAGGCCGTCCATCAATGCATACTACGAGGAAGAATGGGGCAATGTTACTACCAGGGTCACTAAAGACTCAAGCTACATTGGCATGGCTTGCCGCTCCGCCGGCTCTGCCGTCCCTTGCGCCTGGCTTTGGTTCCCACCACTAGAGGGCAGCAGTCTCTGGTAGAGCCGGCGGACCGTGCACAAGGTCTCGGACATATCTTCCGGGTAGCGCGTCTCTAGCTCTTCGTTGGCAACGTAGTGGGTGTTGGAGAACTCTGAGAAGTAGCGGCCCACCTCGGGGTGCCCGATCTCTAGGGGGTCCTCGTGCGGCTCCAGGTTCTCTGAGGTGGAAAATAAATATTCACTTATATCACAAATGAATGCTTCTTTAATAATATCACATTTCACATGTGTTTACTGCCATTTATTAGGACTCAATTAAATGAATGGAATTTTTTTTTTTTTTTTTAATCATTTTGGGTGTACCCTTTGGGCAATAGAATTACGTGTGTTGGCGTACGTGTTTTGGTTTGCGTACGTGTGTTTGATTGTTTGCGTGCGTGCGTGCGTGCGTGCGTGCGTGCGTGCGTGTCCCCTACCCTGTGCAGCATAGCGGCACGTCCCATCCTGCACCAGAACGTTGTAGAAAGGCTGGTCGGCTCCACTGCTGAGCTGGTTGACCCGCATGGTGCTGATCCACTCCTGGCTCATAGTGCACTTGGGGTCCCAGCCGTAGATGACACAGTTATAACCCGACCTGAGGCGATGGGAGGAGAAGGGCAGGCTATTGACAGGGAGCAGTACAAGACCTGTATGCATCTCCGTAAGGCTGCTGTGAATGTATATGGGGTTTGAATTATCTCAACAAGGAAGGCCGCTTTGGGATATTGACTTGGTTTTCATCAGTACATCAAAGGCTCTCAAACAAAGGCCAATAAAAGAGGTCTAATCTCCCTTTATTGGCCTTATTCAACCAGCCAGTTAAATAATAAAAACACAAAGATAGTGACACACAACACATTGTGTGTGTGTGTGCGCGCTTTGGACCTTTCACGTAGAAGACTTATATAATATTTGTATGTAAAAGAAAAAAAACGTTCCAGCAGCAGCAGCAGCGTTCTTGATCAAAGCCCACTTGGGTTCACGACCCAAAAGCGCACCTCTTGTGCTTCATGACCAGGCCGGCGGCGTAGCGGACCTCCCCGTGCTCCGCAGCGCTGCGCCGCTTCACCTCGGGCTGGACCGGCTGCTTCTTGTGCTGGATGTGCTCCAGCGTGTGCTGCACCAGGTAGCCCACCGCACCGTGCTGGGACGGGTCCAGCGCCTGGATGTGCTGCAGAATATCAAGCACCTGGAGACAAGGGGTCCACCTTTTAGATCAACACTCTCAGGTCCTTCAAGGGTAATGCAAACGCCTTTTTGGCTATCGGCCAGTAGTATGAAGTAAATGGGATGGGAGTAGTGGTGACAGTCGTATAATGTTGGGAAAAACTGATATAAAACGATAGCTGAGCGTTTGACCTTTACAAACATCAGGAAAACAGACAGTAAATGAAGCGCGCAGATGTGCCGTTACTGATCTGACCTTCTCTGGCCAGATGCCGAGGTGGAAGTAGAGGCGAGCCTGCAGCAGTAAATACTGGACGTTGTCTGGGTTGATTGTGAGGTATAGGTCCAGAGAGTCCCTCAAGAGCTGGTAGGATTTTTCATTGCCCTCCCTTTTGTAAAAGGAACCGACAAGTACATGATCAGGCAGAATACACCTTTAAGAGACACTGTTTGGCCATAGCGTTGGTGTGGACAAGGTGTGCCTCACGCTGCAAATCACAAAAGTCACTATTCAAAGAATCAGAGTGTGATGGTTCTCCTTTATATCCAGAGCCCAGCCAGTCTTATTATCCATTTTCTAATCTGTCATCTTATGTAAACAAAAAAAGCCTTCTGTCCCTGAAAGTCATTGTTTTTTTTTAACACTGATGCCACATTGAACCACGACAGAAACAAAAATAAACATCACTCACTAAATCAACCATGCAGTTTGCATCATTGAACCATTACCAGGAACATGCTTTTCACAAGGTACATCAATGTGTACCTTGTGACAGTGTAGAGGACTGGGCTTACCCTCTCTTCCCAATGTTGAGTAGGTTTCCCACCATCCTTAGCAGAACCTCGGTGGTGCTGATAGCGCTGTAGTAGTCTGCCGTCACCTGGTGACCAATGAGATACTCGCACTCCTTGGCAGTCAGCTGCTTGCCTTTGCCGAAAGCATCGATGTAGACAAAGTCATAGATGTCTTCACTCCTGTGGGGGGTCAGAAGTGCAACCATCTCATGAGCAGCCTTCTAAGGTCAGAAACATCATGTTAAGTGAGAAAAACCCTGCCAAGTCCGAAACACCCTGCTAATTCAACGACCCAGTTGAATCAGAAACACCCTGCTTGAGTTCACATTGGTTGATGTTGAGATTTTCATTAATTATCAAATCACATTTTCATTAGTTTCTCAACTTTGAATTATGTCGAAGTTGCCCTCTAGTAAACATGTGTCCTGCAAGACGCAAGGAGAACCTACCCATTTGGTTTTTGGCACCATCGAAGTAGGAAGTGATTGGGAAAATTGACCGGCTCCAGCTGAACCCCTAGCCTCCTCGCCAGCATCATGTAGAGGACAGAGAGGCTTATGGGTATTCCTGTATGGCGTTGGATCACCTGCATGGTACAAATGACGGAAATCAAAACATCCCAAATCAAATGAATGGTTTCAAATGGTGTACGAAAGCCGTCCGTGAGGACCGTACCTGGTGAATGTAAGAGTTCAGGGGGTTGTAGTAATCCAACTCATTGCCCTTGTACTGAAGCTGCTCGTATAACACACAGTTCAGTACACACACAGCTTGTCTCTGGAGTTCCAGATCCTCTACGTGAAAGCAGCCACCTGCATCTGTGATAGAAAGAAAATTCATAAGTAAAGTGATCAGAAGCAAACTAATTCATCATAATGTAAGCAAACAGACTACAACCCCCATTCCGTCATCTATCTCAGTGTTGTTGTTGTGGTTATGGCGTGAAGGCGTTCATAGCGGGGTTCATAGTGCAAGTCTCAGACCAGGAAACACCAGCTCGGATGCATGCTGGGTGTAGAAAAAGAAACCTACCTGGAACCCCTCTGAGGCTAGGGTGAGACGGGTTTTTGATTCTCAACATCTTCTTAACCTTGTCTGTGATCTCCTCCAGTTGGTCCGAAATACTGGCTACGGTGATGTCCGCCAAGGGATTACAATACTGGTCCACCAGCACAGCACCTCATAAAGGATAAGAGATACAAAGCAAAGTTAGATTACAGCAACTCCGCATCGTTATGAAAAACAGGGCCAAGCCATATGGGTAATTTAGCAAAAAGCTTGGGTCACTGTGAAAGATACTGATAAAGTATGAAAAAATCAGCATGTGACATTAACTACACCCCCTCACCCATCCATAGTTAGAACCACAACCAATCCACATACAAAGTCCAATCACCAGAATGAAAAACCATCGTCAAAAATCCAGCATAGTATAAACTGGTAACAGTTGATACCAGTACCTTCTAAAGCTGATTGCTGCACTGGCGACTGCTCCAGAAAAACCTTCAAACTCCTCAAGATGTTCTGCTGCCGCAGGAAGTAAAGTATTTTCTTTGCATAGTACTTCAACGTCAAGCTTTTCCTGAGAAAGAGGAGTAGAACATCATTGTGTCGCGTACAAGGAGGTGCAGATAGCATATTCTTTAATAGTTGAATGCGGGGATGTTGCATTAGTGCAGTAGTGTAGAGACAGGCCCTCACCATTTGTCTGAATTGAGGATGAAGAGCAGTTCGTCTTCACAGAAGTGTTCAGGGGCCCCCAGTGACTGGATCTCTGCAAAGCTATCCCCCAGCACCTGGCCTACACACGGCTGGGTCACAGAACTTCGAGTAAGTTCAATGTAACAAGTCATACACATCCATCTTGACTCATGTACATCCTTGTGTACATTAGAGGGTTGAAGATATGGTATTGTGCCTAGAAGTAAGCTTTTACAGTACTATTGGTTGTGTTATCCTTGGTTGTAGATAAGGCTACTTACAACTTCAGTGAAGAATCTCTTCGAGATGGATTCAACGGTCCGTCTGATTTGTAAACCAACAGTATGTCTTGTTCTGTATTCCCTCAGCCAATCACAGCACTCATTGTGACGGTAATATTTCTGCAATCTCGGCCATCTGTTGAAAGATTGGATTAAATCTTGTAACAATTACTATACCTTTTTGCAGTTATTACATAATGACTGATATATTTTATGGACAGTATGCAATACAAAATCTGTTAAACATTCAAGGTCACACAGCTTAATATATGAGATGGTCGTATCATGCAATTCAAACGTTTATTTGTATTGTTTGAAGTTTTTGCAAGACAATGATTTGCAATCTCATTATACCATCTGCATCATTGGCCTGACGTAATGAATTTGGTGCATCAGCACTGATATCTGACAGCTCTTCCGAAGCTCGCATAACGCCCTTTAGTTGGTTTCAACGGATCAAGAGCCTTCATGTACACCCACCCCCCAACTACATCCCCGAATTGTAACGGCAATCATATACAAATAAGATAACTGCACAACATCGACCCGGGAATCATTACCTGAGTCTGTATTGGTGTCCCCAGACTTTACCCCTTCCATGACACACGTCGCGGAGCCGCTTGCAGGTGCATGACGCGTTGCAGATGTCGTCATGGCTGAGGAGAGGAAAACACAGGATATGTTCGAGCAACTCGGCCGGTAGATCCGTCAGTTTTTTGGTTTGAGTCTCGGAAATAACTCCATTTATACCTAAACACCCATCTGCAGATACAGACGACGCCATCTTTACTGTTTACCCCGATTACCTAATTTCATAAGCCCCACCCCTTTATGGCGCAGGGGGCTGGGTCATGGGAGAGGCTTGCGGCGTATAGTACAATTTGATTGGTCGCTGATCCAGACAAGGGGCGGGTAGGGCCTGGTTCAGAGGGTCTGAGCGTGCAGGGGGCTGGCCTTCTTTTCCCTAGCAGAGTTTTAAGGGAGAGATAGGCACCGCCCACCTCGCGTCCGGATGCTTGGATACAACAACTCGCCACCAAAGGGAAACTTGGTGGCGTTAGCTTGTAGCACTTCTCCTCGTCTGTTGTTGTAATTGTGCTGTTTTTATGGCACCGTAAGATAAGATACGCCGTGCACTTAACACTAGAAACATAGCGGACACATAACGGTCCGAGCATTGAAATTGATCATTAATAGCTTGTTTTAATCTCATGTAATAACATGGTTAATACTGGATGGTCACTGACTACTTTGTAGCTAACGGAAGCTAAGTTAGTGTTAAAGTTTATGTGGACTTTAAACATCTTACGTTTGGTAGGAAATTAACGTAATGGCAATGGAAATACGCATACTTAAGGGACATATTAATGGTGTTTTGGAGAATTGTGTTTTAAATTAGGTAATAGTTAATAGTGAATGTGTTGCAAACAGGATCCATGTCCCAGTTTGGGAGCCTGAAGATAACGTAGATCTGTCAGACAAGTGATGTGTAAAGACTGCTCCTCAAACACATAACGACTGGCAGACATCTGGTGTGACTCGTGTTATGACCCCCTGTCGAAGTTAGAACGGACACCTGCCATGGCAAGCGCTATAGCAGCCAGACTGATGGCCCTCAGCACGCTGAGGAGAAAACAAGCCAAGAACTTCACTGTCAGGATCTGCACCATGGAGTCAGACCTGGAGTTCAGCTGTGAGGTAGGTTCGCTATCACTCCTTTTTAAAACTTAATGTTACTGACAATGGCTCCAATACCACACGCAAAAACGTGTCCCTCACTTCCCATGAGAAGGATGACATCAGCGCTTCCAGCTCATCTGTTTCTCATCTTTATTTTAATTTAATTTAAATTTTATTATTGGATTCGATTCAGCTTTAACTATTTTAGATGTTTCCACGTGTGTGCGTTCTCATCCAACAGAAGGTGGCAGCAGGTATCCAATATTATAGTTATGGCCTGGACTGCAATAAGGAACAGCTCTCGGCAGTGGACTATAACAGTCTATAACACTGGTCCAAATTGCAACCTAGGCCTTTTACCAATCAATGTAATTGCAGACACTATATTATACTATACCATACTATACTATATACACTATATTAACCATGGTCTATCTTTCAATTGAAATGTGATGCAATTACAGAGCAAAAAGGGAATCAAAAAAGACTTCAGAAGGCTGTCTATATTTAAAGGGGTGGGAGATCCAATGTGCTCAGTTGGTAATTATGGTAGTATGTCAATTGCAGGTTTGCGATTTCTATTTTCTGAGCTGTGGAGACAATTGTATCAATTATGGCTTCTGTAAATAGCAATTATTGGGGTTTGGCAGGCATTCGGATGATTTCATTTGTCTAAAAATGTTATGTTGAATTAGACTTGTCGTCTTGTAAGTCTTGTATTTATTGTAATGTTGCCCTATGATATGCTTACAATTCAGCATAATAAAAAGAGGATTTGGAATAATTTTATTCCAAAGCAACAGGATTAAAAATGACCAATATGCTCTCTGCTCTTAGTGAGACTGGTCCCTCCAGCCTTCATCCCCATAGTGGTCAGTACACCTTTGTGTGTGCACCATCTCATTTACAACAGATGAACAAGGTCTAAATTGAATGCTAGTGCAGCATGCGTTGCCATCTCATCAATGCATGTCACACCATTGGATACATGGATAACCTTTCAGATTCAGTTATAATTCTACCTTTCTTTTCTGTATTGTTTACCAATGTGGTCGTGCGTTGCAGGTGAAGTGGAAAGGAAAAGACTTGTTTGACCTGGTCTGCCGTACGCTTGGTTTGAGGGAGACCTGGTTCTTTGGGCTGCAGTATGAAATCAAGGATACAGTAGCTTGGCTTAAGATGGACAAGAAGGTATCAAAGTGATGTTTATCATTGGTCTGAAACTATTGTAACTGCAACCAATTCATATTCATTTTGGTTTTAATCACTTAATTTTTTCAGATCAGCTAATTATTTCAGTTTATATAATGTTATAAATCAAATCAAATCACAAGTTACACTCCAAGGGATGTCTTGTTAGCTTTTTTAGTATTCAAGACAAGTATGATATATTGAAACAGAAGAAAACCCATTGTATTCATTAAGATAATCATTTGAAATGGAGAAAAGCTTATAAAGCATTTCTACACTTGTATGCTGCACATACTTGGTATCTTTTTAATAAGTAATTGGGGCAGCATCCGTTCACATCGGTTTACTCGACTGTAGGTTTTGGATCAGGAGGTCCCCAAGGAGGAACCAATTATCCTTCACTTCCTGGCAAAGTTCTACCCTGAAGATGCAGAGGAGGAGTTGGTGCAGGATGCTACACAGCACCTCTTCTTCTTGCAGGTAAGCATCAAAGACCTATCCGTTTCTATTTCATTGTCTACTTCAATAACTTTAAGGACTTCAAAATGATTCCATAGAGACTTCTCAAGTTTTTCACCCATTCAACACTACAAAGGTTTTTACTTTTGAAGGCACTATGTGGCTTTTTTCTGTGGAACTTTGTCTCTGGAGATATTTCAGTTCTTTCGGGTAAAATAAATGACGACAATGCATTCATACTGTCGAAGGCAGTCTCTTGTAGAGAATATCGTGTATATTCTTGCTACTAGCTGAATGTTTTGGGACCACTTCTGGCTGTATCTTTGACCCCTTTGTAATGAATTTTAATTTAGTGTATGGATGAAATCATGCCATCTTTATCAAATGTTCCCACTAGTTGATGAAAATCAGAGTTCTGCATCACAGCTGCAGTATTTCCGCTGCCTGTTTCCCCTGTAGCCAGCAGGGGGCAGGCAGGATCAACGTTGCGTGAGCACTTGTTGCTGGCAAATTGTATCGTACCAGGGGTGGAGTGAGACTCACTTCAGCCCGGGAGTTACATTATGCAGACAGGTCCACCCCAATTATGGGGAGTGGACAGCGGGGCTTTTTCTATGTACAAGCGACTGAACACTGAATTTCCCTGCAATATTGCTCCTAGAAGCTGCATCCTATCCTTTGTTGCACTCAACGTTGTCCAGTGTCCACACCTGTAGCTGTGTTTTCTCTGCTACCTACTTGCCCTGTCTTATCAGCATCACCCCGCTGACTCAGTTCTGTGGCTGCAAAAAATATATAATCTGTGGCTACATACATTCTACCACCATTCAACATTTGTACTGATAATCATACTGATAGTGATGGTCAACTAGCTTTTTTTTTTCTAAAATCTGCCCAGTTTCATTTTCTCCATTGCTTACTCCCATTTATTTGTTATAGCCCAATGACCAAGCTGGCCAGCTAGTGATCAAATAAAAATTGGGGAAAGCTTTTATTTGAAATGTGACATAATCATGACACATAGTTGGATCTAATGCTGAATTCCGAGCTCCCTGTTTTGACTTCTAGCATTTCACCTGCAGCGTCGTCTGCAGCGCCTGCTCGGAATCGGATTATATCCGTTATTTTCAGGCATTTCGCTGCATCCTCCTCCAGTGCTTTTTTTTCTTTTTAATTCTTGCCTTCTCGGCACCACCTTTCTCTTTTCTCTTTTTGCTGTCCATCACTTGCAACACAATGTGTATACCGTTTCCAGGATAATCTGTACACTCTCTGTGAGCCATGATTAAGGACCCAGCGGGAATACTCCCGACTCTCCCGATTACCACACCGCCACTGTATCGGACAGATACCCTATCGTCCGGCTTCTGATTGTGCCCAGCCATGTGGAATCAATGCACGACATATTATCAATGCCCTTTTCTAACTGCATCTAACTCTCAAGGGAGTTTTATGGAACCCTGGCAAACTATTCCGCTTGCAGCAGATCTGATTTGTAGCCGTGCTCCTGCCACCAATTTCGACCGGCTACATTTAGTAATTACCAATTAGGCTTTAAGGGCTCAGTTATTGGCCCAGTTAAGGTAACGTATTCCCCATGGGCTGGCCGTCCCCCACGGCTTTATTGTCGTATCCAGTCCACTGTGCTGGTTTACTTGCCTTGTGTTCACTCAGGGTCTGGAAGTGGACGCATTTGTCTTCATCCAGACGTATAACAAAGTCACTCTGTCCTTAATCCGTTTAGAGTCAGTCTGAGTGGTTCATTTATTAGCATGTATTTTTTGACAGAGGGAAAGAGAGAAAAGCGCTCCGCAGAAGATTGACTCAGCACGCCGCCCGCCGGCTCGCCGAGTTGCTTAACAATGGACGTGGTCGGCGGCGGCGACGCGTGGTGGAGAATACAAATGACCGGTGGTCCTGTGACGCCCGGCTCCTCGTTACTCTGCTCATTAAGCCTCATGATGCCGGGGGATGGACTGGTGTCACGGGCGTGACGGCTGCATTAGCGCCTATCAAGAACCCATCACTTTCTTTCCTCCACACATGCGCTCGCTTGCGGCCATACACACCGTCATACGTGCGCGCGCAACTACACATGTGCACACATACACAAATCCGCATCTGCCCTGCGGCAGCACAGCCTCATTTGTAAAGCAGATTGGAAGCGTCGGCCTCTTCCCACAATTAGGGAGCTGTCAGACCCGGGCCACGACACCTGTGTTACTTCACACCTAGACAAGACTGCACAAATGGCTTTCCGAATGATAAGCCCCCTAGCCGTAACAGGCTACAGCCTGGTTTCTTTGTGTTTGGATCCAGGCTTGTTTGCTGACAGAACCACTGGGTAAAGCCACGCAGGTTGATCTGAGCTGTTTCTGTTGACAATGTTGGATAGAGAGCAACGATTACAGGACTAGTCATTTGTTTATCTCATAATCGTGCTCTGTTTACCAGCATGAAAACGGTTTTAGAGAAGATTAAGTGTGATTTAAATGCAGAGCATTTGGGTTTGATAAGCAGTTACTTTAATTTTGGCTAACGGGTCCCAATGTGGCCATGGTTACTGAACTAAATCAGCTTGTCGATATCGGCTTGTTCTGTATTTTCAATTTAATCCCCACCCTGTAGCTGTATATGTAACTAGGATGTCATGACACATGTACCTGAGTGTGCTATGTGTCTGGGTACGAGCGGAGAGCGTGTTGAGACCAAACTGGGATTTAGCAGGAGTAGATTTGAGGGTTTTCAATAATGCAAAAGTGGATGAATGCTTGCTACTTTCCCCACTTTCCTACTGTGATGAAGAGGTTTGGCTTTGAGGCCCAACCTAATTGACTGCTGCGACCAACAGACTCTTTGCTCTCTCTGCCAGGTAAAGAACAAGATCCTGGAGGAAGAGATCCACTGTCCGCCTGAGGCCTCTGTGTTGCTGGCTTCTTACGCTGTCCATGCCAAGGTGAGAGCCTCTCGCTGTCCGCTACTGGCAGGCCTGTCTTCTATATCTATATCTGGTCACCCTTCTGCCGTCTACATGCCCATCCTACCAGACATGTATACCTTTCAGTTATCTTTGAAGATCCAGAATAGTCAGACCCACCCATAATCATAAAACCCTTGGACACTGCGCTCACAGGAAAATCTAATATGGAGATACTGCACTGGTTACACACTACTGGTTGGTCTGGTTGAGCGATCCCATCCCCACCTTCACATCAAATCCCAGAGAAATTCATGAGGCGACATGACCTCTTCTTGACAGGTGGTAAAACTACAATCGCTCCCCATTAAGATCCCGCCCAGCTATCCCATGGGATTTTTCTCACATGAAGCTAAAAAGGATCAAATGGTTTTAGGGAGTAGAGAAAGAAAAGAAAGTGTAACTCTTGGCCCAACAACTCTCAATCTGCACATGGGGGAACAAGGGTCCAGTGCCTGTATTTCTTTGGAGCCATAGTCCACTCGGATCAGCGCTGATATGATTAAATCGGCATAATAAGGCAGGAGTCAGGTCCTGATTAACTGCGGCCGCTGCTGAGCGCTCCAGGGTCCTCCTTACTGATCCAACTTGTTTTTGTGCAGAAATCAGTGAATAGACAGTGTGAAGTATATTGGTTCTCCGTCAGATCCCTGACTCATTGTTAATGAAGTGATTACCCCAGCCAGGAAGGGAGCAGGGAGCTGTGTGCGTGTGTATTGATGTGTAATCCATAGACTGTGTATTGATGTACGAACAAGGTATTTTTTTCTCATAGATTCATTCAGGTGAGGACAATTACTTTGCAATCAGTTCCCAATCAGAGCACAAAGTGGCAGATCATTCTGCGCAAACGTAGTGGAAAGCCTAGTAGCAGCAATGTTAACCTGCGTGAGTTGAAGAGACCTAGTAAATCAATGTAATGATGGGATAAGTTATTTAGGGTTTAGATCCATTTTTTTTCCTTGCACGTGGGGACTGCGGGCGTCTGCAGAGTGGGTCTATATTCTTATCTAAAGAAATATTTTAACATGGTAGGCCATAATAAATCCAGACAAATGCTGTCAAAATCCCTCAATGCAAATGCTTTCAGGCTTTGAATGCTATTATGTCTAAAAATCTGTCTCTTGATATTTGCTAAAGGACCATGGCTAATATATTCTTATCCGCCTAGACTTCAGAACCCTCCCATTTTTACCATGTGTTTATTTTATGACAATACCACCAAGTCAATACTATCCAGGTAAACAAAGCTCTGTTCACTCCACCTTTCTAAGAGGGTTCTTTCCTCACTTGGTATTCTGCGTGGCTACACCGTTTCAGGGCTCTGATGACCTCAAACTCTGGTAAATGCAGGGTTTGTCTGGCCATAGCACGGCCACAGGAGTGCAGAACCATACGCTGTGGTTTTGGAGGTCAATTATGGGGTTGCAGCGAGATGATTGGGCAGCTAGCAGCATTATATTAATCTCTCTACACCTGAAACCATAACCTTGATGACAACCCAGGTTAGGCTCCCTTTAGAGATTTAATAAAAACAGGAAGGAGGGGGACGTCATCCATAACCATCAATGAACCAACCAAATTTTGTCGTGGGACGGACCGTTGGGCCGTCTGTCTGTCTGTGAGCAGGATATCTCAGAAGGTTGAGCATGGATGTGGGTTCAGTATTGCTGTCAGCATCCCCGTATGTATTACTGCGGTGTGCATTACGGTGCACCCACTTCAGGTGTAGGAGCAGAAAGCTTGGGAGGATCATTTCAAAACACCCAACCCATATCTCTCTCCATAGGCTCGTGGCTCAGCCTTTTCGAAGTCTAAACATGGTCAATTATTCAGGGATAACAAACAAACAAGTTAGAAAAAGCTGGGGGGGGGAACGAGAGAGGATAGGTGGGAGCTGTGTGGAATGCCCCTGGGCCGTAACATTTTGTGAGCCAGCGTGTTAGTGATCCAGACTCGGCTTATTTTCCTGCTAATTGAATACAGTTCAATTTAGAGAAGCACGACTGTCCCACAGCGGAAGTTTAGCTTAAGACAAAAGGGATTTGCAACAGCAGTGCAATAGAAGCACCCGATAAAGTGACTCCTAGCAAAATAACGTAATGCATAGCTCTGCACTAGAGTTCGAGCCCTCCAAGGCGTTGTAGATGAGACGGCGAAGGCTGCAGAGAGCAATTCACACAGACACGCAACCTGATTGATGCATCTTGAACCTTACCGATAGCGGCTTACATAGTAGAGGCACAGGCCCCGCACGGGAATGGTTGTTGATTCAGTTGAGCGAAACGGAGTGGCAGGTTTCCATGACAACATGCAATTAACGGTGAACTTGACAAAGCGCGCGAGTGAGGAATACGTTTAGAAAAGGATATCGACGCGGCATTGAAGATGTCGTGTGCCATAGCCTCGTAAGACCACCCGGATGTCGCAATTTCACCTTTTGCTTCTGCGAGTACCAATCTACCCACCCAGATAGAGTTTCAGTTCACTTTGAGTCTGCCTTGTGTATGAAAAGTGCTATATAAATAAAGTTGCCTTGCCTTGCCTTCATGAGGAGCAAGGAGCACTGCAGTCTGCCGGATTTAAAATGATAACCGCAGAGCCCGAGGAAGGTGTAGCAATCTACAGAGCAATCAAAACACTTCTAGTTCGAAATATAGACAGAATAACGATGTTAAAGGATTAACAGGAACATTCACAGAAGGCTTTCCTCATATTTAAACATGTTTTAGCTTTACTTCGCACCGGGTTTGGCAAGAGCGAAAAGAGCACTAGCATCACAAAGGCCGTTGGGGTATTTGAAAATCAATTGCTGCCTGCCAAGGCCATACTGATATTAATTTTGAAACCCAAAAATAAATATGAGACAAAAACTCACTTAAAGCCAAATGTGAACACCTCACAATTTAATCTGCCGTAGCAACTACATCCAAACTGGATGACCTCCTGTCTGGACCTTTCACATTTGTTCGAATGGCCCTCTGCAGGGGGTCAATGTGACATTACCAGATGGCCCTGGCCGTCCACACCGCTGACTCCTAACGGTTTCGGGGAGCTTTCCCTGACCCAGAGCATTTGCTCATAAATGGAGAAAAGATGAGCTAATACTCCACATGTTCCTGTTCGCTGTTTCCGCAGATAAAGGCCAATGCTCCTCTGGTCTCAGATGTACTACTCTGGTCACCCATAGGAGGCTGGGATCAAACACGCATGCAGAGCGAACCTCAATTAAGCATAGCAGAGATTTAGTGCTTTAACAAGGATTTATAGAAATGTGTCCGTAAGCAGCTTAGGAATCCATCTTGCTTGAAGAAATAAGCAAAATAAAGCCATTGCAAACACGGGAAAACAAGACCACAAACAGAGACAGACGTCTGGACAGGATAATGGAATCACAAGCCAAGAGCACGTCCACCCACAAACAAGCCACAACTGTCTCCTGTCACAGGCTCAGACAGATAAAAGGAAAATAAAGCAGCAGACCTAATTCCATTCTCAAGGACTTCCACCATAGTCTTGAAAAACTATAGCTTGGTTCCAGCTCGTCTGAGCCTGTCAGCTCGTCAGCCTGACTGCATGTGGCCCACCGGTGTTACCGTAGGTTGGCAGCAGCGGTGAAGTGGTACTGTTGAATGACTAGGTTCCGAACAGTGATTGGGCCGTGTAGGCCCGAGCTGCTGGTCACCTGATTGCATATTGACCGCCATTGGGTGTACCTGTGTTTGCCTCTGTGTTAGCCTGTGTACCTGGGTGTACCTGTGTTAGCCCGTGTACCTGAGTGTACCTGTGTTAGCCTCTGTGTTAGCCTGTGTACCTGGGTGTATCTGTTTTATCCCGTATACTGGGTGTACCTGATAAGTACTGTGTACTAATCAACGTGGCCTTGTCGGGCTGTGTACTATGCAACGTAGTGTGTGCACTAGGGAACGTAGCCGTTGCTAATGTAGCCGTGCCTTGTTTCTGTTCTTCCTGTAAATATTTCAGTATGGTGATTATGATGCCAAGCTTCACAAGCCTGGCTTTCTGTCCCAAGAGGAGCTGCTGCCTAAAAGAGTAAGTGACTTTCCGATTTTTGCGTTACATTTTACCGTCCTCCCTTCCCTCATCTAGGTTGATGTTAAGCAACGACAGCCTGAACATGATTCCGACTCTTTCCTGAGCAGCTGCGGCTGTGACTCACGCAGCCGGCTCTTCTTGTTCATCTAGTGTATTTTAGTGGCTACCTCTGCTTTCCAGGTGATTAACTTGTACCAGATGACTGCAGAGATGTGGGAGGAGCGGATCACGGCGTGTTATGCCGAACACCGCGGCAGGACGAGGTAAAGGTTGTGAAAAGGTTGACCGTTTTTAGTTTTTTTTTTTTGTCCCTCCCAAAATGTATTGCTGCACAATCCGAATCAATAGATGGACCCGAGGCAAAGAAAAAGCCAGTCAAAGAGGCCCCAAGGGTTGTGTTACCTATCGGGGAATGGAGTGGCATATTGACTGAGCGCTGGCTGTTCCATTGTGGCGGGTCGAGGTGATGGGACACAAAGAGAAAGTGAAAGTAGGCTCTGCTGTGCGCGAAGCCGGTGGGCTCCCGGTGTCTCGTGGGAGGCGTTGGGCTTTGGATGGGGGTTATTTACAACATGCAGCAATTTGCAATGCATGTTGTTATGGTGAAACGCTGGAAGCATTTGCAAAAAAAGTTTGTTCAGTGCGTGTCTCACGCTTTGTTCCGTTGACAAAGTGATATGAGATCTAAAAATGTTTCTCCATTGTAGATACGTTGGTTGTTTTTTTTGGATTGCTTAGAGATGACATATATTACACGTTTGACAGCCACTGTTGTCTTACAGCTTGTTTATACATTTACAAACCTATTATGGTGTCATTCCCCTTTGGACTCTTTTGCTCAGCCACCGTGCGATATGCCCTTGTTGTTTTTGTTTTGATGGTGGCATCTTAGACACTAAAGCTTAAACTCAAGAGCATGTCAACATCGCTATGTTGACACACGTGCGTGTGTGTGTGTGTGTGTGTGTGTGTGTGTGTGTGTGTGTGTGTGTGTGTGTGTGTGTGTTGTTTTCACTCTAGTGTTATGAGTGTTCGAGCAGGATGAATTAGTCTCTCTCCTATGGTGCATGACCTCAAAATCTTGTTAATAGAATTACGCCTGTATTTGTGTGTCAGGGCTTGTGTGAGCACATATCTGTGAGCCACTCCAATGGGTTCAGCCTCCCTGCCTCTAGATGACACCGTTTCCTACATCAGCATATACATCAAGCGTGCCAGACGTCTGTCTCACACTCTCAACGGGATATAAACCTTTCTCTGATCTTCTTGCTACCCTCCTCTGACGTCCTCCATCCCACTGACTATATTTTTCTCTTTGAACCAGGGACGAGGCTGAGATGGAGTATTTAAAAATAGCCCAGGACCTGGACATGTATGGAGTCAATTACTTTTTCATCCGGGTGAGCCACTTACCCTTATCAGGCTAAGCCCATATGTCATTTCGAACACGAAATGATTATAGCCGCACCATGTTCCGCACTCTATTACACTCTTAACCGTTTGATTTATTTCTTCATACAACTGGCACTGAAAATGTCACTCTCTAATGGGTTGCATTATCGGGGGAGGGTGAACAATTACTATTATATTATTTATCCATTTTATTATTTATGTTGGTGTTGAATAACAGTTCAGGGCCATACGCCGACTGTGATTGATACCCGTAGGTAAGAGGAAAAAACAACCTTCCTCCTGCAAACCAACAGGCAAACAAACGAGACATTTGAGAATAGCACAACACCAATCCCCCTGTGTCCCGGGGTTTCGGGGAAACAACGGCCCAGTGTGCCGGGCTCACAGCTGGCCTCGTTCAGAACTCGGACTAACAAATGGCCCCCGCCAAAACATGGCACCGTTCTACCGCCCGCCGGGGGGGGGGGCCTGCAGAGGGGCCCCTGAGCTGCCCATTAGAGTCTGTCAACAGGTGTGTGGCAAAGGCTTCCAACTCACACGCCGCACACTCTTTTTGTCGGTAGAATAAGAAGGGGACAGACCTGCTGCTCGGGGTGGACGCCCTGGGCCTGCATATCTACGAGCCCGACAACAGGCTCACGCCCAAGTGCTCTTTCCCCTGGAACGAGATCCGAAACATCTCCTACAGCGAGAAGGAGGTGAGCCGCTCACCCCCGGCCGCTGCACTTGATGGCCCAGCCCGCCTTTTTACTCCATGTCTTTTGTATGCAAATAGGAGAAAGGTGACAATTATGGTGAGGGTTGTAATCAATTATTTTCCGTTCACCTTTATAGTTCGCCATCAAACCACTGTATAAGAAAACCAACGTTTTCAAATTCAACTCCTCCAAGCTGCGGGTCAACAAGCTGGTGAGTGAATACTTTATTTATAGATGTATAATATATGTGAGATATATACTTTTATATCTCTCTGGTATATTGTGAATTTTTATCCTTCCTGGGTTTATTTTTTGTTATCGTATTGGAGAAGCACCCCTCTGTCTTTCACGCCAAGTCTAGGGTGGGTCACGGCCAAGCCTAATTGTTCTAGCTGGTCACTCAATGAGGTTACTCAATATATTCCTACAGTCTTACACATGATGTATCACATGCACGCCGATTCACAGGCACCCGGAGCCCATTTATATTTATAAACTGTTTGAACTTCATGCTATAAAAATGAAGGCTACCATCACTACACTGCTTTCTAAACATTAAACCTCAATCGCTCGAATGGACATCCGTTAAGCGTCCATCGAGATCCTGTGCAGGGCACCTGAGGCAATGGACTGACTAATGAACGAAAGGCCTCCCGTCTGTCAGATCCTGCAGCTGTGCATAGGGAACCACGACCTGTTTGTGCGCCGGCGTCGGGTGGACTGTCTGGAGGTCCAGCAGATGAAGGCCCAGGCCCAGGAGGAGAGGGCCCGCAAACAGGTGACCACCTTGGGACGGGATCCCGCAGGGATGGGGAGGAGCGTGGAATCAATTGGTGATTGTCTTGTTGCTGTGACGATGCCGTTTGGGAAATCACTCTGCAATTTTTTTTTACTTGTATTTGAACTTTTAGTTTTCGCAGGCGCGTTTGTGGGGGTGTTGGTGTGTGTGTATGGGGGTGTGTGTGTGTGGGGGTGTGTGTTGGATGAGGAGAATGATGTAATGCAGTCCTAGGCAATCGAGATTCTTCCACCGTCTGGGTGAGCCGTCTATTTAATCTTGCCGTTGGGCTGTTTGTTGTCGTGTACTGACATTTGAGCCTATTTTTGATTTTGCACTTTTGGCTGCGCCTCGTCAAACCACGGCATGCTGAATTAGGTTTCCATTACAAGATGATAGGCAGCAAGCTGTGTCGAATCACGCTGGAGGTGGACCATCTCCGTTGTCGGGCCAAAGCCAGGCCGACCCGTCTCCAAGCAGGCTGTGGTAACCCAAGCCCTGCCTGCCCTTTGGAGCACAAAGCTCGCTCTCAATTTGTAAGAAAAATCGACCTATAAACATACAATAACTGTGCATTCTTGTGTCTTAGACACTATTGAGTTCGCTGGCTTGATACGTTGCCATTTTGTCGTTCTTGTACAACACTATAATAGCATTATTAAAAAGGGTTGCTAAAATGGGACAGATCTCTTGAAGATTAGTCTTGGTCTAAAGACATTGGATGATATTTCACACTATTGGATCGCTGATATTTATATCCTAATACATCCTTCCTTAGACATCGTGTGGCACTCTGGGAAACATGTGTGAAACATTGTCCAATGTGTAAACAGGACTAATATGAAATGAATCGTCCCTCAATGAGCTTTTGATATTAGGAAGCAATTAATGGGGGAATGTGTGTGTGTGTGTGTGTGTGTGAGAGACGCCTTCAGCGGACGGTCCTATTGTAATGAAAAGGCATATCCCAGCCTCGATGGGCGGCCACACCGAGTCCAACCAGGACAGTCATGTGGAATGGAAAAAGGCTATCATTTTCTGTTTCTGTCCATCCTATTCCCTCTATAGATCAATATATGGCAGGAGGTATAGTAGTGTCGGCTGACGAAATAGATTGTTAAAGAGTGCAAACGAGGACATTATCTCATGTTCAAACGATCACTGACATCTGTTTCTCTGTCATATAGCTGAAATATCTCCCACTCAATTTATATTTAATCTTTAAAAATCCTATGCTTACATCCCTTTGCCCCCATTTCACCTCTTTGCAACATCCAGTACATCTACGGCTCCACGGTTTAAAAAAGGAATCTGCCTGATTGACTGAACCTGCCCAATTATGGTATTGGCAGACCTGCACAGTAATCGGTTTGCAGGGGGAACCTGGTTACTGTTGCTATCCAGGTGAGGGATTAGCATAGCGTATACCCATCTACTCGCCACTGCGGTACCCGGACCCACGCAAGCAGGTGGAACCGACAGGTGTGCTGAATCCAACCGTAGCGTTGGAAGAGAACGGAGGTTCATCGGTGAAAGACATCGGGACAGATATTCCCGCTCTGTCATTCATCTAAAACAGGAAGCGAAGGGCATCATTAGTGCGGCTCCAAACTTTGGAAACCCCGGTGCCCTGGCGTGCGCACGGCAGAAACTAAGCTCTGGGTTTTTATTTTTCAGTTCAGCGGCACGCCGCTGAAATAATGTGTTCCTCCCTCTGCCTGGCAGCTGGAGCGCCAGCGGTTGGAGCGGGAGAAGCAGCGGGAGAAGCATCTCCGGGAGGAGGCGGAGCGCGCCCGCGACGACCTGGAGAGGAGGCTGATGCAGCTCAAGGAGGAGGCGGACATGGCCAACGAGGCCCTGGTGAGAGAACATCAGCTCTCTGGTATTGAAGTGCTCCCTCTCTCTTTGCTCCACCCCCCC
>JAOPUD010000140.1:13886843-13897362 GCA_027122715.1 Trisopterus minutus | reverse complement strand
TATTAAAATAAATAAATACGTTTTTTATTTTAAAAGAATATTGATCCAAAATAACTACTTTTTAGAATTTCCCACCTTTATTTATTAAATGGCACATTTCCATCGGGTGCGTTCATATATAAATGGGTCATAGGGTTAGCCCTATCTCAGACAACACAAGTAGCGAGCTTCATCTATATTTTACAGACATATTTATCTATTCATTTATTTAATTTTGAACCAAATGCCATTACATGCAAATCATGATATAAAACGGTTGGCAAACTATTCAATATGTCCTACCACCTGAGACACATTTTTGATTATTGTAAAGTACGATAAAATGGTACTTACAAATAGACATAAATACAGTGGTAAATCAAGCATATTTATACGCATCATATAAAATGAATGCCAACGCATTGTTATTATACTATGCTTGTTCATCGTTAGTGCGTGTATCAGTAATATTTATTTTAATATTTTATGTATGTGTATTGCCTATTAGTATTATTTTGTATCATTATTAAGTATTGTTGTTAATTACTATTATTGTTGAAAACGGAGGAAAGGTATCAAGTAAACTAAAATTAGACGCTCAAGTGTAAACACATAATTGTCTGCCCCGTTTGGTAGGTTAAAAAAGGATACCAGTACATTATGATTACTTTTTTAGAAATGCATTCAGTTTGTGCGAATAGGCCTCAAGGGGCGGACTTCTAAAATGTTAGCCAATGGTAACTCGCGTCGAAACAACGTTCTTAACCTACTATTTGTCACATCCGGGTGAGCGATTTGGGTGAGTGTATTATGGCCACTGCAACAAAATATATTTGGATGAATCAAATGTTATATCTATCTTTTTTTTTAATGACCTCGAATCTAATCATTCCATTGACACGTACAATAGGATTTGACTAACACTTCACCGTCTCCCGTCGTTTTGTTTCAATAAACCGGTATGGCTAGCTAGTGGACTAGCATACAGCTACTTCTAGCAAGCTAATATCAATGTCCGGGTTTGTTGTAATAGACAATCCACGTTGTAATCCCAGTCTGTACCAATACATATTGGCATTGCTTTAATTTAACTCATACGCCACTGTTTTTTCTGAATATATATTTTGATATAACAGCCGCGAAGATGTACGGAGCTATTCGGATGCTTCTGCAGGTGTTCTTTGCCCAGCTGCTCTGTGGGTGGGTTCTGGGTTCAGAGCTCACATTTGAGCTGCCAGACAATGCTAAACAGTGCTTCTACGAAGACATCATCATGGGCACCAAGTGTACACTGGAATTTCAGGTTTGTATGTTTGTAGTTCTACCTGACGCCAAATGACTTGCCTTCCAAAAATATTAAGGTGTGTTAAGTAACTGCTGTAAAGTGGAAATGTGCAAAATTGTCTTTCTGTATTTCTGTCAGGTCGTGACTGGGGGTCATTATGATGTTGATTGTCGTCTGGAGGACCCTGATGGAACCGTCCTCTACAAGGAGATGAAGAAGCAATATGACAGCTTTACATTCACCGCTGCCAGAAATGGCACCTTCAAGTTCTGCTTTAGCAATGAGTTTTCAACTTTCACGCACAAGACCGTATACTTTGACTTCCAGGTTGGGGAAGACCCCCCATTGTTTCCCAATGAGAACCGAGTCACAGCTCTCACCCAGGTAGGTGGCTTTTTCAGTTGGACACAAATTAAAATTGTATTTCCTTGTTGAGGAAACCTCAAGCAAAACATAATTTCAAACAACCAATGCTTTTGATCAGTGAGACAATTCAATTGGGCTCTAACGGCGGGTCTTTTCGGGTCTGTTACTTTTTTTAATAAAATGAATATTCTAATATTTAAGCAGTAGTGGGAAGCATTATACAACCAAAAACGTATTTTGGCCCTTCCTCTAAAACAGCTTAACTTACTTTACTTATAAGCTAATTGTCCTAGGTTGGTGAGAAGAGATCAGATACAGAGAAAAAATGTGAACGTGAAATAAACACAACAAAACAATTTCTGTAAGCTAACAACAACGTGTTAACGGAATGATTTTTATTAGAATTGTATATTGCCAAATGTTCAAAACGGAATCATTGTTATCGCCTTTATGTTTTTACTGGGCATACTACAATGGTTTACCCAAAAGAGTGGCCCATTACAGAGATTACAATGTGACGTGTATGACGCTCTGTCTATAAGCGTACTTTCCCAACAGTAATATTGCCATTTCAAGGTTTTAAACCCTTCAAAACCGTTTCCCTGCATCAGTTTCCCACGGCAATGTTTATTTTAGATTTGCCCCTTTCCTTCTCTTATTCCTTTGTTCTTTTATTGAGCTCTGCTTGCTCTGTGCTGGTTGCAATGTGTGTTTCAGGCAGAGCTGGGATGGGATGTTTCCTAGACGTCTCTATATTAGCCCTGTGTTTCAGCTCCAATTCAATGCACCATGTGAATCTTTCTTCCTGTATTCTAACATATAACCAAAACCTAATTCCCCCCCCTTCCCGTTGCCAGATGGAGTCAGCGTGTGTGTCCATCCATGAGGCTCTCAAATCCGTCATTGACTACCAGACACACTTTCGCCTCCGGGAGGCCCAGGGACGCAGTAGGGCAGAGGACCTCAACACCCGGGTGGCCTTCTGGTCCATCGGTGAAGCCTTCATCCTCCTGGTGGTCAGCATAAGTCAGGTGGTCCTTCTGAGAAGCTTCTTCTCAGACAGGAAGACCACTACGACACGTGTTGGATCATAATCACCTTGTACTCCTGGGATTGTTTATCACCTTTTGGCTCAATACTTTTTACATTTTAGCAAACCAGTTGGTTTTGTAAATGTTTTCCTTGGTGCTTTATCAGTTCCCCCCCCCCCCCAGTTTATTTCACACTTATTTCATTCAAATGGTGCACCTAAAAACAAGGTTGAGGGAGGTGGATGAAAACATTAAAGATTCAAATTGTTTAATTTCTTCCTCCTTCCATTGGCAAAAAAAACTAACAGCAACGA
The DNA here is from genome assembly GCA_027122715.1 of Trisopterus minutus. Lineage (NCBI taxonomy): Eukaryota > Metazoa > Chordata > Actinopteri > Gadiformes > Gadidae > Trisopterus > Trisopterus minutus. Next base: position 13,894,387 of record JAOPUD010000140.1, on the reverse strand, counting down.
CTCCCTCCTTTCTGGTGTTAAAATTGTAACATAAATTATTATCTCTCAGAACACATATGGCCGACTTCAATGTTTGTGGGCTGCTCCAACGATGATGGAGCTAGCCGGTCAGTTAACATTTTAATCCTTTTTATGTTTCCAAATGAGATTTTACTGAGAGGAATCCATATGTACAGTCATGATGTAACATCCCTGTTAGAACAACCCTTGGTTAGATGTCCTTACATATATGGGAGTTGAAAGTTGTTTTTCTTTATAATTCATGTGTATTTTAGGTTGTGTTTCGAAGTAAAAAATGGATATTAACTACTACAACTTTGTTTTGATGCCTGATAATTTACAACAGCTTGTTAAAAGGGTTTGGGCCTTAACATTAGCCCTTGCTGCGTAATGTATGAATTGCATAAACCTATTTATTCTGTGAGATCAAATCGTCCTCATCTTTCTTAGTTCACTGGTATACAATGTTATTGTATTGTCTGTCAAAGATTGGGATGAGTGTAAAATGTTATTTCAAATTCTCGTTTGAAAATGATAAATCCATTTTTCTTTTTCTTTTGTAAAAAGAAAATGCGTGTTGGGTTTGGAAAGGTTAAGCAACACTACATGCAATTCATATTTTTTAAGGGGATGGCATGGATCTTTAGTGGAATCACGTTGGTAGAGATTTGCTTGCACATGAGTGCATGTTAGTGGGCTGTGACAAAATGTATTGTTTTCTTGCCTCTTCAAAAGCAAGCTGGCAAATGTACAATTAGGATATTGTTTATCCTTTTGGCATCCAATAAGATTTGCTCTGATATACATGGTCTAAATTGTGGTGGTAAAAGGTTAATTGATGGAAACAAAACAATAGATTTCTTATTATTTGGTATTACTTGATTGATCACTATACATGCTTTGTTCCATCTGGCTGTCTTCACAGTTGGCTGGAAATATTCAGTCATCTTTATTAAAAGAAATTGAATTTTTGCCACTTATTAATTGTGTTTATTTAACATTTATTTTGTGCAAAGTATACTTTGGAAACGTAAGACCAAAATCGCAGTTGAACTGCTATGTCTTCTTCAAACATACAGATGGTGCCATTATACTAGGAGTAGCTATACTGGTATTCAAAAGCAATTTCCAACGATTTTCTGACCAACGGTTAGTGGCAGCATATCAATCCATTATGGATGATGAACAAAGCTTTTTAAGCCATTAAAACGCATTTTAGGCGAAAATCCCCACAGTAGTTCTTGTCAATCGGTCTGATTAAAATAGTCGCACTGTAAAAGCTAGGATGCTCTGTGATTGGGCTGTTGACACGTCAATCTTCCAAGTGGGCGAGAGAAAAGACTGCATTGTTTTCGATTTGACAGTACTTAGTCGTGACCGTCGAGGGAAGCAGTGGGTGGACACTGCCCCAGTAATCTTTCCTTCCTCCCGAGACAATTGTCGAGACAGCTTGCCTTCGGATGACATATACTTGTCGTCTCCCGGATAACATCGCCTGTCGTGCCTCGGTGATAAGGAGGGAGAAGCGTTGGTATTTGACATACTGAATTACAGGAGAAACGTCGTTTGTGGCTAAGCTAACCCAGCTAGCTAACTACTGGTAGCAACGAGTGGGGGTGGATTGCTTTTGGCCTTTGTCTTATTTCACACAAAAAGGAACTGGGGAAATAGGATGTCTAATAATGGCGACGATAGGTATGTGTAAAGAAGAAAGACGTTTTGGAAAGTAAAAGTCGATGGCAGCGACGCGAGGACAAAACAGTTTGTAAGTCAGCTAGCTGCTGGGCTAATCAAGGAAGTTGACAACACACGAGCCATTACTGCAAACTATTAGCCGTGCGGAGGGGGCAAGTGGACGTATGTTATGGCATCTTAAGATACTAACATTCAACTGTTAACGTTGATGTTCCTGTCACCAAGCGGAAAACATCATTTGATAGACGTGATTGCCTTTACACCTCGGCTATTCCTGACCGTCGCTCGTAGCTTGCAGTAAACAAAGGGCTCCACCGGTCTTCACCATAGGCTCCACAGTTACATTCACCCATCATTTAGTCACACCATTAAGTGACCGGAGATGGATCTAAAAACGGCAGTATTCAACGCAGCCAGGGACGGTAAGCTCCGGTTACTTCAGAAACTACTAGAGAACAAGGATGGACACGAGGTGACCAAGCTGATGGGAGAAAAGACCAATGGAGCCACCCCACTTCTGATGGCTTCACGGTACGGACACCTGGACCTGGTGGAGTACCTTATCGAGTGCTGTAGCGCGGCGGTCGAGGTCGGGGGTTCGGTGAACTTTGACGGGGAGACGATCGAGGGAGCACCCCCGCTCTGGGCTGCTTCGGCAGCTGGTCACCTGAAGGTAGTCCAGTCCCTGCTGGGCCATGGGGCCTCGGTCAACAACACGACATTAACCAATTCAACCCCCCTGAGAGCGGCCTGTTTTGATGGCCACCTGGACATTGTGAAATATCTGGTGGAGCACAAGGCAGACCTTGAGGTGGCTAACCGACACGGCCACACTTGTCTGATGATCTCCTGTTACAAAGGACACAAAGAAATAGCGCAGTATTTGTTGGAGAAAGGTGCAGATGTTAACAGGAAGAGTGTCAAAGGTGAGTGTCTTTCTTAACACCATCTTCTACTGCATGCACCCTCCCATACATGCTTAACTCACTTTCACGCTCTTTGGCAATAAATTACATGTCTTCTTTACCCGTATGGCTTTCTATAACCACAGAATCGACATGGAACTGTTTTGAAGTTGTGGGATTATAATTTCTGTATTATAATTTTTTTGTTATTGACACATTGCAGTCAAACTGATTTAGATGATGGTATTTCACATTACACAAATTACGAGGTAAACGTTGGTCTTACTTATGCATTGCCAAGTGAATTTTGTTTATACTAAATAAGACACGTTGATGGGGCAAAGCCCTGATGGTAATTGCTTGTTATCATATCTTATGACAGTTTGGCTTATTGGTTCCAAGATTGACTGCCATTATAAACCATAAGGTTCTAAAAGGTGGATATTTACAAAACTATAAAAATATATATCGATAGTTAGAAAAAAAGTACAGTGTAATTCCAAGCTAATGTCAACATTTTAAAAGTGGAATGGAGTCTAGGTGAAAAGTTATGGAAAGAGTAGGGTCCCAAGTAGGGAATAAAGTCTAAAATAACAATAGTTGTGTAATGATTAGGTAACATCGATGATTGTGTCTGCTTCCGAGGGTGACAGTGGCCCGAAGAAACTGCCCTAAGTGGTTTCCCACAACATAAAATAGCTTTTAGCATGACTCCGTGGACCAGATGCTATGACGCGTCATACCTGGCCTCCATCTTTTCCCATGCTGTTATCCTGCTAAGAATGGAACTTGTGTCCTCTATTGATGATCTGGTTTCACATCTCCTGATTTACATGATATTCGGGATCCTTACCACAGGTGCCCACGAGTGTTGACTTGATTTTGAATTGTAGGTGTATGTACCAAAAACTGAAATTGGATAGATAGATAGATAGATAGATAGATATAGCATATTCATCAGTTACCTTTTTTACATTAAAATATTCACTTTAAGTTGCTAATTACTGAGGGGATTCACCCAGCAAATGCTCCAAAGGCTGACTGTCTTGTGATCATGTGAGGGATCAGAATGTGAAGTGTGTATTGTTTTTCAGACCTTATACTGAAGACTACAATTAGATAACTTGTGACTACTGGTTTGGAGAAAATCCCATTTGCTTCCACTGCATTAGTACACAGCACAATTGCTTTGAGTTAATTAACATTTTCTACCTATAGATACATGTATGTAGGTTTTCATAATCCTTTTAGTTTTTACTATATTATTAATTTGTTATTTTTGGCATTCAAGAAAAATGTTTGACATGAGAACTGCACACACAAGAGCTGGCTGGCCAGGGTCCAGGCTTGTACATTACACAAACTGAGGCGGTCAGCACCAGCTGGCACCGAGTGCTGACCCAATAGCCCTTGGGGCCATTTGGTCAACAATAGGATTTTCAATAAGAATGAACTCCATGCTCTGGACCTAATTGTTAACAGCAGTTCTCTGAAGTGAACGCTGGCTATGCATGTCTTTATATACAATTGTTTTGATCGCAAGAGAAATCACAACATCCAATCAGGATCTATAATTTAGCCCATGTCATGACACATCTCCCCATACATTCTTCTGTCTATTCCATTCAATACCATTTCAGTTGTCTGTAGTAGAACTAGGGTTCAGCACACACTCCCACCATGGTGGGACTCACTCTTACAGGCCCGTCTCCTCTTGTCCTCCCCCAGGCAACACAGCCCTGCATGACTGTGCAGAGTCGGGCAGTCTGGAGATCATGCGGATGCTCCTGGCGTACGGGGCGTCCATGGAGCGGGACGGCTACGGCATGACACCACTGCTCTCGGCCAGCGTCACTGGCCACACCAACATCGTGGACTTCCTCACCACCCACCAGAAGGTCTGTGTTCTCCCTCGTTTGTTTTGAGTTTTCCGGTGCGTATAGTGTTTTGTTTCTTGGCGATGGCGTGCCCATTCCGTGGCAACAAGAACATTGTTGGTGCTTGTTTTAAGGATTAATGATGAGCTCTATGGCGTTGTGGACTTCAATTGGAGGATCATCGGAGGCTTGCAGGGCGTGTGGCATGTCACCACTGGTGTAACCCGATCATTTCCTGACGCAAATGCAAACGTGTGCAAGGATTGAACCCACTGCATCACATTTGTCAACATTAATGGATTACCATTATATGAGGAGCTCACCTGAAACCTGTTCACGGTTCCTCAGGCAGCTGCTTGACACGTTTCATAGTGCATTTCTTAGCGATATGCTTTTGGTTGATGTGTTTGCCAGGTGTGTGAGAATAAATGAGGATATTGTGTTTGTTCCAGACGAGCCACAGGGAGAGGATCGACGCCCTGGAGCTGTTAGGTGCCACGTTTGTAGACAAGAAGCGGGACTTGCTGGGTGCTCTGAAGTACTGGAAGAGGGCCATGGACCTCCGCTACATAGACAGTAACAGCATCGTCCAGAAGCCGGAGCCCAAGCATCTGATCATGGCATACGACTACGCCAAGGAGGTGAGGCTTATGTGATTCAATACATTTTTCACAAAGTAAATGATGTTGTCATTCGGGACCAATAATCGTCCTGCTTCATTTTCTTTTGTATTATATTATTAATTAACAATTAAAATTAACAGTGGACATTTTCTTTTTTTTTAATAAACTGAGGCCAAGGTTCAGCCGGACACAGTTTTATAATGTAGAATATTATTTTGAATGATGGTGGTAGTCAGTAAGCAGCATGACCATCTTCTCTTATGCTAACCCAGTTGGCGGTCGGTGACACTGACTCTCCTGTGTCCGTTTTTTTTCCAGGTCACCAACGGCGAGGAGCTGGACGGCCTGATTTCTGACCCGGACGAGATGCGCATGCAGGCCCTCCTGATCCGGGAGAGGATCTTGGGGCCCCAGCACCCGGACACGTCCTACTACATCCGCTACCGTGGCGCGGTCTACGCCGACTCGGGGAACTTCGAGCGCTGCATCAACCTGTGGAAGTACGCGCTGGACATGCAGCAGAGCAACCTGGATCCCCTCAGCCCCATGACGGCCTCCAGCCTGCTCTCCTTCGCAGAGCTCTTCTCCTTCATGCTGCAGGACCGGGCCAAGGGCGTCCTGGGCACCTCGGTGTCCTTTGAGGACCTCATGGGCATCCTGACCAAGAGCGTGCTTGAGATAGAGCGGGCGGTCAAACAAGTCGGGCCGACGCCCCCTGACCCTGCCCAGCTGAGCAAGGCCCTGTCAATCATTCTGCACCTCATCTGCCTCCTGGAGAAGGTGCCTTGCACAGCCGAGCAGGACCACTTCAAGAAGCAGACCATCTACAGGTGGGGCTGTTTCTATGCGTTTGAGAATAAGAATGTCGTTTGGTACAGGATCAGAGTATTACATGCTGGTCCGCGCTCGAGTGATCACCTTTTTTTTTTTGGAGCTCATTGACTTGGGAGAGATTACTCAGACTTGCTAAAGTCTCCCTTTGATCAAGACTGGAAGACAGTCTGACAACATGATAAGTGCAAGAAGGGTTCTTTGTTCTTTATGCATGAAACTGATAAGTAGGTCTGTAGTCAACCAAATATCTTGGTCGACTGAAATTGGATCAACTCCGAACAATTGATTGGTTGATGGGGAAATAGTGATAATACAATTCTCAAATGAATCAGCATATCAAGTCATTGCTGTTAGGAGAATGTCAGTGGGCTTCAGATCCACTGACATTCTCAGTTGGTCTCATCATCACGCTCTGGGTCAACACAAGTCAATGTCACCCGCACAAAGTAAAAGGTGGCTATCACCAACACAAACATTTCGGATGTTGCAGAGTCATTATTTAATCTAGAAACACAATATCAAGCTGAAACGGTTACCTTATTCCTTCGGTTACAATGTTGCTAAAATGATTAATCGATTGGCTATATGATTGTTATATATCGGGCGTTAAAGTGTCCAATCTTGGTCCCAGTCCGACTCGGTCATGGAAGAGAATATAAAGTGTCACACACCAGTGCTGCTTTGGATTTCGATGTAAAGGTTCTGCTCTAGGGTTTAATGTAATGGTGCCAATGGGTGGGGCAGCGATTCTTGCTATGGCCACTTCTGAGACATTCACACTCAAAGCCTATCCGCATTAAACACATGTTGACGGAGAATCGCAGATAACATGAAAAGAAAACGTTTTATTTATGCCTCTGGATTTTAGATGATATCCCAACATACGTTTACTGACGTATATACTGATACTTTTTTTGTCTTCCTTTTTAACCTAATCCTGCCAGACCGTCGACTTCTTTGGTGTCATTTTGTTTGGGGACTAGTAAATGTTCAGTATTACTCTTCCACACTAACACTTCCTTAAATTGCGCAAGTACAAAGTTCAGTTTCACTCCAAAAAAATAAATGCATCGGTCTTCATTAACCCCTGCGAGCACGTGCATACCGGCCAGAACTTGACAGCCCTACTAACTAGTACTGTATTACGTTGTCGTCACATCAAATGGTGTATTCTGCTTAACCGCCTGTTGCCTTTACGCTGCCTCTTCCTCCCTCCAGGTTCCTGAAGCTGCAGCCCTGTGGGAAGAACGGCTTCAGCCCCCTCCACCTGGCTGTGGACCGCAACACCACCTGCGTGGGCCGCTACCCGGTCTGCAAGTTCCCCTCCCTGACGGTGGCCTCCATCCTGCTGGAGTGCGGCGCCGATGTCAACTGCCGGGACGAGGACGACAACAGGTGCCTAATAATACATTTTATTTAATAATAATACATTTTATTTAAAGGCCCCTTTCAAGGCTCTCAAGGTTGCCGTACAAAACATAAATACAATCAAAGCAGAAACAAGCAACAGCTTTAATAATAATAATAATAATAATAATAATAACTAGAATTGCAATCCCTGAAGGTATTGCGGTGTGAATGCTAACGCTGAAATGCTCCGCTCTACTGCT